>JAHRHZ010000073.1:3002369-3376962 GCA_024137785.1 Ginglymostoma cirratum | reverse complement strand
TGTGTTCATCCAGCTCTACACCTTGTTATCCCAGTATATCTTGTGTCAAGATTTTTCAAAAGCTTCCAAATATTAGCTTCCCTAATGCCAAAGAAGACCCAGCTACATTTTAGGGGTCCAAATTCTGCATTGCTGTATCAGCACTTTTTTTATTCACTCATAGAACATGGGCATTGCTGGCTGGACCAGCGTGTATTGTCCATCCCTAGTTGTCCTTGAGAAATTGGTAGTGAGCTGCCTTCTTGAACCACTGTAGTCCATGTTCTCTAGGTAGACCCACAAAGCCATTAGGAAAACAAAAAATTAGGATTTTGTCCCACCTTCTCAGATGTCGTAGGAGCTGAACAAAGAATTATAGCCCAACGCCTGGGCAAGCACATTAATGTAGCATTGCCGTTGTGAACGTTTATATGATCACCCCCTACTGGTGATGTCCATAGCATCTTCCAGTTTGCTAAAATCGTGGAGGTCACAGATGCACTGTTTGTTTGTAGACAGGAATTTATATTTCCCCTAAGGAGGCTGCCAAAGTAAAGAGCAGAGGGATTTGTGTGAGTTGTAGGAAGTCCTCAGATCTGAAGCATCAACGCACCCATTTGTCTTTATGTACAAGGTCTGCAGTAAAATAGAAAGAGATTCCAGACACAGATTCACATCAGACAAGCACGGAAATCAGTGCGGTGTGGAACGGTGGCTGCTCCCAATGGTCGGAGACAGCAGTGCACGCAGCTCCTCACAGTGATTAGGGTGGTGATAGCAGTGGCAGCAGGGATGTTCTCTTGGCGTTCAGGGCTGGCAGCAGCAGCAAAGCTCCTCCAGCTATAGAAGGCAGCAGAAGCAGACTTTTCAAGACAGCAGCCCCAACAAGGCGGCATCTTGGAGGAGGGCGATAGGGAAGTGACTCTTGGCAAGACGGCAGTGGTAGCTTGGTCTGGCAGCAGAGCCAGGGTCTCCTGGCTGCAGTAGGCCCAGGGCAGGTACTCCTGGTGTTGGCGGGGCAGCAGCTGCAGTGGCGACAAGGTGGTATGCCTGGAGCCCAGAATCCTGATGTCATCAAGGTGGGAGCAGAGCTGGGGACTCCTGGTTGCAGGATGAGTGTTCAGCACAAGATCCAGCATTGGTGGTGGCATTGGCAAGGAGGGCCCAGTGGCGAAGAGATGGTGACTAAAGAGTGGCGAATCCTACGTTGGTGGGTCTGGCAACAGCAACGGCAAGGCATTGAAGTAGGGGTGGGGCTGCAGGTGCCAGTGGTGAGCCAGCTCAGGGCACACAACTCTCTTTCAGTTATATCTTTTATTCTTAAACTATTCTCTTTCAGTCATGTCTTTTATCATTTTTGTTCTTAAACTATCCAAAAGGGCGCTGGATTGTGGCAACTGTTGAAGCTTTCCACTGCGTTATTCACGCTAAAATTCGAGTGACAATAAATAAATCATTCATTCAGCTAGAGTCCCAGCAGTCAGAAGCCAGGTGAGATCAATGCAAGAGAAGCATTGGAGATGCATTCTGTGATTGCCCCAAGACTGGCATGGTGGCCCAGTCATTGGCACTGCTGCCTCACAGTGCCAGGGACCTGGGTCTGATTCCATCCTTGGGGTGAATGTCTCTATGGAGTTAGCACATTCTCCCCGGGTCTGTGTGGGATTCCATCGGGTGCTCCAGTTTCCTCCCACAGACCAAAGATGTGCAGGTTAGGTGGATTGGCCATGCTAAATTGCCTATAGTATCCAGGAATGTGCAGGCTGGGTGGATTAGGCATTGAAAATGCAGAGTTACAGGGATAGGTAGGGTGAGTGGGTCTGAGTGCGATGCTATTTGGAGGATTGGTGTGAACTCAGTGGGCTAAATGGCCTGCTTCGAAACTGTAGGGATTCTTTAAAAGACTGCAACTAGTTCGAGAATGATGAAAGGATGTTGTTTTATCATGATCACAGTTGCGTAAGATATTTGATAAACGCTTTTTCAGTGCTTTGGCAGGGTGGAGTCCTGATCAAAGTAGTGATTTGGAGACATTCGACAGTTGTTCGCAATGAACATTTTTGAACTAAATGAAATCCTTGCAAAAACCTTGGTATCAGTTCAGTGTCTTTTACTGTTCTCTTACAAGATGCATCCCATGTGTTGTTGCAGCAAGTGAAGTAAAAAAAACTGCAGGATTCCATTGCAAACTCTTGAGATAGATCACTGGGAGCCTTAGGACTGGAGTGGTATGGGACGTGGAGTATTTATGGATGTAGACTGTTCTGAGCTGCAGTTTTGCCACGGTGGTGGGGCAGTGAGGACCAGTTGCCTGTCTGGCATCAACAAGGTTATTGAGTCGGGGTGCAATGGGGAAACAGATGTGCTGTCATCCTGAGAAAGTGCCATTAGCAGCAAAGAGAAATGTGCTTTGAGCATTAACCTGACTGCCAGGTGTGCAAAGGTCCATTGTCAGGGAATTCCACGTTCCCATGGTCTATTTGCTTAGCAGACCTATTCTTTTCACTTTTCTTTTCATTCCTGTATGCTTCGGCTGGTCATTATTTATGGGCTTTTCACCCAAATTGAATCCCTGCAAATAAGATAAACTAGAAATTTAGCAGATTTTGACTGAAGAGCCGAGTATAATCCGACCATCTGCTCTTGTCACATTCACTGAATGTCTACCCATTTGGTTAGTTTGTGTCTGCATGAAACATCTTCACAGTTACCCACAGTAATTACTGACGTGGTCACCTCAGTGCAACACTTCCCACAGATGCCTTGTCCTAACTTCAATCTTTTCAATCTTGAAGGAAAAGATATCAGGACAGTAGTGGGAAAGGATGTCTATGCTTGTACAGACAGTGTAACATTGACGTTCCCATGGATGACAATAAATTAAAAATTACTGAATGGATGGAAATATTCTGTAATATTATCATTAGCAATCTCTAAAAAAAGGTTAAGCCTTGAAAATGATAAGTAACTAAGGTTTTAATGGCATAACTCATTATTTCTGTCAAAGAACTGTTCTTCTCCTGAAAAATTAATTTTATGAATGAGCACTATAAGATTTCCATGAAAATATCAGTTTTACTTAATATAATTTTATGAAATTATTTATGATATTTCAGCTTCCAATGTATGAGTTCAAATCTTTATTTTACTCTCTGCTAAATTGATAAAACACAAAGGAAAAGTCCATTTCTTGGTCTGCTGTTTGAAAATGTTCTATTGTGATTGGCCCCATGGCTACTTGATAACTTGCCTGTTGCTAGGTGTCTAGAGATCCCATTGATTTTTCAACAAGATCAAGTTAATATCAATAGAGGTCAAATACAATGGAGTGGCTCTGGTAATTAAAGACGATCATATCTTAATAGAGAATGACTATCTAACTTCAGGAAACAGGATATAGAAACAGTTGGCTTAACAAAGAAGGATGATAAAAGTGAGAGGTCACTTGTGGGAGAGGAAAATAGGCCCCCAATCCACACACACAACCCCCCACCCCCACCCCCCCCCCAATACCGTCAAACAGTAACAACATGGTAGGACAAGGTATCATGAAAGAAACAATGGGAGCTGGTCAGAAGAATATGGTGATTAGCATGAAGAATTTTAACCTACGTAAACTTAAAAAATCAGATGGGAAAAGGTCGTCTTGATGAGGAATTAATTGAATCTTTCTAGACAATTTCTTGACCAGCATGTTATGGCATCAGCTAGAGAGCAGGCTATACTAGATCTGGATTTGACCAACAAGATTAGGATTAATACTGAACTCATAGTGAAAATGCCCCTGGGTAGCAGCGACCATAATCTGATTGAATTTTGCATTATCATAAATAATTTCATAAAATTATATTAAGTAAAACTGATATTTTCATGGAAATCTTATAGTGCTCATTCATAAAATTAATTTTTCAGGAGAAGAACAGTTTTTTGCAGTTTAAGAGAGAAAAGCTTGGGTTCAAGACTGCTATTTTGAATGTAAATAAGGGCAATTATGAAAGCTTGAAAGTAGAGCTAGTGAAAGTGAACTGGCAGTTGAGCTCAATAGAGATGCAATGGCAAACACTTGAGGGATATTCCTGAAAGGGCAGAATCCATACATTGCAACAAATAAGAAAAATTCTACGGATCTGGCATTTGCGGTCAGCTAAAAAAGGTCAGTGTTCATATCAACTTCAAAGAAAAGACATACAATTTTGCAAAGAGCTAGCAGATCAGAAGATCAGACAGATCTAGAAAAAAGTAACAAATTACCAATATTAAAATATTATCTTAATGATGAGACGTTACAGAGGTCTGCGATGCAGAGAAATCCAGGTGTCCTAATGCATGAACGGCAGAAGTTAGAAACATGGAAACATTGATAAAAGGAGCAGGAATAGGCCATTCAGCCCTTCAAGCCTACACTGCTGTTCAGTATGTTCATGGCTGATTATCCAACGCAGTACGCTGTTGCTACTTTCTCCCCATACCTTTTGGTCCCTTCAGCCCTAAGAACTATATCTAACTCCTTCTTGAAAACATTCAATGTTTTGACTGTAACAACTTTCTGTGGCAGAGAAGGCTCACCACTCTCCAGGTGAAGAAATTTCTCCTCATCTCAGTCCTAAATGGCTTACCCCGTAAACATAGACTGTGACCCCAATTCTGGGTTCCCTGGTCATCAGGAACATCCTTTCTGCATTTAACATGTCTAGTCCCGTTAGAACTTTAAAAGTTTTTACAGGAATGATCCTTACTTTATCAAACTCTGGTGAGTATAGTCATAACCGATCCAATGTCTCTTCATACGTCTGTCCTTCCATAACAGGAATCAGTATGATAAACCTTCATTGCATTCCCTTCGGCTCTAGAAAATACTTCCTCAGATAAGGAGACCAAAACTTCATACAATGCACCACTCGTAATCTCATCAAGGCCTTTGACAATTGTAGTAAAAAATCCCTACACGTGTACTTAAATCCTCTCACTATGAAGACCAACACACCATTTGCCTTCTTCATTACCTGCTGAACCTGCATGATTACTTTCAGTAACTGTGTACAAGGACTCCCAGATCCCATTGCACCTCACCTTTCTCAATCTTTCGTCATTCAGATAAAAATCTGCGTTTTTATTTCAGCTTGCATGTACAGCCAGTAATCAGGAAAGCTAATGGGATGTTAGGTTTTATTGTGAGGAAAATTGAATGCAAGATTAGGGAGGTTTTGCTTCAGTTATATAAGACATTGGAGAGACTGCATCTGGAGTACTGTGTACAACATGGTCACCGTACTTACAGAAGGATGATTATACATTGGCAGCTGTTCAGAGAAGTTTTTCTAGGCTTATACCTGGAATGAACAGACTGCCTTATGTAGAAATGCTAGATAATGTTGGCCTGCATCCTCTGGAGTTTAGAAAAGTCAGGGGTGACTTAACTGAAACATACACAATCCCGTGGGGACTTGATCAGGTGGATGTGGAAAATATGTTTTCTCTTGTTGGAGATTCTAAAGTAGGGGTCACAGTTTAAAAATAAGCAGTTGCTCATTTAAGACAGAGCTGAGGAAATGAAAATTCTCTCAGCGGATTGTGAGTCTTTGGAATTCCCTTCCTTAAAACATTCACAATCTTTAAATATTTTAAATGGACGTAGATAGATTCTTGATTACCAAGGGGATGAAAGATTATTGAGACCATGCAGGAATGTAGTGTTGAGGCTAAAATCAGACCAGCCATGATCAAACTGAAAGGTGGACGAGGTTCGAAGGGCTGAATGGCCTACTCTTGTTCCTTGCTTGCATGTCACAGAAATCTATGTGAGAAACTGTCTTTGAAGTCGGTGGGGGGTTGTGGGGGGCATGGGGGTGGGGAGCTCTGTGGCTTTGATGCTTACCACAAAATCTGGAGGAATGTTTCAATCAAGTTAAGTTTTAATGTATCGTGTTGTATGGAAGGCATCATATGGTGCACACTGCAATGAGGCTTTATTTCTATTTCACCAATATGATAGGAAGTAATGCATAATGAACAGGCATTATTTCACTTGGCTAAAGTTGAAGGAAAATTTTCTTTGCCATCCTCTTTTTTTTTTAGACTCCTCTCCTCTGATTTGTCACCATGCTTATACCCAGATTGGATAAGCAAAAATCCTCCGCTTAGGCATTGGGAAGCCATCGTAGTTAGTCCTCAACACAAACTCTGTCCCCTAGCCAACAACTCCATTGGTCTCATTGGTGACTGTCTGAAGCTGCAGTGGACTGTTTGCAACATTGGCATCCTATTTGGTTCTGATGAGTTTCTGACCCATGTTCTTCCCCTCAATTTTGTCCACTGGAAGGGGCCAATGGCTGAGAGACACCTCCCTGTACTAGCTGCTAAAAACCCGACACTATCTCCTCTGTGACTTCCCCACTCCACAGGAACCCTCCCCTCCATCAACGACCAGAGTCATTTGACAAACTTGGACTTCTGGTCGGTGTTGTTCCAGTAGTGGCCATCCATACTCCAGTAGCTCTACTGAGCCAGACTCTGACTGGTCAGCAGCTCTCCTATACCAGGATTTTAAATCTGTGGAAGGCCCTTAGGTCAACTCCCAACTGCCTGATTGGTACATAGTTATGGCAACCTTCCCTCAGGCGGGACAGCAGAATTCTCTCTGGCTCTCCACTCAGTGGCCAAGATCCTAACATTTCCATAAAAGTCCCTGTCACAAAATATGCTGTGCAAAGAAATCTGTCCAAATCTCTATTCTCATTCTCTCAACGATGCTTTTAATCTGATCATCTTCTGTAACCCAAAGAAATAAATTTTCTCCAATCACTTCACTGAAATAGCAGCGAATAAAAGGGTGATTTTAAACACCTCCCTTAAAACTTCTTCTTTGCTCCGGTATTTCCTCACATTAATCTGTGAATTTACACAATACACTCTCTATATTCCAGAATTTCCTTGGAGATGCATCTGGTCCACCACCATGGCCACGGTATTTAATGCAGTGAGTATACCTGTTTCAGTTGCTCTTAAAGCAAAGTTACGTTGCCAAAGGAGGAGCAACTCTGAGCAAATGGAGTCTATGGTTCAAACCTTATAACCTGCACACTGTGCTAAACAAATAGGAACTCATGTAAGGGCAGGTAGAGGAATGGACTTGGAAATGAGCTGAGAACTCCAAGCATTCTGTGAAGTAGCATAGTCCACCATAATAGTTTAATTTGTATGGAATTTATGTTTCCTGTTATATTTCAGAAGGAGTTTGATAAAGCCTCTAAGAGAATTTTAAACAATGATTCTGAGAGGTACGGGGCAAATACGTTCAGTCACAGATTGGCCATGTTCTCACTAAATGGCAATACAATCTGGTGGAACCAAATGGCTCCCTTCTGTTCATATGCTCCTATTTCCTTTCTTTCTCTGTTCCTATAAAGGACGCTTTCAAAAAACAAACATAAACCATGTGGAAGCTTTTAGACCAAGAATGTCCCAAAACATTTTGCGGGGGCAGAAATGTAGAATGGGATTTTGCTCCTCTCTGTATTTTGGATGGATTTAAAGCGCGGCTGTAATAAAATAATCATGTCTTAGCTGCTTGACAACGTTCTCACTTTGTTGTTAAAATCAGGTATAATTCTTGCATAAATCCAAAGCAGCTGCATGTTCATTGTTCACAGAACCACATGAATATAGAATGATCACAGGATCAGAAAAAACAGTGGTAAGAAGGTGGTCTGTCGGCCCTTTTGAACTTCTCTTTGCTGAATATGTCATCAATGGTGTTGTCTTCCCACACAATTTCTCAGTTTCACAGCAGCCTTTCATAGTGCCAGTGCCAGACTTAGAACAAAACATGCAAAACAAAAGATAGATATTAGTGCCAGTCACTGAGAATAAATTTACTTTTACATTAGAGAACCATTTCAACTGTTTTCTCAAGCCATTGTTCTCCCGTGCAACATATATCTATGCCATTAACAATTCATCTAAAGAACGTTAATTCAATGTAAGTATATTGGTTTTCTGGAATAATAGGCTGGATTTTACTGATTGGGTCACAATTCTGATGGCAGGGTCCTTTCTGTGTTGTGATCATTTCTACCACCCTCTGATTCATGCCTCAGGTATATGTGGATCTGTGTGCCATGCAACCAATTAACAGCAAACCTGCTGGTTGGGTGAAAGGACAGGATTCATGTCCACTGGCAATTAGGAAATTGAAGGAGCAAGTACATGAAGGAGCATAGTCCAAACCAATACACAGGGGCAATGAAATGGAGTTGAATCCACAATATTAGTTTATGCAGGTATACAAAGGCCAATGTTATGACTAAGTGCTGCTAGTGAAGACAAGATTGTCCACAAATTTGTACAACAGGCTTTGACAATGTTATATTTAACCTCTATATTTACTAGATCTAAAGGAAGTATTGTCCATATCATGACATTATGAATGTGACAGCTACCTTCTTATATGCCTGACACATGGACTACCTACTCCAGATGTATTAAATAGTTAAACAAGTTCCGGGTGACATGCTTTCAGAGCATCGTGGGCATATATGAGAGACAAAGTATCCAACATTGAATTGCTTTCAAATAGAGATGTCTGAAATTGAAGAGCTTATCATCAGGACAGCTCAGACGGAATGAATGTGTGACTGATGTTAAAATTCCTAAGGCGGTCACATGCTTGCAACTTAAATCTGGAAACCATAAGAGCATAAGACATAGGAGCAAAATTAGGCCATTCAGCCCATCGAGTTTGCTCCACCATTCAATCATGACTGATATGTTTCTCAATCTTGTTGTCCTGCCATCTTCCTGTAATCCTTGATCTCGTTACCAATCAAGAAGCTGTCCATTCCTGTTTTAAATACACTGGATGACTTAGCCTCCACAGCTGTCTATGCAATGAGTTCCACAGATTAACCACCCTCTGACTGAAGAAAATCTACCTAACCTCAGTTCTAAAGGGTTGTCCCTTTGCGTTGAGGCAGTGCACCCAGGTCCTAGTCACTCCTATAAGTGGAAACACTTCTCCACGTCCACGCTATCCAAGCCTCTCAGTATTCTGTAAGTTTCAATGAGATTCCCTGTCATCCTTCTAAACTCTGTATAGAGTACATCATCCTCGGGATCATTCTTATAAACTTCCTCTGGACCCCCTTGAACCCAAGTACATCCTTTACTAGATATGGCGCCCAAAACTGCTCACAATATTTCTAAATGTGCTCAGACCAGAGTGTTATATGGCCTTAGTAGCACATCTCCAGTCTTATATTCTAGTCCTCTTGAAATATGTATTAACATTGCCCCCATTTGCCTTCCTAAGCTACATTCAAGGCACACCGAGATTAAAGTTGAAAGACTTTTTAATCGTGAACCTTGGGAAAAATAGCTCATCTACCATAGGCTAAGAGAAAATTGCAATCTCTAGTCGTGATAGAGATAAAAGGTACTGCAGATGCTGGAGAATCCGAGATAACAAGCATGGGGCTGGACGAACACGGCAGGTCAAGCAGCATCATAGGAGCAGGAAAACTTAACAAGCTCCTGCTCCTATGATGCTGCTTGACCTGCTGTGTTCATCCAATCTCTAGTCGTGATTTTGTTTCCTGAAAACAGCCAGAATTCAGGCTGTAAAAACAAAAGCCAGGTTGGAAATTGATAATTTATCTAATAGTGCCCTGTTGGGAGAGGTAAAACCTGGAAAATAAAATTGTGTGCTCTCAAACATCAAAGGGCATCCAGCTTCAATGGGAAGAAAATACAGCCACTGCCTTTGCAACTGGTTGCTTTGTTATGCAGACATAATATCCTAACAGATGCCGAGAGGTTTTAGAAGATGACACAGTTTTTCCCTTTCATTTACTGCACCAGACCTGTTCTGAAATCAATCAGTGCCATTAAAGACGTCTGCTGAGATCTGAGATCTTTCTGTGTTATAATGTTTGAAAACCCAAAGTCAATGTAAAAACAGCTAGATGCACTTGAAGCTTTTATTGCTTATTCATTTGGGGAAATTCAACTTGATCAAAAAGTGACTAAATTTTATGCCACAGAATTGTTCTATAAAATATATTTTACTGTTTTGTTTGTGATCAACTCTTGTAATGTAGTGAAACTGTCATTGGGCAATTTTCCCTACTCCACCCAGCTTACAACTGGCAGGAATGGAGGTGCGGTGAAGGTGTAAAGTGCAGGAAAATGCATGGGGCTGTCAGGATTACTAGCTGAGGCATGCTTGAAGGAGGAGGCCAGCCTATTTTCAGTATTAATGACCCAATTGAGGGGAAGTTTACAAGGCTGCTGGCATCTTACCAGTGGTATGAATGTTCCCTGCCTGTTGAAGAAACCACCAAAGGCATTCCTGGAGATAATAGGAATTGCAGATGCTGGAGAATCCGAGATAACAAGATGTGGAGCTGGATGAACACAGCAGTGGTCTGAAAAGAGGGCATGGGGAGGGACAGCCACACCCTTGAGCATAATGGGGCATCTGAAAGGGGTTTCACTTGACCCGCAGGACTTGCCATGCACAGCCCCCTTATTTTAATTTTTCAAATTCTTGTGCCAGGCTACCTTTGTTTCAGGCATTTTCAGGTTTGTCCTCCTCCCTGAGCAGGAACAGCTTCTCTGAGTGGCACTGCTGGGATTGTAGAGATGCTGGCCCACAGCCAATCACAAGGGTCCCTGTAATAAGATCACCAAGTTGGTTTCAATGCCTACAATTCCTCCAGCCTGATGTTTAGGTCTAGGCCCATAGTAAAATGCAGCCTATCACAGAGCTACTCATTGTGTTGAAGTCACCTTTGATCCTATGTTGCTAATGTAAGGAAGGTAATGAGTAATGCCATGGTCCATAGTGGCTGCAGAGAATCAGTTCCAAGCATTTTATTTTGAAAATACATTGATAAATTCCCTAATCCCTTTGACCCCTTTGTAGCTGCTTTATGCTTTTAAAATCTGTTTAGAGAATAACTGCTTTGTCATCCATTGTTAATGGTACTGCTTTCAAGTTAATTAAGTGATAACATATGATATCTATGCCACTGACTCGTTCCTCCTATTTGCTGGGAATTATCCAGCATCAGTTAATGTGCTTCCTGTGATGCCATCATAGGTGTGATACTGGTGAATTAAACAAATTACTGTATTTGCTTCCCTAGGATACCTGAGAAGCAACACTAATTTCAAAATTATTCTATAATTTACTTTCTACAATAAAATGCATTGTCAGCATGCACTTAAGAAAGAGGCTTGCCATACTTCATTGTGGGAGTGTTTTAAAGGAGAAGTTGTGGTGAAAGTATGACAGACAAATTATGTTTAAGAAAATAAAGTGGGCTGGTGGTACAATGTATTGGAGTACCAGTTGCATGATCCACAAATATATTGCATTTTCTTTCCCGTAATTTACAAAGGTTTTAACAGCAAATGTATTGTCAGGTAAAATACTACTGGATGGGACAGAGGAGGAGGAGAAATTTGAAGGGCAAAAGAAATGAACAATTTTAAATCACTTTATAGCAGCACCTGGCAGATCATAAATTACTTGATTCATATCTCACAGGGATACAAGAACAGAGAAACCTAGGGCTTTTTGAAGACTCAATGAATAGAGACTTTTACAAAAGGAAGTTATGCTTTATAAAATATGAGTTAGGCCTCAGCCACACTATCAGTCAGAAAATTCTTGGTTTTTCCCAGGAGGGGCTGAAGGAGGGATGAAGAGCAAACCTGGACATGGGATGTTGGGCCAGGAATGCAACTCCTTTCCAAGTAACTAATTAGTGACAGAGATAGGAACAAGACCAGGGTCTGATGCCTCTGTCCCAGGATTGAGGCCAAGTCTCAGTAAGTGGCTGAAAGCAGCCTCCTTGTGATAGGTCAGGGATATGGTGAGGACCTACAGGCCTATAGTTTTAAGCTCACCAACATCCCACTGTGATGTGTCAGACAGAGGGTCACAGCCGCAGTCATAAGTTACCCATATAGAGATTTCTCCTCCAGGATCATCTGCTAGATGACCACAACCATTTTTTGATATTTTTCACATCTTCAGAGGGGCCCTCGATCCTTAGTGTTTCCCTCTTCCATTGACAGCATCCATCTTTGCTTGTGGAGCTGCTGGTCACCCAGAGACTCTGTCCATAGTTAGATGTGGCTACTAAAGGCAGTTTCTTCATTGGCCTCCTCCAGGAAAATCACACAAAAGTGCAGGATTCTTGTGATCCATATCGGTTCCTGATAGAAGAATATTTTCAAAGGTGGTAACATTCAGTCCATTGTACTCAGCTCTGGCCAGCGTGCTTAAGAACCAATATCCTTTCTTGGACAGGATGCCAAGGAGATTTAACAAACCTTAATTTTATTCAAGGGATTTGGCATCACTGGCTATCACTAGCATTTATTGCCCATCCTTAATGACCCTGGAGAAAGTGGTGGTGTGCTGCCTTCTTGAATTGCTGTAGCCCGTGTGGCGTAGGGACACCAGCAGTGCTGTTAAAGAGGGAGTTAAAGGGGTGAGAGGGCTCAGCAGAGGTTATTAACATTTCCAGAACAAATAATAGGATACAGAATGGAAAGTCTCAGGAATCTAACTTCAGTACAGCAGATAGGGGGACAACTATGAGAATGGGTGGTCAACACAGGACTGAAGGTGTTATACTTAAATTCGCTCAGTATACGAAACATGATAAATGAGCTTGTAGCATAGATTGAAACTGGTGGGTGCAATTTTGTGGGCATCAGAGACATATGGCTGCAAGGACATCAGGGCTGGGAACTAAATACCCAAGGATACAAGTCCAATCAAAGGGACAGACAGGTGGGCAAAGGGGAGAAGTTGCCTTGTCAGTAAAAAATTAAGTTAGATTGATGGCAAGAAGTGATATAGGGCCAAAAGGCGTAGAGTCTGTGTGGACAGAGATGAGGAACTGCAAAGGAAAAAAGTGCAAAATAGGAGTTATCTACATGCATCCAAGCAGTAGTCAGGATGTGGGGCAGAAAATAAATCAAGAGATAGAAAAGGCATGTAAGAAAGACACCATCACAATAATCATGGGGGGGGGGGGGGCTTCAATATGCAAATGGACTGGGAAAATCTGGTTGGTGATGGATCCCAAGAAAAGAATTGCTTGAAAGCCCATGAGATTTTTTTTGGAGCAGCTTGTGATAGAGCCTACTAGGGAACAGGCAATTCTAAATTTGGTAATGTGTAGTGATACACACTTGATTAGGGAGGCGAAAGTGAAGGAACCCTTAGGGGCCATAGAATTCATCCTGCAGTTTGAGCAGGAGAAGCTGGAATTAGGTGTAATGGTATTTCAGTTGAGTAAAGGTAACTACAAAGACATGAGGGAGAAGCTGGTCAGAGTCGATGGAAGGGGAACCTAGCAGGGAAGACAGTGGAGCAGCAATGACAGGAGTTTCTGGGTGTAATTCAGGAGGCACAACAGAAATTCATCCCAAGGAAGAAGAAATACACAAGGGCGAGGATGGGACAATCATAGCTGACAAGGGAATTCAGAGACAGCATAAAAGCAAAATAGAAAACATACAATGTGACGAAGATCAATAGGAAGCCAGAGGATAGAGAGGCCTTTAAAAATCAGCAGGGGATAACTGAAAAAGCATAGGGGAGGAGAAAATGAAACATGGGGGTAAGTTAGCTAGTAATATTAGAGAAGATTACAAGAGTTTTTTTAAACACATAAAATGTAAGAGAGAGGCAAAAGTGGACATTGGACTGCTGGAAAATGAGGCTGGAGGATTAGTAGCGGGGAACAAAGAAATGGCGGAGGAACTGAACAGGTACTTTGCATTAGTCTTCACGGTGGAAGACACCAGTAGCATACCAGAACTTCAAGGGAGTCAGAGGCGAGTGTCGGGGCCGTTACTAAGCAGATGGTGCTGGGGAAACTGAAAAGTCTGAAGTTGGACAAATTACCTGTACTGAATGGACAACATCCCAGGTTTCTGAAGGAAATAGCTGAAGAGATTGCAGAGGCATTGGTGGTGATCTTTCAGGAATCACTGGAGTCAGGGAGGGTCGCAGGGAACCGGAAAATGGCTAATGTAATATCCCTGTTTAAGAATGAAGTGAGGCAGAAAACAGGAAATTGTAGGCCGGTTAGCCTGACCTCGTTCTATAAGATAGATAGGTTCTTGATGAATAAGAGGATCAAGGGTTACAGGGAGCAGGCAGGAGATTGGGGTTGAGAAAAGTATCAGTCATGATCAATTCATGGAGCAGAATTGATGGGCTGAATGGCCTATTTCTGCTCCTATATCTTTTGGCATTCTCAAGTTCCTACAATAATGAGGAGCTGATGATATAGTTCCAAGTCAGGATGCTGTCTAACTCGGAGAGGGACTTGCAGGTGGTGCTGTTCACCAATATCTACCGCCATTGTCCTTCCAGGTGGTAGAGGTCACAGTTTTGGAAGATGCTGTCAAAGAAACCTTGATGAATTACTGGAATGCATTTTGCCAATCAAGCAGGTTGCTTTGTCTTCAATGGTGTCAAGTTGCTTGAGTGTTTCTGGAGCTGTACACCTCCAGGCAAGTGGGCAGTATTCTAGCACACTCCTGACTTGTGCCTTGTAGATTGAAGCAGGAGGCTTTGGGGAGTTAGAAGGTGAGTTACTCACTGAATAATTCCTAGACTCTGCCTACTCTTGCAGCAACATTACTCGTATGATTGCTAGTCAATGGTAACCCCAGGAAGTTGATAGTGGAAAATACAGCAATGGTATTATCACTGAAAGTCGAGGAGCAGTGTTGACTTTCTCTTTTGTTACAAATAGTCATTGCCTGGCACTTGTGTAGCAAGAATATTATTTCTCACTCAGTAGTCCTAGCCTAGATGTTGTCCAGCAATCAGGAATGAGGACTTTTAGGTATATCGAACAATCAGAAATTAAAGAAAAAGAACTATTCTTTATAGTGAGGGTTAAGGGGAGATTGAACAAAGAGTCTCAAAATTATGAAGATAACAAGGTGTAGAGCTGGATAAACACACCAGACCAAGCAGCATCAGAGGATCAGGAAAGCTGACGTTTCGGTTCTGGACTGAAGAAGGGTCCAGACCCGAAACGTCAGCTTTCCTAATCATCTGATGCTGCTTGGTCTGCTGTGTTCATCCAGCTCTACCCCTCGTTATCTCAGATTCTCCAGCATCGGCAGTTTCTACTATCTCAAAATTATGAAGTGCTTGATAGCGTCGAAGGGGAAAAGCTGTTTAAATTAATACGTTTGTTGATAACCAGATGACACAGCTTTAAGCAAATTAGCAAAGAGAATGGTGTAGGTTAGAGGAATTTTGGTTTAAAATACATTGTTAGTATCTGGAAGGCTGTACTCGTAAGGATGGTAGAAGCCAATTCAATTCAAAAGAGAGTATTTGATAGGTAAACGTATGCAGGGACATAGGGAAAGAACAAAGCAGTGGGATTAATTGGATTTTTTAAAAATCTTGATGACTAAGGCAACCCATGTGAAGGCTGGTGATTCTTGGGCACAATTCTGGGACAAGATCATGTGACTTTCATTTCTGCAATACTAACGCTTTCAGATCTGGATTGTGTCATAACTTTGATGATTATTTTTTAAAGATGCTTTTCTCCCAGTGTGCTTCTGGGGGAATATTCTGGTTTGAAGATATAAGTGAAGGAATGGAGTGTTATTCTGAGGCTAACTGTAAGTTATTGATTGCCTGGCAAGCAATTCTCCCTTTGGAAGAATTCCCGAGGTGGAAGGAATACAGTATTCTTCTTCAGTTCCCCTATTCCATGATTCACAACATAGGGTTAATTGTTTTGTCCGATTCTCCATAGAATTAGACTTAAAATTAGCTTTATTGTCACATGTACTCACATGAGTACATTGAAAAGTTTACAAATCACCACTTAAGGTGCCATCTTAGGTAGAAGGGTACCTAGGTACACGTTTCTTAAGTACAAATTGTTAGGAAAAGATTAGAAAAATAAAGAAATAAAAAGTCCAGCATGACAGACCTTTGTGCCAGCTTGGGTACAAAAGTGCCAAATCATAGGAATAAATTAGAAAAATAAAGAAATAAAAAGTTCAGAGCAACAGTCCTTCCAGCCCAGTCCACACCAGCACCTAGCCTCCAGACCATACCGGGCCTCACCTCCAAACTGCGCTGGACCTCATCGTCAGTCCGTGCCAGCTCTCACTTCCAGACAGTGCCGGACCTTGCCGCCAGGCTGTGTTGGGCTTCACCTGGAGGCTCTCGAGTCCAGGAGTGCCAGGAGTCTGCTCTGCATTCATCTTGAGGCTGGGAGTCCCTCTGAGGTTGGGAGTTCATACTGGCTTCACCTTGAGGCTCTCGAGGTTGGGAGTCCACATCCACAATGTTTGGCCAACCGTATGTTTTCTCTGTATAAAACTTAAATAGGGCAGATATCGAGAGGATGTTTCCACTAGTGTGGTAACCTCAAACTAGGAAACATAGTTACAGTCATATATAACATATTATACAGTCATATAGCACTTATTTAAAACGGAGACACAAAGGAGTTTCTTCTGCCAGAAGGTAGTGAATGCTTCAAATTTTTTTACCCCAGAGAGTTGTGTAAGCTATATCACTGAAATTAATTATAGAGGAGGTAGATAAATTTTTGAAATATCATGGTGTTAAGGGCTATGAGGAGCTGACACGAAAGAGAAGATGGAGCCTGTGGCAGATTAGCCTAGACCTTGTTGAATGGGGCAGACTTGAGGGATTGTGTAGCCTAGTTAGGGTGCGCACGTGCACACGTGCACACACACACACACAGAGACATGCGAATGCACGTATACGCACACACACACGCACACACACACACACACACACACACACACACACACACACACACACACTCTTTCTCTGATGAAAAGGAAAATACTTCCAGCCAATAAGTGCTTAGTTCGTGAAGACAAAAACGGTAAAGATTAAGATGTTCAGACTAATAAACAATGGGAAGGGCATAGACTAGTGGAATAGGTAGACATACGGCAAATGGGAGTTAATGGTATAAGTGTGTTGCATTTTGATTGGAAGAATGAGGAGCAATGAGCAACAAAAACTTAATAGTATAATTTTTAAAATGGTGTAGGAATAAAAAGCCCTGAGGTATATTTAAACAAATCTTGAAGGTGGCAGTACAAGTTGAGTCAGCTGCAAAAAGACCATATGGAATTGTCAACTTTATTAATGGAGGAATAGAGTACCAAAGCAAGGACATAAAGATTAATCTTTAAAAACTAGTCAGGCTGAGAGGCAGTATTGTTCTCATTTATAGGCTGTACACTTTGGGAAATATGTTAAAGGCTTAGGGCCGGTTCTTAGAAATTTATTCAAATGAAACCAGGATTTGGGGGATTTCAGTCATTTAGACAGACTAGAAAAGCTGGACTTATTTTTTTCAGATTTCGAATGATTTAAGATATTTATTAGATCTGTTCTAAAGCATGAATGTTCTTGATAGCATACACAAAGAGAGATTACTTCCACTGGTAGATATGTTGGTAACTAGAGAATGTAGATCACAGTTGACTAACCGATGAAAAACAATATTTTATAACATGCTGCTTTGTCGGGATCTTGAATGTACAGCCTGAAAAATAAAAGATTCAATAATGACTTTCAGGAGGGAATTGGATTATTATTTATAGAGTCATACAGCATGGGAACAGACCCTTCAGTCCAACCAGTGCATATCCCTCCAAACATTTCTTATTCACGTACTTATCCAAATGTCTTTTAAACATTGTAACTGTTTCCTCTGGTAGTTCATTCCACACACGAACCACTCCCTGTGTAAAAAATTGCTCCTCATGTCTTTTTAAAATCTTTCTCCTCTCACCTTAAAAATATGCCCCCTAGTCTTGAAATCACCCACTGTAGGGAAAGGACACCTGCTGTTCACCTTATCTATACCCCTCAGGATTTAAAAACCTCTATAACGTCACCTCTCAATCCCCTACACTCCAATGAAAAAGGTCCCAGCCTATCTAGCTTCTCCCCATAACTCAAACCTTCCATTCCTGGCAACATCTTTTCTGAACCCTCTCCTGTGTAATAATCTACTTTCTATAACTGGGAGACCAGAACTGGACGCAGTACTCCAGAAAAGGCCTAACCAATGATATCTCAACTCCTACATTCAAAGGACAGAGGAAAAGGCATAGGAGAGACACACAAATTGGGTAGTTCTACCAATTGCTGACATAGGTCTAATGGGCTGAATGGAGTTTTCCTGTGCTGTGTTCTTGGAGTCTAGGGCAGAGAAATGTCGACATTAAGTGCAAAACACACTTTGGCCCCTTTACCTCCATCATAATCTGATGAAGTGTAACTCCCCTTCGGGACAACAAAATCAGTGAGTATATCATGTGCAGAAATGAAGTTTCCAGAATTGTCATTGATGGCAATTTTTTTTAATATGGAGTAATGACACTTAATGTCAAAATGGTCAGCGTGGTGCACACAGTGACGGGGCTGGTCATATCAGCTGACCAGGACAGGCTTCAGCATTCATCTGCACATGCTCTGCCTGACATCACCGTGTTCCTTGCAGAGTGACATCAGCAACAATGCATTTCCAGACTGCCCCATAATTTAGTTTTTAAAAGAAATAACCCAACCCATTCCTCCATCCTTCCTCAGCCACTTTTTACATTCCTTCCCATCTCCTGACACCACTCAGTCTAGGGCCAGATTGGGGAAGAGGTTGAAAGTGGCTGCTCAGAAGAAAAATAAGCATTGAACAGTCAGGACCCCAGTGCATGAAATCACATTGTGATTACATCGGCAGTGACATATTTGTGACAGGCCAGGTAGGCAATGATGCTGCACTCCAATGCTGCGTTTGCACTGCCCCTTCTACTAACAGTGCTCGTCCCAATAAACACAGCCTGTGTTTATTCATTCAGTAGATGATGGTCTCACTGGCTTAACTACTATTTCTTGCTTTTACCTAATTGCCTTTGAGAATATTAATAATCTGCTTCCTGTAAGTGGGAGACCAGAACTGAACACAGTATTCCAGAAAAGATTTTTAAATCCTGAGGGGTATAGATGAGGGCAGCGTGGTGGCTGAGTGAATAGCACTGCTGCCTCACAGCGCCAGGGAGCCAAGTTCAAATCCACCCTCGGGCGATTGTCATTGTGGAGTTTGCAGATTCTCCCCGTGTCTGCATGGGTCTCCTCCCACAGTCCAAAGACGTGCAGGCTAGGTGGATTGGCCATGCTAAATTAGCCATAGTGTTCAGGGATGTATAGATTAGGTGGGTTTGGGGAATGGGTCTGGGTGGGATGTTCTGAGGTTGGTGTGGGCTTGTTGGGCCAAAGAGCCTGTTTTCACACTGTAGGGATTTTATGGAGAAGGTGGTCATCAGCTGCCTGTTTGAAATGCTGTAAACTTTTTATTCATTCATGGGATGTGTCCAGTATTTATTGCCCATCTTAAGAAAGTGACGTAGACAAACAGGAGGCTGGAAGAACACAGTAAGCCAGTCAGCATCTGGAGGAAAGGAGAAGTCAACATTTCGGGTATTACCCTTCTTCAGGACTAGATGTGGGGTTAGGGGCAGCTACAGATAAAGAGAGAGATGGGGTGGGGTGGAGGGTAGTAGAATGGTAGTGATAGGTGGACACTGGTAATAGGTACAACCTGGTTGGTCGAGGGGAGGGATGAATTAGTAGCTGGAATGGAGGGTTGGTGGGTGGAATGGAAGGGAGGATGCTGGCCTAATCAGTGATGCCCATATTCAATGAAAACGATTAAAAATCTTCCCCTCTATTCATTTTAATAAATAGAAAGTTGTGAACAGTTTGCAGCCAAATTAAGCTACGAGGGCTTCTTCAGCAAGCTCCTATACACATGGAATGGTGGAGGGGACTTGATGCAGGAGAACAACCTCCAAACAAATATATGGATAAATGATGGTGGCTGCAAAATCCAAATGCTTGTGTCTCCTTTTTCTGGGATTGTGAAGTATTACTTGTATTTAATATGAGCAATGGTACATAATTTTGAACGCAAAAGTTGCATATTATCCATGTAATCATGAAACTTTCCCCACTGTAAATCCCTCACCCCATTTTGTGCTTCCAATGTATAAATTTTGCCTTAAGTCTTTCATTCACTTACATTCATTTAACTCCAGTTGAAGCAAAGAAATATTTTAAGTCATAGATTTTGGGACCTGTGTCAGATCACTTGAAGGCATGTAGTTATCTAGTTCAGGAATTTCCAGATTTAACTGGATCTCAGAATAGAAATAAACTATTACAGAATTGGATCGCTATTGAAATTTTCTATGACTGCAAATTCTATCTGTAGTTAAATTTTCACTTTTTCAGGATTATTTCTTCTGACTCACAGAGCATTTTTGATCTTTGATGCCTGATAACTTGCTAATGCCAATAATCTTTTTGTAAAGCACATTGACTTTAGTCATGTCAAAGGCAAAAATCATAAGTAGTTAGCATATTAAACAGCATATCAAACATCAGCAGAGAATTGGCAGTGCTATATAAATAAAAATCACTAACTGATGTCTGGTACAAAGGAGACCTCCAGTAGAGCTGATTAAATTACATTTACAGAATCTAATTAACAGGAGTGACACACAAATTCAAATGCAATTATCATGGGCTAACATTGTCTGCATTAATAAAGTCTATTATGGATTCCTGCAACTAATTTTGTAATTTATATCCCAAATATACTAATTAACCTATTAATGGCCAATTACTGAAAAGGCCTGTGAGTGAGTGAAATTTCTTGCCTGCGGCCATTTGAAGTGATCTTGCTACTCTGGGGACTGAAACTTTCGAAAATAATACTATCCAGATGAATAGCATAAGCACAATCCTTTCCATTACTAGAGGCTCCCTTAGGAGGTGCAGCTATATCAGTGGCTACGAAGCTTATGTTTTCTTCCATATGTTATGCACTGGTGCATAGCCACCAATATGCTTTGGAACCATTTTATATGACATGTTATTGACTCCAAGGGGAAATCCAGCAAATGTTTAGCAAGGTACCTGAGAACACATCAGTCTGTCACTAAGGAGACAGTGGAAATAACTGCATCAAAGCTTCAGAAGTAAATACACAACAGTGCTATAAAATATGTTCGAACGAAGGGCATTATTTGTTATGATAGTGCTTTACTACCAAGAAGTTTTGGAACCTTTCCAACTCATTTTTGTTTTTGATTCTTAATTTGGCACAATTGCCAATATTTTGATAATTATTTGTCTAGGGTAAATAAAGAGTTATTTTAAAAAATCTTAAGACTCTATTCACATCTCTTTTCATGTAATAGTGCAACCCAAAACTCAACTAAAGCTCAAGAAAACAACAGACCCATGACCAAAGACAATAGGAACTGCAGATGCTGGAGAATCTGAGATAACAAGGGTGTAGGCCCGAAAAGTCAAGCTTTCCTGCTCCTATGATGCTGCTTGGCCTGCTGTGTTCATCCAGCTCCACACCTTGTTATCTCAGACCCATGACCAATCCTAGATTATTCCGTCTCTCTTATCTTCTCTAAACTATGTCCCATTATACCATTCTGAATCAGGCCCATTCCTCTAAACTAGTCTCACCACATCTTTATTTGTCTTAATGCTGCTTCCTACAACAATTGAACCCAGCTACATTCTTACCCACAAATGTAGTTAAGTACAGTTAGATCAACTTACAATGCAACAAGACAAAGCAGAATCTGGAGAAAATTGTGCAGGAAATATGACAGAATTAACTTAGGATGCTGTGGAAGGAATGCTTATGGATCTAATGGAAGGTGACTGACTGGGAATCTATGCTAATGTAGTAATTAGTTGAGAAGTCTCATTGTCATTTCTAACTCTTTAGAAGCGTGTCAATGTCTGTCAATAAGAACATAAAATGAATATATATTGCTAGTTGTGCATATATTCCAATGAACTCTTGAAAATACATACACACACACATATATGTATTCATACACCTCAATTTCCAGAAACCTCCATAACCTCTCCAATGATACCAGGAAAGTGTCAGTTAATCCTTAGAGAAAAACAGTGGTTAAGAATGAATGTGGGATACTTGCCTTTATGAGTAGGTTAAACTGGAACTATATTAAAAAGTTGGTTCTGCCACAACTATAGTATTGTTTGCATTCCTGGAATCTACATTATAGGATGGATATGACTGCGCTGGAGAGGGCCAGAGGAGATTTACCAGGATGTCGCCTGGTTAGTTATAAAGAGAGATTAGATAAACTGGGGCTGTTTTCCCTGAAGCAGAGGTGACTGAGGTGGTGGGAATATGATTGAGATGTATTAAATGATGAGAGGCACAGACAGGATAGATAGGAAGAAACTTCTTCCCTTGGTAGAGGAATCATTGACCAGGGGCACAGATTTAAGGCACGGGACAGGAAAATTAGAGGGGATGTGACGATAAACATTTTTTCACCTAGAGGGTGATAGAAATCTGGAAATCATTGGTGGTAGAGGCAGAACCCCTCATAACAGTTAAGAAGTATTTAGGCACACACTTGTGATGCCAAAGCATACTAGGCTGGAAAATGTGATGAGAATAGCTGGGAGGTTGACTACCACCAGCGCTGAGTTGATGGGTGAAGGGCCTTTTTCTTTGATGTAAACCTCTATGACTATGACGTAAACCTCTATGACTATAACTGTAATTTGTTATCTTAACTAATTCTTATTGGGTCTCCAAACACATCCTCTTGCATCTTTCTTGACAGATGGTGCTCAAGGTGTTGCAAATGTTGAACAAAAATGCATTTATTGCTCCTAGTATAAAAACTATACCTTTTTATATTTCTATATTTTGATTGTGAGCTGAAATAGTAAAAGAACTGTTTTAAAGGCGAAGAATTGTTGAAGGATTGCTGCAGGTTATAAAAGCAAGTAACCTGACATCCATTGTAAGTGCTGCTTACACAGCTGCTTGGTTAAACAGTGATAAACCCTAATTTGCAGACAAGCCTGTGTCAAGTGTGTATGAATGAAGCTGTGGCTCAACAGGTAGCAGATTGGTCTGTAGACTAGTGACAAATGGTCAATGCCTGCCATCAACTGTGATTGTCTCCAAAGTACCTGAGCAACTTGAGTGTGTGAAAATTTTGATGGCAGAAACCATTAGACCTCTTAAAGAGAAAGAACTGTTTTTGCTGTTCGGTGAAAATAATCTCAAGCCTAAATATACTTTATTTCCCTTTTCTAGTTGCTGTAAGCTGTAACTTTTAATTGATAAGTCAAATATCTTTATAAGGGGTTGCATGGTGGCTTAATGGTCAGCACTGCTGTCTCACAGCACCGGGGACCCAGGTACGATTCCAGCCTCAGATGACTGTGTGGAGTTTGCACACTGTCCCCATGTTTACATGGGTTTCTGCAGGTGCTCAGGTTTCCTCCCACAGTCCAAAGATCTGCAGGTTACATGGGATGGCCATGCTACATTGCCCATGGTGTCTAGGAATGTGCAGGCCAAATGAGAAATACAGGGACGGGTGTGGGTCTGGGTGGGCTGCACTTTGGAGAGTTGGTGTGGACTCGATGGGCTGAATAGCCTGCTTCCACAGTGTAGGGATTCTATAAGTGTGAGCCAACAACCTTCTACTTCCTGTAAACTGATCAAGTATCTGGAGAAGGGAGATGGAGAAGCAGTGTTCTGATCAACAAAAGGATCATCTCAGCAAACCCTGTGGATAGTGAACACTCAACTGCCTTCCCAGTCTTTCCCTCTGCCCATAACACCGAAACTTTATTTTGTGCCTATATGTGTCTGAAGGTGGGGGAATATATAAAGGGATTAGAGTTTTGACTAATAGAGCTAAAGGCTAATATTCATAATTGTTTACGTAGCTAGAATATAATTATTTGTAATAAATAGTAATTCTTATTAAGTATAGAACCCTGGACTGTGCTTTTTGTCAATATGGATTTATATTTAGATAAATTATGGAACTCTGTATACTTTTAAAATCTTTACCTTTTGTGATAACTTTGCAAGTAGCAGGGCTTGATTTCTAGAGTGCTACCCCTGTAATTTGTACCATGAAAAGATCTGAAAAGTTAGTTGATACACAGTCTTCTTATATTATTTGTAGTGAATGTTTGGGATGGAAATGCAATACTGTACTAATGTGGCTCCTAGCTTGCTATTGTCATATGACATCTACCATGTAGTAACCCTGCAGGTATCCATCTTACAGGTAGTTCAATAAATGGTTCAAATTAGATTGTTTTCCTGTGAGCTCATTAAATCATGTCATTTAGGAGCTGAGATTGAGTTTGAGATTGAGATGATTTGTAATGAAGCACAGTTATTAAAAGAACAATACAAGAATATTCAGCACTGCTGAAAGCTGATGATATCCACAGGAAAGCACAGAATAGGAACAAAATAGTGGGCCGCAGCTGAAAACACTGGCTAATACACAATGGCTACAAATTTTTTCCCCCTGGCAATGGATTTAAGTGAAGGTAATATGAAGCAGAACTAATAGTTTTTAAGCCCATAGAAGCAAAAGTACAACATCGCAACAGATTTACTTAACAAAGCAGAGTAGCTATGAATAATTGCCATTTTATCACTGTTGAGGAGAGGCTGTTAAAAGTATACACCATGCTAAATCTCCCTGCAGAACAAAATAAGCACAGCAAACAATTTTAAAGTCTTGAAGGCCTACCTTGAATCCCAAATAAATGTAACTTGCACACAATATTTATTCAATCTCAAAGCTCAAGGTAAAAGAAAAGTCCATTGATCATTATGTGACTAGATTAACACAGCTCATTGAATATTATGAATTTACATAACTAAATAATTATCCCATTACAGTCAAGATTTAATTAAATATTTAAATAATGATCTAAGTAAAGACTGACATAAGGGATCCTGCAGTGACAGTATGTCTAATCTCAGGAAAGCCATTAGCACATGCACAAGCACGGAAGTTCTAACTCAGCAGCAAGAGCGTATTCATAAGGGAATCAATGGCTGAGCAGATCAGGCCTTGTATTATACAGATAGTCATTCTGAAATGAAAGGGTACAGAGATCATGGATGAAGGGAACGATGCAAATACTGTGAAGGACATGGTGTAAAGGAAAAGGAGGCATGTCCAGCATGGGAAAAATAGTTTTCTTGCTGCAAATATTGAAATAGTTTTGCACACACGTGTTTGGCTAGGAGAAAGCACAACAAATACGTACAGACAGTGACTGCAGATACATCAGCTAAAGATTGTGATGAATCACTCTACACCATACCAAACTCTGCTCGGTCAGGTCAATAGGTGATACGTGGTTTGTGACTGTTGGAATGATAACTGCAGAAAGAGAATATCAAGTAAATGGAAAGTACTCTATACATACCGGTGCTCATGCAATATCCTGACTTTCACAGACTTATGGGAAGTGGTTCAACACGGTGTTACAAAAATGATACCCTAAAAATATAGCTGAGGCTATATGATGGCACCATATCCATGGAAGAAGACAAATTCTTCAAAAGCCCGATGAATGAAGTACACAAGAACAAAAAGCTGGAGGCTACACAGCTCAGCCAGAGCAAGTCTAAAACTTGGACAGCAGATCCAAATCAATGACATGCTTTTGAGAACAGCACTCCTTATGCAGAAGATGGAGAACGCTACAACAGTGTGAAATCTTCTGGATCCGATGCAAAGCATTACTTCAATATGTCGTAGAAGTCAACAACCCAGCAGAAGTATTGAATCTGACAGCCAAGCACTAAATCAAGCAACCTAGCCAACAAGATACAAGTCTCCAAATCATGCAAGAAGTAGTAATGAAAGGACAGTCTGAAAGCATGAAGGATACTCCTATTGTCAAATGCCCTACTAGACTTACAGAGGGGAATTGATGGCCCAAGATGGCATATTGTACAAAGAAATACAGTCATTATCACAAAGGAGTTGAAATGAGAGATGCTAAAATACTCAAGTCGAGTCTGAGGAAGAAAGAAGAAGTGATCGACTAGCCTAGCATGAGCAATGAAATTAAGGACCACATCAGCCAGTGCAGTGCTTGTGATGTGTACCAAGTTAAACAAGCAAAAGAGCTACTGATGCCATATGACCTCCCAGACAGACCATGGATGATGCTGTGTTATAGACATCTTCACTCTCACATGAACTGATTATCATGTCATTATAGACGCCATATATTATCTCCATATACTCCCAGGCAAATGAAAATGTGAAGGCAGCAGTGAAATGTACCAAAGGAATCATAAAGAAATTGAGTAAATCCCACACAGATGTGTACAGGTCAATCCTGGAGTGGATAAACAGACCAACTGAAAGCATAGAAAATCATCCTGTGCATAGATGATGTCACGCCACACATAAACTACCCTTCCAGTAGCAAAAAAAAACCGAAGTCAGCAGAATTAATAGCTGTGAGTGATAAAATCAAGGTGAAATTGCAGAAAGCCAAGTTTCAGTTTGGCATAACTGTCAAACGATCACTAGAATCATGCACCAGTGAGCCAGACTGAGCATAAACCTTCAATGCTTCAGCAAGACTCTGAGTGGCATCTTGGGCCCTCAATGGGGCATTTGTCACCTCAATCATAAACAATAAAAGTGATCAACCAAATGTACTTTTGTAATTTCAGGCACATATGCACAACTAAAGAAGTTTTTACTGCTGGTGGACAATCAAGAAGATGTAAGCCCTCTACCTGCTGACTCCATAGATCAAGTCCCAGGGATCCACAGCACCACACCCAAAAAAATGTAACAACAGATATCATGACAATTGTAGGTCTCTCAGGAATGACACTTCCCAGTGAAGAAACATCACGCAGATGAACAGCCAATGGCAATGCACATGTGCACCATTCAGCAAAGTGCAAGTTAAGGGCGTTGGTCTGAATCTCATGTTATTTTTGGCTAAATGTCAGTTTGGTCAAGTTTCATGGGGAACTTCAGTGGGAGGCCTAGCGCGATCTCTCATCATGTCTTACCAAACTCACCTCATTGAATACCTACCCATCCTTATGACACCCTTTTCATCCAAATTCTAGCCCCATTCATCCACTTGAGCAACTTGCCACTGCCGGGATAAGGACTAACATCCTTGGCATTGGCACTATCAATAAAAGACCATTGTGCACACTGACAGTCACTGTCAGACCTAGGCTGTTCTGCATGGGTCCTGATATTTGCCTCGGACATGGCAAGCAAAGGAACATTGGCACCTCACTTTTCATTCAGGGGCTTGGATATCCTATGGAAGGGGGTGGTGCAGAGGTGGGACATCCACTGACCCCAGGACTGACACAAAACCAGACCATGCCAGCCTGATTGAGGTTGCCACTTGGGCCAGTGTAGTCTGAGTCAACTGGAGGAATGCAGTTTAATGCAGCATAATTTTCTCACGGCTGTGGCAGGACAGGAAGCTGCAATATTAATGTGCCGAGATATGTAATTAATAAGGTCATTAACAAGGAATAATCCCACTTGAAAGGGGACTTGCCTCTGCATAGTGAGAATCTTGGTTTGTGTCCCAGAATTTAGCTAATACACTCAGCAAGCATTTGCCAGTGTCGAGAACGGCCTTGCTTGATTTCTGTGCCACATTTCTCACCATAGCCCACATCATTCACGCCCCTATAAGATTCCACTCCATGTGTGCAATGCATTTGCAGAGCCAGATGAAAATAACAAACTGCTAATGTATGAGAACAGCTTTATGCACAGTTGATAAGTTTGATAACTCACAATACAAATGAAAATGTGTGTTTTGGTTTGTTTTCAATACAATAAGGAGTATGTTTCAGATTGAATGCAATACAGTACTCATGAGCCTCCCGGCTTGCTGTACCATGTGATCAATACGATGAAGCACAAACTCCAGGTATCCATTTTGCAATCAATTAAATAAAGACACAGTACAAGCCAGAACTTTGTCCTTTGAGTTTGTGACATTGATGGTGCCCTTGTAATATTACTGGTTAAGGATTTCCATGATATTGATCTTTATTATATTGCAACAGTGAAAATAACTACAATTATGTAAGTACTTTCAAGTAATAAGTGATTCTATGAGGTAAAGTTTAAATTGCAGATCATTTGTACTTTCTAATATCTCTGCGCTTCCCTGACCTTTCATTCATTTTGTTGTCTTCCAATATTAATAAAATGGGTGTCTACATATCAGGCCTCAGTTCTGATAAAAGTTATGTATCTGAATTGTCATAACCTGTCTTCTTTCCTAAAGGTGCTGACTAATTTGCTGTGCAATTCTTGCATTTCATATTTTAGTTTCAGGAATACAGTGTTTCTATCTTATTCCTTTCCATTTTGTATTCCTCTAGGTTGATGTAGAAACTTTTATATGTCAATGAAATTATAATGCAACTCCCACTGAAGAGGAAATATGTGACAGCTGAGGAACATTATTATAACTGCTACATGACTGAAAAATGCAAGTGTTCCATTTCATACTCAGTGCGTTGGTTCTGTATAAATCAAAAATAGATAGTAATGTCATATTTTCGGTGCATTGGTGACATGGTTCATTTTTCTCTTATGATATGTTCTGCTGTCCTTTCTTCCCTTGCGAAGAAAGCTGTCCTCTTTCCCATTCCTTTTCCATGAAGTTGTCCCTCCCTCTCTTCCAATTTCTCCTCTCTCCTTACTATGAAATTACTTTCTGATGGCAGGTATTTCTACCCCTCTGCTGCTACTTGACTCTGGAGGCTAACATACTGAATGGATCCTGCTCCTTTTTGACTGTGTACTTTCAAATCAAACATTTATAATTTTACTCCATGCTTCTGAATTTTTCCAAGCATTCTCATCTGCAGCATTTAGAGTCTACAGTCTAAGCTGTATTCACGGAAAGAGGAAACATCTGTTGAATGAAACGTACTGAGATGCTAACTTGTGAATGCTGATTCTGCCCCTGAATGCTCGTTATCAATATGTTCGCCAGAAGGGCGCAGGTAAGTTTACCAGCATTTTAGAGTTTCTGTAACTCTGCCATTGTAGAAGAATCTAATTCATTCTGGAAAGTCTGGAAAAACTAGAACAAACGTAGCAGGATAAATTTCAAGAGGTCAAAATGGAAATTAATATCATTTATTAAAATAAGTATATCAAATTAACACATTAAACATGCAACTAATATGTGTCTTTTGTACCTGTTAATAAACCTAATTTTAGTTTCATGTAACTATAAATCATTGTAATCTACCATCATATAAAGCAACTAAAATTCACAGTTAAGACCAAAAGACATAAGAGCAGAAGTAGGCCATTCAGCCCATTGAGTGCGCTTCATCATTCAATAGGATTATGGCTAATCTGATAACCCTCAATTCCACTTTCCTGCTTTTCCCCCATAACCCTTGACTACCTTACTGATTAAAAATCTGTCTATCTCAGTCTTTAATGTACTTAATGAGCAACCACAACAATCCTCTGTAATAAATAATTCCACAAATTCACTACCCTCTGAGAGAAAAAAAATTCCTCAACCCTGTCTTAAATAGGCGTATCCTTATTCTAAGATTGTGCCCCCGGGTCCCTGATTCTCTCACAAGAGGAAACAACCTTTTTGAATCTACCCTGTCAAGTGTCCTGAGGATCTGATGTGTTTCAATAGATTGTCTCTGAATCTTCTAAACTCCAATGAGTACAGGCCTAACCTACTCAACCTCTGCTCATCGGACAGTCCCTCCAAACACAGGGACAACCAACGAACCTTCTCTGAACTGCCTCCAATGCCAGTTTATGTTTTCTTAAATAGGAGGATCAAAACTGTGCACTCTATGCAAGATATGGTCTGGCTAGGGCTCTATGTGCTTTTAGTAAACCTCCCTACTTTTGTTTCCATCCCCTTTGAAATAAAGGTCAATATTCCATATATTTTTGCTATTGCCTGCTGAATTTGAATGCTAGATTTTTGTGATTCATGGATGAGGTCTCCCAAATCCCACTGGGACAGAGCTTTTTGCTGTCTTTATACTACATTAATATATTAATATTAATATATTATTCAGCTCCTCTATACATCCTGTTAAAGTCCATAACATCACATTACCCCACATTATATTCTATCTACTCAGTTTTGCCTACTCACTCAACCTGTCTACATCCCTCTGCAGACACTTTGCGTCATCCTCACTACTTGCCTTCACACCTATTTTTGTGTCATCTGCAAATTTGCTGTATTATTCCCAGAAATATGTTCAGCAATTTTGTGCCTTCAGGTGCACCCACCTGATTTCTTTCATTATGAGGATGTCTATTATACTTGGATTGCTAATGTAAATAGTATTAATTAGTACAATACCATATGCACTTTCCCAGGTTACTCCAAAGTAACATTGATCCTCACCCATGTGCTTGTAAACAACATAAAGAAAGAAGAAAGATACAAAACAGGTGATGAGAATCAAAATGAATATGCTGACAGATCACATCACAAATTATAGCAAAGCATGAGGTAAAATTAAAGATAGAAATCTCACTGTAAGATATCTAGGTTAAGTTAAGCCCATCAGCATTTACCCTACTCACAAAAGTGAAATTGCCTCCTTTATATCCAAACCTTGACAACTCTATCAGTGCAGAGACAGCAATACCCACTAAAACTAGTCAATGTATTCACTCCAAAGAATACTTTCCTTATCATCAAAAAGCAGCTGTACAAGTCTTGAACATCAAACTTTCATAAAAGACAATAGATTAAAGGCCCATAAAATAGCTTTACATATAAACAAGTACACCTAAACCTGTATATTAGCAGCTCTTCTATGACGATAAAAACTATTTTTTAAAAATCCAAATAAAACCTATGGCACTAACAAACGCCTAAACTCATTTTTTTAATATTACTGCCTCAGGTTTAAGCGTGAGCAATGAAAAGAACTACTGAATACAGTTTTTACAGACTGTCAAAGACCTAGCTTCAAATCTGAAAATATTCACTTAACAATACTGGGTTTCTCAAAAGCCTTTGACAAAGCTCCTCATGGAAAGTTCTCATCCAAATTTCACAACTACAAAATGCTGGAGACATTATTAAAGACATTTACCTATCAGAGGAGGACAAACTGTGTGGTGTGATGGGGAATCATCCACTCCAAGAGATGTCCTTTCTGAGTTACCTCGGAAGACTGTGTTGCAGCCTTTACTTGATGTACAAAAACAGCCTTTCTCACAAAAATATGTGCTGTGACTACTTTTAAATTACTTTATCGTTTTTGCATTAGGGAAGAACTCAAGACCATAAAGGAACAGAATGCTGTACTTGAAATGTCATTGATGCTGGTAATCCAGAGGGACAAGTTAATGCTGTGAGCCCATGGGCTCAAATCTCACCGTGTTAACTTGTGGAAATTGAAGCTAATCAATAGAAAAAAAAATTGAATTGCAATTTAGGATCAATAACAGTGACCAAGAAACCATGAAGGAATGTTGTAAATTCAATCTGAAACAATAATATCTTTCAGGGAAAGGAATCTGTCGTTTTCACTTGTTTCAGGTTGGCTACATGTGACTCTAAGTTTCAGGTTGACTCTTAACAACCCTCTGAAATCACTTAGCAATCTATTCAGTTCAAGGGTAATTAGGGATGGGCAACAAATGTTGGCTTTGTGATACCAACATTTCCATGAAGAATGCCGATGACAAGATCATCTTCTGGAATTGCAGAAGTGTCAAGGAAAAGGTTGATGGTATTCAATGTCAAAAATTGCTATGTCATGTGCATTACAAATAAAAAAAGATCCACCAAAAGATAGCTTTAAGGTTTATAATTAAATTCTAGAACAAGTAGATGCATAAACACGGAACAAAAACTGAAGTTCTTGGAAAAGCTCAGCAGGTCTGGCAGCATCTATGGAGAAAACATCAGAGTTAACATTTCGGGTCCGGTGACCCTTCCTTAGTTTGAAATATATTTGTCCGATCCTAGGCTCCTTATATGGCAAGTGGTATAAATGAGATTGAAGTGACCCGAAGATGTGCTGCATTTTTCTTCATGGATCAGAATGGGAAATATATTGGTTGGCATATCCTTAATTAAATGGGTGCAATGGGAATCAGTACAGCAAAGGAGGGAGAAAAATAGACTGACCCATGTTTAATTAATGATGGATCGGACTGGTTGGAATTGAATGAAACGAGTATTTTGTGCCTTCCATTAATAACATGACATGATCAGGCCACCCACATGAATTATAGAGATTGTTTGTTTACAAGACAGTGTATCACCTATTTTTCTTCCCAAGTACAATCCCACAGTTTTATAATGAGCGCCAAGGTTACAGCAAGGAGACAGATCCACCCTAGCTGGAAGAGCAATCAAATCCCATGCTGAATAAAGCCTGCAAAAGAGTATTTGAGGACCAAGATCTCAAACTCAAGACCAAGGTAATGATTTACTGGGCAGCAGCGATCTCTGTGCTTCTATATGCTTCAGAGGTTTAGACAACCTACAAAAGGCACCTCTTAGTACCTGAAAAGTACTGACAGTGATGTCTTTTTCAAGATTGTCCAAATCCAGTGAAAAGAAAGATTATCTGACAGCAGCCAATATGCCCAGCATCAGGGTGCTAATCACTCAGAATTAGCTGCATGGGACATATGATTTATATGCCTGATACCAGATTCCCGAATGTACTGATGTAGTTGGAACTTGGTCACAGTGAGACGCTGTTAGGACAGCAGAGAGGTGAGATGCAAAATATTCCTGACATCAGGGTCCCTAGTTTGTGACTGGCCAAAATGGAGAAAGTTGATTTATCAAGGCACAAAATACATCATGAGACATTGTCCAGAAGAAGCAATGGTAAAGTTGAAGCGTCAGGGAGATCACTTTAAACCTACAAACAAATCACCTGTTCAACTCTTCAAACATCAACTGCCCCACATGTGGCAGAATCTGAAGATCATGCATTGAATTCATCAGCTATTTCAGAAACCATAGTTGCAGAGTGGAAAGAAATCATCCTTTGCCCCAGGGGACTGCCTATGGTGATGGAGCAATTGAACTACCTCCCAAATAATAAAAAGAAGCTTAAATCAAACTATGTTATGAAAATGCCCTCCTATTGCCAAATTCTATATTATTCCTTATACAACGTTAACGCGCTCTGGTATTTTTATATTTATTACTGTTGCAATTATTTAATTCAACTTTTTTTATTCACTTATGGAACATAGGCATCACTGGCTGGGCTAGCATTTATTTCCCATCACTGGTTGCCCTTGAGAAGCTGGTGGTCAGCTGCCTCCATGTGCTATATGTAGACCCACAATGTTGTTAGAGAGAGAATTCCATAATGTTGACCCAGCAACAGTGAAAGAATGGCAGTATATTTCCAAATCAGGATGGCGAATGTCTTGGAGGGAAGCTTGCAGGTGGTGGTGCTCCTATCAATCTATTCTCCTCATCTTTCTAGGTGGTGATGGTGGTGTGTTTGGAAGGTTTTGAAGGAGGCTTGGTGAATTTCTGCTGTGCATCATGTAGATAAGCAGCCACTGCTGCTACTGAGTATCAGTGGTGGAGGGAGTGGATGTGGTGCCAACAAAGCAGGTTGCTTTGTCCTGGATAGTGTCAAGCTTATTGTTGGAGCTGCTCTCATCCTAGCAAGTGGGGAGTATTCCATCACCCTCCTGACTTTAGCTTTGTAGATGATGGACAGACTTTTGGGAATCAGAAAGTGTCAGGAGGTAAAGTATGCGGTGAGTCCAGCTGACTTCCTGGTCAATGGTAACCCCCAGGATGTTGACAATGAATGATTCATTGATGGTAAATGCCATTGACCATGAGGAAAGTTGGTTAGATTGTCTCTTATTGGAAATCATCATTGCCTGGCGTTTATGTGGGGTAAATGTTATTTGACACTTGTCAGCCCAAGTCTAGTTATTGTCCATATCTTGTTGCATTTGAACATGGACTGCTTCAGTAACTGAGGAGTCATGAATGGTGCTGAAAATTGTGCCATCATTGGCGAACTTCTCCACTTCTGACCTTATGATGGAGAGAAGGTTATTGATGAAGCAGCTGAAGATGGTTGGACCTAGGTTATTATACTGAGGAACTCCTGAAGAGATGTCCTGGAGTTGTGATGACTGACCTCCAATAACCACAACCATCTTCCATGTGCTAAAGAGTTTTCCTCCTAATTCCCATTGATTCCAGTTTTGTTAGAGCTCCTTGATGCGACACTCTATTAAGTGCAGCCTTGCTGTCAAGGGGTGTCATTCTCATTTCACTGCTGGATTTCACCTTTGAACCAAGGCTGTAATGAGGTCAGGAGCTGAATGGCCCTGGCAGAACCCAAACTGGGTGTCACTGAGCAGGTTATTGCTGAGCAGGTGCTGTTTGTTAACATTGTTGATGACACCTTCCATCACTTTACTGATGATCAAGAGTAGACTGATGGAGTGGCAATTGGCCAGGTTGGGATTTGTGTACAGGACATACCTGATCAATATTCCATATTGTTGGATAGATGTTACAGTTGTAACTGTACTGGAACAGTATGGCTAGGGGAGCAGCATGTTCTGGAGCACACATCTTCAGTGTTATGGCTGGAATGTTGTTAGGGCCCATAGTCTTTGCAGTAGCCAGTGCCTCCAACCACTTCTTGATATCACATGGAGTGAATCAAATTGGCTGAAGACTGGTATCTATAATGCTGGGGACCTCTGGAGGAGGCCAAGATTTATCATCCACTGTGGATTTCTGGTTGAAGATTGTTAATAAAGCTAGAGCCTTATCATTTGTACTATCATTGGGGATGAGGGTATTGTGGAGCTTCCTTTTCCTGTGAGTTGTTGAATGGTCCACCTCCATTTATGGCTGGATATGGCAGGACAGTAGAGCTTAGATCTGATCCATCGTTGTGGGATCACTTCGCTCTATTGATCACTTGCTGTTTATAGTGTTTGGCATGCAATTGTTAGGCAAGCTTTGAAATAGAAGTAACAGAATCCATAAAAATTAATTTCTCATGCCATGATCTGAAACTTAATTCACCAGTTGGGTAAAATGTCTTTTTCCCAACAACTTTCACTACTTTCTTTCTCATTTTCTTTTTGAAGACAGCTCACATAGCCCTTTTTAGACAACAAAAACTTTATGGATACATCCTACTACTGGACAGTCAAGTGCAAGTTACCAGGAGCAAGCTTAAGTTAGTGTCCAATATTCTTGTCAAAATGGAAATTTGAGCGAAGATCTCTGGAATATTTAGAGGACGCATCAACAAAAATTCCTCAAATGTTGAGTGCAGTTCCTCACATGCCTTCACTTGAAAAGGGACCAAAAACAGCAAAATGTAAAGCAAAAAACAAAGATTAATTCAACTAAGTAAGATTTTGTTCAAGGTAATCTCATGCTAAACCAGTCGAGAGCTCCAAAAGATTTTATTCCAGCTCCGCTTTAGTTTTGGTGATCTTAATAAATGAAACAATTTTGAAGCATATTTGCTGCAGCAATGAAAGTCAGTGGGTCAGAATTTCAGTGAGATTTTCCATAACCATGGGAGAAACAGTTGGTTCGAGTCCTATTTCATCTGAGGTTCTGTTGATCTTCTGTAGAAGATACGGCAGGAAGTTTAGAAGAAACCCCAATGGAAATTTCAGGTGAATTGCAAATGCTGGGAAACTGAATTTGTACAGCATAACATGGAAATAGCCTGCTAACACAGCCATTAGTTACATACTGCTTCTTAAGAGTGAAAGGTTAGGGCTATTTGAATAAGGTTGGGAAAAATAAACAAACATACAGGAGCATGAACAATATTATCATATAACACAACCCATAATGGGTAAAAGGAGATGGACATTCATACAACTGTTCAAAAAAAGGCACCAAGATGGAAGGAGATTAACTATGCTAATAAACTAGCTTCAGTGTTGTTTCTCAAAGGGTACAAATGATTTAAAATGCACTAATGTTCTTCATTGATCAATAAATAACACAATCCTATTGGTTTGGGAAAATTTTATCCTTAAGAGCTCACTGAGGGATTCATTCAGGTAGAATTATAAAAATAGAAAATGCTAGAAATACTCATCAGGGATAGGAGCCTCTGTAGAGACAATTAGGTCCGGTGGGACCTTTCTGCTGGCTGTCAACATAGGGTAAGGAAACAAGTCAGAAATGTCAGTTCAGTTGGCCATTAAAACAGAAAGATTTGAGGTAGAAAAAAGTTATGTAGTCAGGTAGTTAGCAAATATTTTGACCAAGTCAAGCAAGATGTTAAGATACAGGAGCAGAGCATAAAGTCCTCAGCTGCTTGTCTGTAGCCGTGATAGTTCATGACTATTATTATTGATTGGTTGATTGTAGGTCACATGTACAGACAGTGAAAGGTGTTGGAACAAAAACAAACTTGCTGGAAAAGCTCAGCAGGTCTGGCAGCATCTGTGAAGGAAAAAACAGAGTTAACGTTTCGGCTCTGGTGACCCTTCCTCAGAACTGATGTGTTGTTTTGTATGCTGTACTTGTAGACCGTACCATACAAAGTGAATTAGGGGAACAGAACAGAGTGCAGAATGCAATGATACTGCTACTGAAGGTGCAGAGAGAGTGATCAGAATTAACATTTGAGAGGTCCATTCAAAAGTCTAATAACAAGGGAGAAAAAGCTGTTCTGAATCTAATCATACATGTATTCAAATTTCATTATCTTCTGCCCAACGAAAGAGTACTGAAGTGAGTATAACTGGGAATGGATATTATTACACATTATTATTATTTTGAAACTTATGTTTTAAAGTGGAAGAGCCCTACCTAGATTTAAGTTTCATTTGTATTTCCGTATTGAGTGTGTTAAGAAGGGGAGACATTGTTTTAGTTTCATTTTTGATTTGTTCTGTGTGTAGTTCCAGGGTGGCTGGAGTTTAATGAAACCTGAATTATCATGAGGGTTTAAAACCTTCATGTAGATCTTGTGTATAGTTCCATGTATTGGTAAAAACAAGTATGTTACGAATGTTAAAAAAATGCACTGATGCCTAGTGACAGGAGTCCAGTATCACAGAAATAGATAGCCAGTCAAAAGGTCAGGCAATATGCTCTGGTTCAGTCAGAGATAAGGACCGGTGTTAATTTAATAGTCTCAAAGCAGTCAGGGCTAACAAAAAACTACTGAGTTGCTTCAAAGATGATCCAGCAATTCAGTAATTCAGTGTCTATTGATACCAGACAGTGAAAGCTGAAGTGCTAAGCTTCTACAAAGACTGCAGGAAGCTGGGTATGGAGACAACCCATTTGTTAGCTCTGAAAGTGTTTAGAAATCAGTGAGAATAAAGTACTAGAAATAATTACAGCTGCGCCAACTGAACAAGAAACTTGAAAATTGTAACAAGTTGATACCTCACTGAAGTTCCAACGCCCTAAATGTTGTTGTTGATGGTAAAAGGGTTAAATCTGTGCTTTATATTAATAGATTGTTTCAAACAATTCTTGCATAGTGTAAAATGTTTTGTTCTTTTGTGTGCAATAAAATTTCGTGTTCTTGAGTTGAGGGTACATTATTAGCAGCCTCTTGTGAATAAGTTCAGTGATTGACCATCTCGATAAACAAACAGCAGAAACAGATCTTTTTAGTCTATCAAGACAGGTTTCACTTTGGGTTCTATCTTGTCCAGCATTACCATCAATTGGGATCATAACTTATAACCTCACCACACCTCTAGCTCACTAATTTTTGTGTAAATAAATTAACCAATTCCTGAGGACCCCTGAGGAACCAGAATGACCTCACCAAATTCTTGGATAACAAGGTGCAAAGCTGGAAGACTACAGCAGGCCAAGCAGCATCAGAGGAGCAGGAAGGCTGGCGTTTCGGGCCTAGACCCTTCCTCAGAAATGGGGGAGGGGAACGGGGTTCTGAAATAAATAGGGAGAGAGGGGGAGGCGGATAGAAGGTGGATTTATTTATCCATCCCTTCTCTCCCTATTTATTTCATCCATCTTCTATCTGCCTCCCCCTCTCTCCCTATTTATTTCAGAAATCCATCTTCTATCTGCCTCCGCCTCCCCCTCTCTCCCCATTTATTTCAGAACCTCCTTCCCCTCCCCCATTTCTGAAGAAGGGTCCAGGCCCAAAACATCAGCTTTCCTGCTCCTCTGATGCTGCTTGGCCTGCTGTGTTCATCCAGCTCTACACCTTGTTATGTCAGATTCTCCAGCATCTGCAGTTCCTACTATCACCAAATTCTTGACTGTTTTAAATTATGCAGTCATCCACAATCTGAGAAAAATGTCAATTGCCTCATGAGCCTATCATCTGTCAATTTGAGAAAGCAGCAAGTATCTTATTTCACATTTCTGGGTGAAGGTAAGGAGTCAATCTATGAGCAGTCAATGTACAAATGACAATCTTACACTATCTGGTCTCGTGTGGGTTGCACAGTAGGATGTCCAAGAGACCAGAGAAAGTTCTTTTACCATAACGTCATCAAGCTTTAAATGCTATCATCGGAATGCTATTTGGTTGCACCAACCCTGTCACTTCCATCTGCTTATGACTTACTAGCCTGGTGTCAGGAAGAGAAAGATTGGATCCAGGAGTGCCTAGCACATACTTGAGTTTGAAAAGTTGAGGAATACAAGAATCAATTTGTGACATCAAAAGAAAGTCATGAGGTTATTATTGGTGTGAATTTTTGCTTAAGGATTGAACCTAAATAACTGGGATAAAGAAAATATTAAAAATATTAAGTGAAGTTAGATCATAAGAGGCAGGTGCAGAATTAGGCCATTGAGCCCATCGAGTCTGCTCTGCCATTTGATCATCCTGATAGGTTTTTCAATTCCATTCTCCAGTCAAAGCTCCTCTGCTCGCCAGTCCCTTTACCTTTTCTTTCCCTCTTCTTTTGTCTCCTCTTTGTGGTTTTCCCTTTCTCCCTGAATCCCACCCCCATCCGCCAGAGAGTGGAACTGCAGAGCGAGCGGGCTGAGTGCCACAACAGACCAGAGCGAGCACAGGCCGAGTCCCACAGCAGAAAGGAATGGTAGGGCTGCTCTGACATCCAAAGTGCCCATCCTGTTCTATGTGGGAATGCCTGGATATTTCCCTTGTTTTGGATAACATTTAGTGCAGCAGATTGAGGTCAGAAGAACAGCTTGTGTTACTGCAGTGCATCCACAAGGTTGAGAACATGGATTGCATTGTAAGAACTTTGTCTTTTTATTTTAATGTCTCTAAAAACTGTGGCCTGCCAGGAGAAATAACTTTTTTTTAGAAAGCAGGAATTTACTAGGATGGTTGCATAATTTCACAGCAAGTATTGTGATATCTATTGTGAACTCTTTTTTGTGTCTGTGGGTTCCTGCAATGTACAGATAAGCAGGAACTAAGGTGCTGTTTACAAATGAAGCTATTTGGTTCTCAACTCACTGAGCAGACACACACACACACACACACACACACACACACATAGATACACACACAGGGACGTGCAATCATTCTCCATGAAAAAGCTGCCTGTTCTCTGCAGTAAATAAAACTCAGTTTAAGCTTAGAGAAAGGTAGTTACCTTTCCTGCAGCAGTTGCTGTCAGCTGTGACTTTTGAATTGATAAAACAGAAACATTTCCATGTAAATCAATCCCTCTGTATTTCTTTCAAGCCAGTGGAAACTTCCAGAGAAAGACAACTGACGATCAACGGCCTGACCAGCTGAAGACAAGGAAGGTTCTGAGAAGTGAAAGCACAAGGAGTGTGAGAAGGTCTAACCTAAAAGGAGATCCCAAAGTCTTCTATAGGCATATAAAGATGAAAGGTTTGGTAAAAGGAGGAATGATGCCAAATACAGGCTAAAATGGGGGTTTATTGATGGAGTCAAAAGGCGTAACTGAGGTATTAAATTAATACTTAAGATGGCCATGTCTGGTGGTATTTATTACCTTATCTAGTACATGGGATGGGTAAGTGTTGTTTGAGGTAGATCATCGCCACCTATTGTCCTTTCTTGTTGCTTTGTTTCAGGCCTTTTTCGTGATCAGTGGTAGAGGAAACAAAATTCTAAAGTATGTCAAGAAAAGGTATTGTTCTTAGATAACAAGGTTTATTGCAAGATAGCCACAAATACAACTACATTTGGTCAGGCATGATCATGAGGACTTTAAGGAACTGTTGCACATACATCTTCCTCCAAAGGCAAGAGTAGAACTCTCATATCCACCCACAGATTATGTGTGATATCAGTGGAATAGGTGGAGCCAACGTAACCTGAATATTAATCACTTTAGAAACATTACCTTTTATAACACTTTACATTTGTCTCCACAAAAGAAATTTATTTTTCATTTATTTGTGAGATATGAGCATTGCTGGCTAGGCCAACACTTTTTGGTCAATGTCAATTAGCCTTGAGAAGGTGGTGGTGAGCTGCCTTCTTGAACTGCCAAAGTCCTTGGGGTGGAGTTGTAACCCCAATGCTGTTAGGAAGAGTGTTAGATGATTTTTCTTTTATCCAGAGACACTAAAATAATGACAATATAGTTCTAAGTCAGAAAGGTGTGCAGGTCGATGGGGATGTGATAATTGGTGGTGCTGTTCCCGTACATCCACTGCGATTGTCTTTCTAGGTGGTAAAGGTTGTAGATTTGGAAGATTCTGTTGGAGGAGCCTGACTGAGTTACCGCAATGCATCTTGTAAATGGTACAGACTGCTGACACTGTGCTTCAGTGGTGAATGGACCAATTGTTGAAGGCAGTGCCAGTAAGGCATGCTTCGATGTCCTGGTTGGTGTCAAGATTCTTGACTGTTAGTAAAGCTGCACCCATCCAGGCAAATGCAGGGTATTCAATTACACTCCTGACTTGCACTATGTAGATGGTAGGCAAGATTTGGGGAGACAAGAGATTAGTTACTTGTGGCAGAATTCCTAGCTTCTGACATGCTGTTGTATTTATGTGGTTGGTTCAATCCTGTTTCTGGCCAATGGTAACCAAAATATGTTGATAATGGGGAGTTCAATTTATTTAATGGTATTGAGTGTCAAGGCTGATGGTTAGACTCTCTTTTGATAGAGATGTCATTTCCTGGAGCTTGTATTGTTGTCACTTATCATCCCAAGATGGAATATATTCAGCCTCTTGCTGCCTCTTGTTGTGTGTGTACACAAGCTGCTACAGTATCTGAGCAATACTAAAGCAGCCTGTGTACGCACACAGCAAGAGTGCTGAACGTTATGTAATCATCAATGAACATTCCCACTTCTGACATTACGTTGGAGGGAAAGTCACTGATGAAGCAACTGAGGATGGTCGGGCCTAGGACACAAGACCTGCGGGTCCTGCAGTGATATCCTAGGGCTGAGATGACTGATCTTCAACAACCACAACCACTTTCCATTGTGCTACACATGACTTGAATTGCTGCCCAAGGCTTCTTCAAGAAAGGGAGTAATGTAAGCACAGAGGGTACAGAGTGGTCAGTTTAATTTCAGTGATGGGGAAACTTCCAGAAGTAATAATTCAGGACAAAATGAATAGTTTCCTGGGGAAAATGTGGAGTAAATAAGGAAAGCCATCATGGATTTGTAAATACCTGATTAATCATATTGTTAAGTTTGTATATTTATTTATTTAAAGTTAAGAAGAAATGATTGGTGGCTATTAATTATCTAAGCACATAACATACTGGGAGGTGGTGCAAAGTGGAAAGAACTGTGACTAGATAATCAACTCTAACCATTAAGGAAGGTGTTTTGTTTTCAGTCCCATCAACTATCTTGGATTCAGATTGACATTGGTGGCAGAGGATAGTTGCCCAAGTGAGGATTGGAAACTAAGAATCCTTTTCAGATAGACAATTGTAATTTGAGTTACTTTTGAGAAGAATGGCAGAGTATCAGCATACAATTTCCCACTGATGTTCTGTGAAACTGAACCTCATGAATAATGGAGAGATGCAGGAGAGGTAAGGACATGTGTTATGTACTTGCCAAAGAGAAAACAAAGTGTAGCCTGGGCACTGTCGCTTTCTACTAAAAGCAAGATCATGCTTAAATTATTCCAGATCGAAAGGCTTAAATTTGAAAACTGATCAAGATTTGTGTCATCTATTAAAAGTTATAGATGAAATTTATTTTTTAAAATTACCTATTTAGTGCATATGAGGCACAGTCATGTTTTGATAAATTTAGAAATTAGAATGGACATTTTCTCAAGGAACATGCACAGGAATTTGACAAACTATGAGTTAAATTGCATAGTTTATACATGATGATTCCTAATTCAGTGCTTGCATTTAAACTGTAAAGTTGTGCGTAGGTATTAAACACTCATAGATTCCAAGGGTCAATCTTACACTAGTTTTGGCTAAGCCTGAGTTGTGTTAAATTTTTTGGATTTTATTTGTGCCATGTCCGGCACATTTTTGTGCCATATTTAATCAAAGTGGTTTCATTAATTACCCACCCTGTCCTGATGTTGCCTTTCCTACCTGATTTCAGCCCCATCTTACCACACATAATTCCCAGAACATCCCACCATCTGCCGGAAGATCACCGTCCATTGCACCCGTGCCACCTTTAAGGCCTGATAAGCACTGGCATTCAGTCAGGGTGTTTTCAGAACCTGTCGGTGAACAGGAAAATAACACCATGATTCTCTAACAGGGATGTCTAGGTCCTGGTCGAGTGGATGGTGCAAAGGAGAGGACTTCTCTTCCTAGAGAACTGGCAGACCATGGCGTGGGCCTGGGCCTGGGCAGCCTGGTCCAAGGTCGCCACCAAGATTAGTGCAATTTCTACAGAGGAGAGGAGTGGCCAGCAGTGCCTTAAGAAAGTCAATGTTCTTCTCTGCTGTGCCGTGGTAGGTGCCACACTTTCCTTTCTGATATCTCACTCTCATTCTACCTCTGCTACTCCACATACCTCCAACCAAACCTCATGTACTGTCACTCTCACAATTGCGTGCAACATCTTCCCTCACTCATCTCACACTCAATAACCTCTGACACCACTAATCCTGTGCGTCCTCTCCTCTACCTACTCAATTGCTCAGAACACCTTTCATGCACTGCACCAGCACTAACAGCAGTGCCATCCATTTACGTCTCATTCAATTCCTCCTTTCCTCTCATTCCAGGAGAAGACTGCCCATAGCAGGGCAGAAAAAGCCTGTATGGATGGAATCCCAGCTCTGATATTAGGCTCCTCACCCCATATGGAGAATAAATCCTGGCCTTTGCAGGGACCACTCCTGCAGAGATGCCAAGACTTTCACATCCGACAAACCAAGTAAGAAAGTCAGAATGGTAACCTAAAGACTCCAGCTTGCTGCTTACTCCTCTGGCCCTCCAACAGCTCAGCACATCCAGAAGGAACTCCAGCTCCCTGTCAGCAAAGTGGAATGCCATTTTGCCTCTGCCCTGTGTCCAGGGCAAATACAGTACAACTCTCGGCACTTGATCATGTGCATGTCTAGGCTATTAGGATGATACCAGGACCTAGAAATTTCACCTGTGAACAATGGCAGAATCTGATGAGGAGGTTGCCATAGAGATGGGGTGCATGGGAATAATGTGAGAAAACTTTCAAAGGCTTGTGGAGAGAAATCCTCCATGAAACGTGCCAATAAATGACGCTTATCCAACTTCTCCTAAGATTCAGCCTGGTATATTACAAAACAGCAGCACAGGAAGAATGGAAAGGCCCAGGTAAGGTTATAGATAGTGATGGATAAACAGTAATTTAAAGGATGGCAACCAAACCATTAGGGTGCATTCCTCAAGGTTAATTGGCACCAATTACACCCTCAGAATCTGAAATAAAAATAATAGAAAATACAATGTACTGCACGTACATGTATCTTACTCAATTATGAGGACAACGCTATAACAGATAAAAGGCTGAATGAATTGGAACACAGTGATAAAGAGACACAAGACAAGGCTATTTTACCCTAAAGGGCAACAACCAAAATATGGCGTCAAAGAAACATATATGCAATGAATAGAGGAATGCCAGCATTATCATTACTAAACAAAAAATTGGAGTGCTGCAAAGAATTTTGTATCTATACTGAGCTATCAGTTAAGGGCCACCAGACTTATCATATAGATGGATGTTAACAAAAAAAGAAGTGTTCCATGATGGGCCATATAAGACTAAAGCTGAATTGATGGCTCAAGACCTAAAAAAAACTATGTGATCAAGATTCCCTGACTTTTGAAGGTTTTCTTAGATATTTTAGCAACGTATTCTGGGAATGTAAGTCAACTGATGCAAAAGATCCACACAGGTTTTGAAGTGAAGTTCAGGCAGTCCCCATGTTAAGAATGGATTCCAATCTTGAGTATATTCCTAAGTCAATTTGTATGCAAATCAGAACATAATGCAATATAATATAAAATAGCCATTCATAAGTACAAGAAAACATTTGTATGTTGGATCTTTAAAATTAATATGATTGCAAGAATTCATAAATCAGATATTCGTACATTCAGGGCCACCTGTATTTCTGAAACTGCCTAAAGAAGCAAATGGTATAGTAGGCAAGTTACGAAAAGGAAAGAAATGTGTTTATGAGTTGAAAAATTCAGTGATGGTGTTGTATTTCTGAGTTAAGTCAATCTTGCTGAAAGTATATTGCACTCAGCTTAAAGCTGACCCAGCAGTGTTTTACTAATATCACGGAGAGAAACGGGCATGCAGCTTCATGAGGCATGTAGATGATTTTTTTCTGCAGTATTCAAGCAATGTGTGTAGATGAAATAAAACGCTTTAAGATTGGCAATTTATCTTCAGGTGCCTCAAAATACTTTTCTATCCATTCAGACTATGTGAGCTTTGCTGGCTTGGTTGGCATGTATTGCCCATCCTGAATTACCCTTGAGGAGGTGGTGGTGAGCTGCCTTCTCGTATTGCTGCAGTCCACTTGGTCTAAGTACACCCACAATACCACTAAGGAGACAGAGTTCCAGGATTTTCACACAACAGCACTGAAGGAACAATGATATATTTCTAAGTCAAGATGATTAGTGACTTGGAGAGGAGCTTTCAGGTAGTGGTGTTCCATGTATCTGGTGCGCTTGTGCTTCTGGATGGCAGCGGTCTTGAGATTAGAAGTTGCTGTCTGAGAAGTCTTCATGAATTTCTATAGGATTAAATGATAATCATAGAGTTATACAGCACAGAAACAGACACTTCAGTCCAACTCATCAGCGCTGACCAGACAACCCAATCTGACCTGCCAGCATTTGACCCATGTCCAGCTAAACAGTTCCTATTCACATGACACGTCCTGATGCCTTTTACATGTTGAAATTATACCTGTCTCCACCTCTTCCTGGTCCAGCTCAATCCATACACGCCACCCTCTGCATGCAAAAGTTATCCTTCAGGTCAATTTTAAATCTTTCCCCTCCCACCTTAAACCTATATCCTCTACTTTAGATTTTCCAACCCTAGAAAAAGACCTTGGCATTTCATCCTATCCATGCCCTTTATCATTTTATAAACCCCTTTAAGGTCACTCCTCAGCCTCCGACACTCCGGGGAATAAAGCCTCAGCCTATTTAGCTTCTCTCCATAATCAAACCCTCCAATCCCAGAAACATCCTTGTAAATCTTTTCTGCATCCTCTCAAGTTTAACAATATTCTTCCAATAGAAGGCAACCAGAATTGTATGCAGTATTCCAAAAGTGGCCTCACCAATGTCCTGTACAACCACAACGTGACGTCTCAACTCACATAGTCAATGTTCTGACCAAATGCCTTTTTCACCATCCTGTCTATCTGTGAATCCACTTTCCAGGGACAATACATCTGCACCTATAGGTCTCCTTGTTTGGCAACACTCCCCCGGGCCCTGCCATCAATTCTATAAGACCTCCCCTGGCTTGCCTTACCAAAATGCAACATCTTACATTTATCTAAATTAAACTCCATCTGCCACTCCTCGACCCATTGGCCCATCTGATCAAGGTCCTGTTGTACTCTGAGATAATCTTCTTCACTATCAAGCAGAGCAAGTTGGGAATGATTTTGGATCAACAATTTTACTTAGAACAAGTCAATCATATCACAATTAATAGGACCAAGTCCTCACAGAGAGAGGATTCTGCAACCAATATAGAAAGAAGACAGCAATAAAATAGCTTAATTGGTCATTTGAATTGGGTATTGACACAGACTTGACCCAATACCTGTTATTATCTATTTAAGACCTAGTACTACGTTAAAACATGTTACAGTGGAGGACATTCTGACAGCAAATCAAATATCAAGGAAGTATAAATTCAGGGAAATGAGCAATGAGTCTCCAGCCTTGGGTGATCCAGAAGATATTAGTTATTTTAGGGATGTCTTGTATTTCAATCTTCTAGATGGATATTCTATAATAGCAGGGGTTATTATGTTCTTGGTAGAAAAAAATAGAATTATACAATACAGAAGATGCCTTTCAGCCCAACAGGTTTGTACCACCAAAAATATATTGCTACCAACATCAGTTCCACTTGTCCACAGTAGGCCCATAGCTTTGAATATTATGACAATGACAATGTTGTAATAAATGTGGCCCATTGGCTTGGGAAGCCAAGAAAATAGTCTAAGAAAAAAATGTCCATTGAATGTCATGTTGATAATCTTGAGAATCTGTCTCTTTGAGACAGCTTTTGTTCAACAAAGCCTATCACAGAGAAAAGGTTAAGAATTGACTGTGCTCGCGCAAAGGACATGTTGAAAAGAAATTATATTTCTAAAGTAAAATAAGTTGATCAAGTTACCAATTATCAGCTTGTTTTACATAGAGAAATAAATGCCCTTAAAAAAAAACCATGAGATGTCCTCAACAAAGGTGTCTTGTGTTGTGAGTAGAATGTGGAACTTTGTTTGAAAGGATGTGAATGACCATTTTTTTCTTTAATCTACATGTAGAAAATGTTATTTTAAAGAATAATTGTATCACAATATGCATTGAGTCATTCAAAAGGGAATTCAATTGTTATGAAAAGGAAGAATATGCAACATTACAAATGGAGACGATGAGGAAAATGCATTTGGTGAATTGCTCATTATTAAAACCAGTGCAGGTGTAATGGCACAAAAACTTTCTTCTGTGCTATAACAATTTGTGAAGAGCATTAAATGTAAAAGCCTTTATAATCTGTTATGCCTTTACCTTCTCATCACTTATCATTCAGATAAATAATCAATTCTTTATAATCGAATGTGCAGACTTTTCCTTTTTTTTTCGTTCTTTCATTTGACGTGGGTATCACTGAGATGTCCAGCATTTATTGTCATTTCCTAATTGCCCCGAACTGAGCAGTTTACTAGGCTGCTTAGGAGGATGGTTCAGAGATGATAACATAACTATGAGTCTGGCGTCACATATGCAGCAGGCAATAGTCCAGGCCCTTCCTACCTGGTTAATGGGAGGGTTTTTGGCAGCAGGTAGTGGGCAGCTGCAATATGTAAAACAAAATTATACCATACGAAGCGTATTCAACTGGCATTGTGGCAATCCCATTACAAACAGAGAAACTGAAGAAGAAAGGGAAAGGAAAAGTAACTTTCTGCACTGCAGAAAATTTTGCACTTTTAAACCATATAAAGCTAGTAGCTGTTATCTTCTCTTTATATATTGCAAACATCAATCAAATACGGTGCATAAAACCACCATAAAAGCATTACTGGCAAATATTTGATCATTCTTTACAAACACACGATGTGATGATGTAAACCATGACATCCGTTGCATGGACGGCAAAGCAAAGGAAATGATCCATAGTTCCTGTTGCCCAGGCAGAATTCTCCTTTTCTAAATTCCTCTTTTAACAAAATAAGGTTATTTTATTAAGTAGTCCTGATTTCCAAGGATTATTGTTCTGTAGGGCTCCCTTTGTCCTCAGTTTGCACCCCAGTGGTTTCCATTTCAAAGGGTTAATTCAGTCACCTCCAGCAGGATGTCACCACCAAACACATCTTTCTCTCCTCATCACTGTCAGCTGTCTACAGGGACCTTTCCCTCCAGAAACCTCCACTCCTCATCACTTCTAACACTTCCTCACTTCCCAATGGCACATTCCCATGGAATTGCTGAAGTGTGTCACTTGCCCATTCACGTCCTCCCTCCCCACTTTTCACGTGAAGCAAAATTTTACTTGTACTTCCTTCAATCTCGTCTACTGTATTCGCTCCTCCCACAGTGGTCTCCTTCACATTGTCGAGGCTAAGCGCAGACTGGGTAAGTGCTTTGCGGAACACCCCTGCTCTATCCGTAGGATTTATCCTGATCTCCCAGTTGCAACTAACCACCTTGCTCTCATGCTATCATTCTGTCCTGGGCCTGCTGAAATATTGCGACAAATCCACGGCACAAACTCATTTTTCATGTAGGTACTTTACAGCTTCTAGGTATCATATTAAATTGCATAACTTCAGAAACTGACTGCATTGTACCTGTTCTCTATTGTTCTTATATTCTTCCTGGCCACCGCCTTCCATCCCAACCCCTCAACAGTCTTGTCTGGACACATAAATGTTCATTTTCCAGCATTCTATAGACTCTGGAAGAATTCCAATAGACTGGGAGGTAGCTAATGTAACCCAACTTTTTTTTTTAATAAAAGGAGAGAGAAAGAAAACAGGTAATGATAGACCAGTTAACCTGACATCTGTGGTGGGGAAAATGCTGGCACCAATTGTTAACAGATGTAATAACTGGGCTTTTGGAAAGCGGTGACAGAATTCGTCCTAGTCAGCCTGGATTCACTAAAGGGAAATCTTGTTTGCCGAATTTTCTCGAATTTTTTGAGGACGTGACCAGTAGAGTGGACAAGAGTGAATCAGTGGCCATTGTTTATCTGGACTTTCAAAAAGCTTTTGGCAATGTTCCGCACAAGTGATTAATAAACAAAATTAAAGTTCATGGTATCAGAGGTAATGTATTGATGTGGATAGAGAACTAGTTGGCAGACAGGAGGCAGAGAGTTGGAATAAACAGGTCCTTTTCAGAGTGTCAGGCAGTGATGAATGGGGGACTGCAGTGTTCACTGCTGGGACCCCTGCTGTTCACATTCTACATTAACGATTTGGATGAAGGAATTGAATGCAATATCTCCAAATTTGTAGATGACACTAAGCTGGGTGGCAGGTGTGTGCTGTGAGGAGAATGCTAAGAGGCTGCAGGGTGACTTGGACAGGTTGGCTGAGTGGGCAAATATTTGACAAATGCAATATAATGTGGATAAATGTGAGGTTATCCACTTTGGTCACAAAAACAGGAAGGCAGGTTTTTTTCTGAATGTTGGAAGTTTAGGAAAAGGTGAGGTGCAATGTTACCTGGGTGTTATGGTGGAACTGTCGCTGAATGTTGGCATGCAGATGCAGCAGGCGGTGAGGAAAGCTAATAGCATGCTGGCCTTCATAGCGAGAGGATTGAGTATTGGATTAGGAGTGTTTTGCTACAGTAATACAGGATCTTGAGTATTGTGTGTAGTTTCGGTCTCCTAGTCTGAAGAAGGATATTCTTGCTATTGAGGGAGTCCAGAAAAGGTTCACCAGACTGATGCCCGGGATGGCAGGACTGACATATAAAGAAAGACTGGATCAACTGTGCTTGTACTCACTGAAATTTAGAAGAATGAGGGGGTTCTCATAGAAGCATAAAATCCAGATGAGACTGGACAAGCTAGGTGTGGGACGAATGTTCTCAATGTTGGGTATAGAGCTGGATGAACACAGCAGGACAAGCAGCATCAGAAGAGCAGGAAAGCTGATGTTTCGGGTCTGGACCTGAAGAAGGGTCCAGACCCGAAACATCAGCCTTCCTGCTCCTCTGATGCTGCCTGGTCTGCTATGTTCATCCAGCTCTACACCTTGTTATCACAGAGTCCAACACCGGCAGTTCCTACTATCTCTGAATGTTGGGGATGTCCAAAATTAGGGGTCACAATCTAAGAATAAAGGGTAAGCCATTCAGGACTGAGATGAGGAAGAATTTCTTCACTCAGAGAGTTGTGAACCTGTGGAATTCTCTCCCACAGAAAGCTGTTGGGGCCAGATTGTTAGATATATTCAAGAGGGAACTAGACATGGCCCTTACAGCTAAAGGGATCAAGGGTTATGGAGAGAAAGCAGGAATGGGGTACTGAAATTGCACGATCTGCTGTGATCATATTGAATGGTGGTGCTGGCTTGAAAGGCCAAATGGCCTACTCCTGCACCTATTTCTATGTTTCCATGTCTTGTTTACTTTACTCTCACGCCCCTTTCACGCCTCGATTTGCACCCATTTTACATCTCTTTTTTGTCTACATTATCATTAACAACACTTATGTCTTTTGCATTGAACTTCTACACCATCTGTTCTTTTCAACCATCTCCCTCTGTCAAAAGTATAAAAGAAACTATTTTCCAATCCTTTTCATTTCTGAAGAGGAGACATGCTGGACTTGAAACATTAACTCTGTTCCTCTCTCCATATATATATGCTGTCAGACCTGCTGAGTTTTTCCAGCATTCTCTGTCACTGTTATTGCCCAGTTATTGTTTTAGGTGTCTCCAAGTTTCTGTGATGTAGAATTAATAGTAGAATATCTATTAATGAAAACAGTCATTTGAAAACTGTTGAGCAAATCATTTTTATTAAACTAAGAATTTTATTTACAACAATGTATAACACAAACCATCTTGAGTATATTCAGAAACAGCACACACAAGGTTAGACACTAGCATGATCTGCAATGTTATGTGCAACATAGAGTGAGACAATACTAAACATGTTTAATTATCCCAGTACATCATTAAAATATGCTTCATAATAACAAATACTGTCAGAAAACAGATTTCCATTATTATAAGGTATGAGCACTGGATTGCAAAAGCTCAATAAACAACAATGAACATGAGCACTGTGCACTTCTATACAGCCAGAGCATTTTACAGCACAGAGGATGATCAGTCATTTCATTCATTTATACTAACACTTTTCTGGGGCATCCCAAAATAAAGCCTGTCCTCTTCCATACCCACAGCCCTGAGCCTTGCTGTACTTCAAGAAATGTTGTCATATATGTCATTATTTTACCAGTTGCTGTTCATTATTGCTATGGTAATTTGGATGACCCCACACCCATTTAGAAAGAGAAATATACTTGCATTCAAAATGACAGGCGTGGTTTATTTTGCCTCATTACACAAATTTTCAATCGATCATGCTTTAGGGCATTTTTAGAGACAGTACACAAGTTTAAAAGACCTTCCATGCAAAATTCATGCAAACTGTTCACCCACCATAGCGCCTTTAGCGTGAATAACTGCTTTAAATATGCAGAAGCAACTCACAGTGATGCACTGAGAATATGGCATCTGTGAGTTCCTATATTTATATTCAACTATTCAGTAGTGAGTTCACTGTACAAGATGTTGTATAACTCAATTTGAACATACATTACAAAACATGCTGCTAGTCAGCATGCTCTTTAATAGTTGTGAGGTACCTTGAAATTAATCAAAGGTGAGCCAATATTTGACTACAGAGGTACAGAGAAAGTGGTGAAATGGTCACAAGGCTACCAGTTATATCTGACTGTTTTGGCATTACTTAAAGGGGGTGACAGTGAGGAGTTTCAGTCAACAGCAGCACAAATCATAAAATTAGGTCATGAAAATAATCTCATGGATGGTGTGCACCCAGATTTGTGCTGTCAGTACTCGAGACTCCGATTGGCAACTCATAAGTAACTCTCTGAAAATACAAATGTTACTTTATCTGCACACGCTGTTAACTTTAAGGGCTTAAATGACTTCCAAAAGATCACCCAGTAGACGTATTATTTACATTAAGGTGTGATGAAGAGCAATGTAAAGAGCAATAACTTTACTTTTAACATAAATTGAACACTTATTCATAAAGGGCACTATCCTTCCCCAAACTTAGTTCCTCTTCCCTCCGTCTATTCTTTCTGTTTATATCATCTTTTTCTCTCGATGTAACATTTTTTTTGCCTGACATTTGCCACACTTGGCTTGTGCCATGATATCACAACAGAGCAAGGTAAGGATGCAGTTCCCTCAAAACTACGTCAGCCAAAAGCAGGATTGAACCCACATTGTTAATGTTATTCTGCATCAAGCTTCAGCAATCTGAGCTAACTGAACCCTACCCTAATATTCAGAGCCTTAAAACTGAACATCACTACTGATCAATATACCTCACCTTCTCTTTTACTAGTATCAATCTTGGTTTCCTCGTAAATGTAAAATAATTCAAGGATACCAAACTCGAAGGCTGGAAAATTACAAACGCATATAAGAAACATGTGTGCATATTCTGTATGACTTGTACAAAAGGCAACTGGGGAGAAAGTTAGATGTAATTGATTCTAAATAAGTTAGTTTTCAAAGATCAGGCAGATAGTTAATATCTTAAAATGAACAGCTTCTTAAAAAAAACACTTTGCACCATTTCTCACGTCTGCTGTCGTGGTCATATATTGTGAACCTGGATTCTATATTTGCTTTATTTTTTTCAAAAATACATTATGTTCCCTGCAGCTTTAACAGTTCCTTTTTTTAATCAACACCAGTTTATAAATTCATATATTTACATTTGAAACAAAGCAATTTTCTCTTAAATTCTTACTGTCTTACATTTTCTGACTTCTTAAACAAATTATAAATCTTTTCAGCTCAGCACAATGGAAAATTTAATGTCTAACATATGTTTCAGTTGTTTAAATTTGATGTAAACAATTAAGTAAATAAAATGGTCTTTTTCTTAAACCAAACACAAATAAATAAACACGGTAGACAGAAAACTATGCTGATGATCACTTGATTTGTAATTGGATTTTAAAAGTAATATATTATGAGTGCATTATTAAAGTGTAAACTTATTCACATCATTTAAAATTTTCATTTTATGTACATCTGAAATTTACAGTATGTACCTAACAGTTTATTTGGAATGTAATGTATGTACTTGTTATAAATTGTCCCTATTCAAGACATTTGAGGCCTTCAGTGACAAAACTGCAAATGTTGTTTCCCAGACAGCTGCAAGATGGTTTATTTCTTAATATTGCACTAAGTGTGGATTAAAAAGTGCCATATATGGTTATATGCTTGCAAAGTACATTTTATAAGCCTCACTACACTGTTGTTTACTGTGAAGCTTTATGGTTGAAAACAAACCCCTGTCTTATTCATAGCATGTATCCTAGGAGGAAAGTCTTTTTCAGCATTAAAGAAAGTAATGCTTTTGGTGATGATTCTGTAGCATAACATAATACCTAAGACAGGAAAGTGAGAATCCATGGACAATGTTCTCAGAGAGCAGTGGTTCTCTATCTGTACCTTATGATTGGTAAGTTCATTAGCATTAAACATTAAATAAAAACTGAAGAAATGTGTGCTTCAGAGTAACTTTGAAAGATGAAAAATACCTGCTTTTTCATACCTTAATTGTTTGACTTTTGAGAACATACTTTATCAAAATGTTCTGGACTTGTAGCATCTTTTGTCCCCTGGCCATAAAGCAGATACACCCTCCAAGTGATTCACATTTTAATAAATATTTTGTGCGTATGAGAACCTTGCTGTAATAAATGCATTAACTCCACCAAAAGAGAAATACAATCCACAGAATTAGACACTTATAATTTAAATGACTTTGCAAGATAAGTCATTCAACAACAGTTGCAATTCAGTGCAAGCAGCAGACTGTTGGATGAAAACTATTTTTCTGATTTAAAATCAAGAGTTTAAGAACAAGACCTGTTTAAGGATGAATGATGTACATGAATGTGATCCTACATAAGATCAGGACAATTACTGCTTATGCAGCTAAAAGCCTCAAACCAACCAAGGATATTTTACTTGTACATTATATTCATTGCCCAATTTTTAATTTAAATGCCTATGTACAAAATACTATTCCTCCTGATTTATATTCGTGAAACAGGGCATTGTGCCGTCTAGATTCTACTATTGAGTTCGTCATTGAAATCTAGATCATAGGCATGCAATGCTGCAAATCCTAGAGATTACTGGAGACAGAAAGTTAAGAAATCATTGAAACACAAATGCTTTTATAATTGGCCACTGTGACACAAATAGACTGTACCTTGGGAATGCCTCATGAATACTTAAATCCACATTTTTGTGGCAGGAAGACTAGGACTTTGCAGTTTGTGTTTTCTTGATGTGCCAAGTGAGCAACTCAAGCGTGGATTGGAGAGTATATTGGCTTTGATATTGGCCTTCCACCAAATCAGTTTTCCAAAATAGTTGGCAAGTTCAACACCACCCTATGCACATTTGTGCCAGCATTCATCTCGAAGGATTAGGCAGTACCAATGATACTTAGATAACAAGGTGTGGGGCTGGATGAACACAGCAGGTCAAGCAGCATCATAGGAGCAGGAAAACTTGACGTTTCGGGCCTAAACCCTTCATCAGAAAATAGGTGGGCTTTATGTACCTGTCCAATGGTTGAGTTTCCACTCCATGATTGGACAAGGTCAGGACAGCGGTGGCCTTGTAGAGAGCGCCAACTGGATTTCCTGACCGTCTAACAGCGATTTAGCTGCTATCAGAGCTTCTGTTGTTTTAAGGGGTGAGACCCTGCCTTTAAGAACAGCCAGACAAATTGGAGATTTCCAGCAGAACCACCACAACTGAGAGGCACTGTCCTCATCAAGCCTTGAGGAAAGCTACTAGGGTTCACCAGTCAGTCTCTCCATGTAGTGGAGGGCCCACCTGCCAATGGCAGACTGCAGACAAAGGCATTAGCAACACAAGCGGCACAGTTTACCTCTGGGCAAGAAGGCCAGCCTCCACCTTCCTTGCCATTAGTAATTGTCCTGTCATTGGGAAGACGTGACACACGCCAACCTTGGCTTTGCTTCTGATTCCACCCCACCTCAACCCTGCTCCTACAAACACCATGAAACTATCCCAAGTCTACAAAGAGTTGCCTTTTTTTAAAAATCTAGCCATTCTGCTGTTGCAGCTATCTGCAAATGCCACATTGAGAATGCCAGAGTGTGATTTTCCCTTTTTTAAGAATATATTTAAACTTGACAAAATATTAAGTTTATTAAATATTAAATCTGACCTGTGTATTAGTAAATATTAGTGTTCTTGTTTCAATTTGCAAAATATTTGTTGAATTTCTTGATATTTGTAGAACAGTCTTAGATTTATGGAAAGAAGTAAGATTAAATAGTGCTGGAAATGCACAAATACCATTCAATCTGTATGTGATAGAAAAAGGCAAGCCAGAGTGCTAAATCTACTAAAAAAAAGCTAAACAATCTCATTTAACATGCAATTTCTGGAGATAAATTTCATGCAAATAAACAAATTCACCTCACAAACACTAGCAAATAACCTAAATATCACGTAACAACAAATCAAGTTGGCTAAAAGGGAAATTAGTACTGACTAACACTGACAGGGTTTCAGCGCATTAACATCTATTTTTAGAGGCATTGTGGTAGAACTCAACCTTGAATAATCATGTAAAATGGGATAATAGTGAGTCGGCAAGCCATTTTACATCTCTTCCAACTTTAGTTTCTCCAAATTTAAGTCAAAATAATCTACCAGCTCACGATCACCTACTTTACATTATTGCACAAAGTTTAGGTGAACCCTATCAACATCAGACGTCTTTGTATATAGCAATAACAGACATAGGATAAGAAATTCTGTGTAATTTCTGGAGGCTATGATTCTGTTAACATAAATTACTGCACCTTAAAAAGAAAATAGAGAATTTCTTAATTATTGGATTGTAATTTTAAAGTTAACTATTAACAGTCTTTGACACTGAAGTCCTTTCTAAAGTTAGTTTATAGCCCTACCTGTTACCAAACAGGGAAAAAATGTTAACACTAAGATGAAATCAGAAAATTATCAACCAGAAATTTTTCATTTTTTCTCAACATTTTGCAACCATATATTCTAATTTCCAGGCCAGTTATATGTCATTAATTTTCAGAAAGCAGTGTATGTCCCCAGTGAGTTTAGTCATGTTTACACAACCAAAAATAGCTCAACTAAATGAAGCTTTTTTTTTGCAGTTTCCACGCTGCAGGGAGCTTCTTGGTTTATGAAGTTCAGATGTTCTGCCAGCAGTGTGAGGTTGGAAACTGACCCCTAATATGTTAAGACATGTAGCAACACACAAGAGGTGTCCTCAACTGCCAACGACCTGGTAAGATGGCATGGTGCAATTTCACAAATACCTTTATATCAACATTCCAATGTTCCAGTAATGAAAAAAGATGAAAACTGATGTAAAATGAGAAAATGTTGGTAATACACAGCAGATCTGTCCATATTTAAAATGCACTGGAAACAACATTAGCCAGTCTTTTCTCTTTCTAACATCTGAGTATTTCCAGAAACTTCTGTTTTTACTTTTCAAAGTCCTATTTTATTCCTATTGAACTACAGCTCAGTAGGGAATACATTAATCATTTACACATGTCTTCAGATTGCAATATTACTTGACCCTGTCAATGTCAGCTAATATAATATTATAACAACCATATTTACAAATTATGTTGGCAACAAGTATTAAGAAATGAGCACCACAGGTATTGAAATATTAGTCCTATATTGTGTTATAAGGTTGAATAATCAAATGAGTTAACCTAGTGTATAGTGGAAAATTAACTGGGCAGAAAGGTAAGTAAAGTGGTATTCTTGATAAACTGGGGAAGCATTCGATCGTGTTCAGGAAAAAAAGAGAAGTTTGTTTTGATTAGCATTGGACTGAACCAGTCAGCAATGAATTATCATTTCATGGAGTTATTTAAATGGTTAATATATTTCTAATGGCAATTTGTTAAGCTAAATGTTTGTTATATGAGTGAATTTGCAAAATGTTGTTTGACTATATCACCTTGCTTCCTAAATTCAGCTGCTCAATATTGAGTATTAAATACGTAGCACATTGTAAAAAAGTAAAATAAAAATGTTATTCACTGAATTACTATTTCTATCAGCTATTCTAGCATTTTTCCTTTCACTTTTCCCTCTTCCTCTCATGAATGTATTGGCTGTTTGATGTATGATACAGGCTGTCATTATCTCTTTTCAGTGACCATTATTCATCTTAAAGTCTTGACACTATGTCTCTGCCCTCTCAATGGTGGAGGTCAGAGGCACTCCAAGCCTTCAGGTATCATTTCCATGAAGTGGTTGAGCTGTGCAGAGGAGCAGCGGAATCCTAGTTGAAAATTGGACCAATGGAGGTGTCACTGCAGCCCACAGCTAAGTATGTGGGCCACTCTGCTGGCTAGTACTATATTGTTCTTTATGAGGTACAGCAAATGGTGAGCCAAATGCTGGTGTATGAAAAGATTTAAAATGGATCCCGTAAAATGCACAGTGCACTCTGCCATATTGAGAGTTTATTGGAAAAACATATGCTACATGGTCAGAATTTCTGAGTCATTAGGAATTAACTCTGTTTCAAACCAGTTTCTCTCACGCTCTGACTTTTGCCTTCGGTTACAGCTCCTGCCAGTCCTCTTCTTGATTTCCACTTTATTCCAGGCTCCCACTCTCTGGTATTAAAAGTAAATATTTTGACACCAGCTTTGGCTTTGACAGATTTGAATATCCTGAACTGCATAACAACACTACTCATTATATGTGAGCAGTATTACCATTAAATAACATTACAAGCAATTTGAGACCTTTTAAATCTGTATACTATGGGTGATTCATTGAATCAGGGTATTTAATAAATGTAGTTGACGAAGTGTCAAATCTTTATCCCAGATGGTATTTAATTAGGACATGCTGCAGTTTTCTAGGTTCATTTCCAGAGACAGGTGTTCTTTTAAAAAAAAGTTTCCATCCTGTGTTTGCCCATTATGCAGCTTGTTTGCAGTTTTTTGTCAAACTTATTAGTTTAAATCCCAAAGCAAACACCATAACTGATATGTTTTCATGCCACCTTTTTTTTCGAATAAACCTCCAGTGATTTTCACCAGGTGAGATATCAAACAAAATGGATATGGTTCGATTGACTTACTAACTTCTAGACACTGTTAATGATATACACAACATCCATTAATTTCTGAATAAATCTGTTGAATCCTTATTACACGGAACTTCTTCTTTTCATTAGCCCTCTGACAGCAGACAAACTGTGGAGTCCTGTAGACACAGAGCTAATCGTGGATCTGTGCAAATTACACACACAACCATTTGAAAAATTTTCAGGAAGCCTATTGGGAGATGCATCACTCTGTTCGATGCAAGTGTTGGATGTGGATATATCTCTGGGGATGATCATAGGAATTGAATAATGCAACTTCTCGCGACTCTTATACCAGAGACACGAACACATGGAGTGAAAATGAAGAACCTCTGCATACATGTTGCGGAAGTTGCCTGAAGTTTCTGTTGTACGGATGGTACTTTGTCCATTTCTTATCAGCAAGGCTTTCTGCTCTGCATCTCGTTTTTCATCTTCTGCATTCATCGTCATGAACCTCAGAACTACCAGGTTTAGGAATGCTCCAATTACTGTGAGGCCTGTCAAAATATAGACAAAGCTAAATGCCACATAGTGAGGGTTCTTTTGAAGAGCATCATGCTTCTGTAGAGCCACATAGTCCCCAAAACCGATGGTCGTGAGTGTGATGAAGCAATAGTAATAAGCATGGAAAAATGTCCAATCCTCATAATATGAGAACGCAGCAGCCCCAATACACAGGGTGCTAATGCAGGAGAAAAATCCAATGATGACCATGTTTGCCATAGAGACCTCTGTTCGTTTCATCCTTAGGCACTTCTTGATTCTGTGTAAGAGATACTTGACAAATGTATTGATTCGCTCTCCCATGCTTTGAAACATGACCAGGGTGAGTGGGATCCCAAGCAGAGCATAAAACATGCAGAAAATTTTCCCTCCATCAGTGCTGGGAGCAGCATGGCCATACCCTGCCAAAGAAAAATGTACATCATCATTCATTTGATCTATGTGGGACTCAATGTCAATAAAGCTCATTCTGTTACAGTAATCAGGAAACATTGCGTTAAAGTATCCAATTGCATGACTTCTGCAAACCAGTCTTTTCAATAATATTAGATCAGATATATTTTCTCAGAAACTGTCATTGAACAATTTGGTGAGTGCAATGCAGGGAAAACCCTTTTTTTTACATGTCACACTCCTGCTAGCATATCAAACATCTATTCCAGGTTGAATAGATGCCAACAGCTACAGTTTGGAAGAGAAAAATACAGTGAACACTGCAGGTCTGGAAAAAATAGTGGAAAATGTGCAGCAGGTTGACAGCATCTGTGGAGAGAGAAACAGAGTTAATGTATTGGGTCAATAAGCTTTCACCAGAACTGTGAGTCCTCAGAGATGTAAGAGTTTTCAAGCAAGACAAAGAACTAGGTGAGGGAAGGGGAATGAAGAAAGTGGAATTCCTGTCATAGAATGGAAGGCAAGCAAGATTAATTGACAAATGAAATGATAGTGCAAAGAAAAATGTATAGTAACAAGACAAGTTAAAAATAAATGAAAGTAGTGTAAATGAGAAAAGCAGAATTCATACCAATAGCTGCCATCTAAAATAAGAGGATAGATGGGGAACTTACAGAAGAATGTAAAAAGCCTCATTGAAAGATGAAGTGCTTTTTCTAGAATTTGAACTGAACATCCTTGTAACATTGATGAAGCCAAGGACAGGAAGATCAGATTGGAATGGAGCGAAGAATTAAAATCACAGACAACCAAATGCTCAAGAATATAATGCTGCAATGAATGGAGATGTTCTGCAAAGCAGTTACAAAAGATATATTCAGTGTTCCCATTGTAAAGAAGACCACAATATGAGCAGTAAAGGCAGTACAGTATGTTGATTGAAATACAATCAAATCTCTGATTCAAAGGAAAGGGTATATGGGATTTTGCATGAGAAGTCAGGGGAGGTGATCGAGTAGATTCTGGCAGGGTGTCAGCTGGGAGATAGAAGGCTGGTTCTGGTTTTGGGGGGATGCTTCGGAATCTGAGGTATGTGGTGGTCTTGAGCAATGCGTAGTGGAGGTGAGGAGTGAGGTAAGTATAGGGTATGGTGAACTGCACATTGCTCAACGTGGGACCATCGCATACGGGGAAGCCTCCAAAAGGCTCAAACATTCCTCTTTATTCACCAACACCAAAATCAAACTGAAATGATATAAGCAGGAGCTGCCTTTGTCTCCAAGAACAGAAACGATCTGCTTGCATACTGAACACCAACAATTTTACAGTCAGCGAATGATCACTGGACCCAGCTCTCATCTACTGGAACCGGGTGTCAATTAAACTCTGTCCAACTTGTAGCGCTCAATGCCACTGAACTTCATCATATATAAGATGACATTTGTCCTACTCAATGTCTTCATCTTGCTTCTCAGAAGGCTGCACCTCCTCTCCCAGCTCATCAACTTCCATCAAGTGGGGAGAACATTCTGCCCTATGATCTCAATACCCCACTCAGGATCATGCCCGACAATGGCTTCACAGCAGGAGGGCACCTCACCAGCACGGACCCCACTCTGAACAGATGGTAACACCCAAGCAGGGATGTTTTATTTTCAATCACTTTTCAGTGAGTGCATGTTGAAGGTAAGACCTGTATTTATTACCCATCCTAAATTATCCATGTGATATCATAGAATCATAGAATCCCTGCAGTGTGGAAACAGGCCCTTCAGCCCAACAAGTCCACACATCATCCCTCACAGCATCCCAGCCAGACCCATCCGCCTATAACCCACCTAATCTAAACGTCCCTGAATGGGCAATTTAGCATGGCCAATCCACCTAGCCTGCACATCTTTGGACTGTGGGAGGAAACCGGAGCATCCAGAGGAAACCTACACAGACACGGGGAGAATGTGCTAACTCCACACAGACAGTCGCTCGAGTGCGGGATCGAACCCGGGTATATGGCGCTGCGAGGCAGCAGTACTAACCACTGAGCCACCGTGCCGCCCCTATATAGGATTTAGAATAGGAATTCCAGGATTTTGTCTGAATGACAATAGAAGTACAGCTATAGTTCCAAGTCAGGAAGGTGTGTGGCTTAGAGAGAAGCTTGCAGGTCGGGGATGGGTGGGTGGATTCTCATGCCTCTGGTTACGTTGTCCTATGTGGTAGCTAAGTTTGCCAATTTTGAAGTTGCTTTCAAAGGAAATTGCTGCATTGTGTTTTATACATGGTAAACACTGCTGCTACAGAGTGCTAGTGGTGAATGGAATGAAGCTTAAGATGACAGATCAAGCTGATTAAGAGGATGATCCAGAAAAGTATTTGGTTTCAAAGCTTGTTTATCGCAGAACATAGAATAGTACAACACAGGAACAGGCCCTTCAGCCCACCATGTCTGTGCTGACCATGATGTCATTCCATACTAGCCCCACCTGCCTGCATATTGTCAATATCCCTTTATTCCCTGTCTGTTCATGTGTCTATCTAAATGCCTCTTAAATGTTACTATTGTATCTGCTTCTGCCACCTCCCCAGCAGGTGTCACCTTCTGTGTAAGAGAGTTGCCTTACACATCTCTTTTAAACATTCCCCCTCTCAACTAAAACTTATATCCCTACTATTTAACATTTCCACCCTGGAAAGAAGACTCCAACTATCCACCCTATCCATGCCTCTCATAACTTTATATACTTCTATCAGGTTGCCCCTCAGCCTCCAACGCTCTAGTTGAAACAATTCCAGTTTGTCCAACTTATTCTTATAACTTATAATTATCTTTATAATTAATAAACTCCAGTCCTGGCAACATCCTGGTAAACCTTTTTTGCATCCTCTTCAATGCCTCCATATCCTTCCCATAGTGAAGTGACCTCAACTGTACACAATACTCCAAATATGACCTAATTAAAGTTTCATACAGTTGCAACATAACTTGTCAACTTTAATACTCAATGCCCCAACCAATGAAGGCAAGCATGTCGTACCCAGCCTTAACCACCTTATCCACTTGTGTTACCATTTTCAGGGAGCTACAAACTTGCACCCCAAGATCCGTCTGTATATCAGTGCTCCTAAGGACCCTGCTGTTTACTGTATATATTAAATCAAAACCCAGTGAATTTATTTAAGATGTAAAAGATTGTGTGGTAATATTTAAAAAGAGTGGGGATTGTGCCACTGACCAACATTTTTTTCTTAGCCAGCATTATTAAAAAAACTCACATTCATCTCATATGCTGCTTCTGTGGTGAAAAAATGTAACTGCATGTCATGTGTAATTCATTGGCTGTAAAGCACTTTGGGACAAGTTAATGGACAATGTGAAAAGTGTCGTATAAATGCGAGTTCATTTGTTCGCTTGCCTGTGATAATTTCTTGCATATAAATATTCAGTTGTAGCAGAAACCATCACTCTATTGTCCAGCATTGCTGGAGGGAATTGCCTCCAAAAAGAAACAGTTTGCCTGGAGTTACTTCAAAAGCTTCTGTGCTTTGAGCCAGGATTCTGAGATGACTGCTTGCATTGTAGTTATTTCCAACTATAACCTGTCGCAATGCCGTCATAATAAGTAGACAATATTAAGTTATGTAGTTCATAAAAATTTTAGGGAAATAAATTAATAATCATTCTAAGAGTAAAAACCCAGCTGTGGGCAATGATGTTAGTTCTACAAGCAAGAAAGGATAGATAACCCTCGTGAGTTTTGAAGTATATACTTACATCCACAATTCTACAATTAATAGAAATTTGCACAATTTGTACAAGTTATTTTTCAAAGCAACTTCGTGACTATCTAAGTTATATTAAAAACAGATTCTCTTAAGTAGATTATGGCAAATTGCTGCCCATCCATCTCAGCAAATGAGTGGTCACTAACTTGACAACTCGTATAATGAACATAATAAATTACATTTATGGGGTTATCCTGGATGGAGTGGGTATGGGAAAAAGTAAAATTATCACTTCATGATTCAAAATGAAGATAAAAGGAAGAAAGTGATTTATAACATTTCTGTTGTTCTATTTCCATAACGTGGCCAAATTCATGCTTTTCTCGTATATAAGTAAACCTATTTATTAGGGAATGGATAAATAGCTATTGAGACATAATGCATTATGCACCAGTATGTACAGGTCTCTTGTGTACTTGGAGGATTTAAAATTTGTATTTTAAAACTGCAGTTTCAGGGAAAATATTGTTGGGCCAGAATACACAATGATAGCCAAAAGGAGGGCAGAAATCATGATGGGCAGTCAACCCCTGCCCACTGTTACTGATGCAGGCAGCATGCAATCCTCTTGCTACCCATTGATTTAAATAATTGCAACGTGATGACTGCACCAAGCACAGAGGTAAACAGCCGCACCCTTGAGGATAGGTCACAAAATCATGAAAGGCTAGCAACAGTTTCAGTTAAGCTGTACTGCTTAAAACCAATCTACACCTCTTAAAGGGGGATACATTTTGATTACAGCAGTGCTGAAAGTCATTTTGAAAGTGAGTTTGACTGGGAACAGACATAACGATGGCATGAAAGCAGTTATGCAAATTTTCCAAAATCAAATTGGAGACCTGGTGCAGGGGACAAAGCAAAGGAAATATGTACTTTATCCAAACAGGATGCCTAAACAGATGTTGCAAAGACACTGGGACTGGTTAGTGCAAGGAGTCCAAGGCCAAAGACCTGGATGCAACATCAATGACCTCATGATCAATGAATGCTTATTTAAATCACCTACACCACGAACCACAGTCACTGGTTGGTGCAAACCTACCAACAACGTCTATCAATCAGGACTCAGACATAAAGTTTGTAGCTTCACTTCACCTTCATGACTTTAGAACTGCTGAAGGCCTCACACTCATATCTGACAATTCGTACACAATGCCAGCTATTCCACCATGATAGACTGATTATCCAAGCACATTGTGCTGGACTCATTGACACATTTCCTTCTCTCTTGCAACACAAGGTATTTCATTAATGGGGGTATCAGCATGTAATCCAGAAAGGAACAGAAATAGCTGTTGCCTCAGTAGAGGAGATAACAGCCACCATCACTGATGCTGTCATGACTAAGGCCATGACCTGCAGTAGGATTGAAACAATAGATCATGGTCCCTTTATATCTAATCCATTTTCTCATATTTTCCTCTTCCCACAAGTAGTTTTGAATTTTAAGCAATTGATGTGTGTACATATGCCCTCTTGCTTTCCATCTCTCTCCTTTCACCACAACCCTACCCTTGTGCTTTGTTTTTCTTTGCAGACACTCAAGAATTGCCAGTTCTTCAAGGCAGATGTCAAAGTTGAAAGGCAGGAAAGAAAACAAGAAACACTATCATTTGCTCACAACCCTGTAGCTACCAGCTCTTATATTGATGCTGTGGAATGAATTTTCCCCTCTCTGGTGTGGTGTGAGTATTGGTAAGAAAGGTGAAGAAATTGGATGAGAAAGACAAAGTCAGATTCTCAATGTTGAAAAAAATGTTCCCAATTTTCCCTTCAAGCCTCATATGGCCACTTTCAGAATCTCACCTTTGAGCAGTTACTAGCTTATTTCCATCCATTTGCATCTCATAAAAGTCACAAATCACTAATTTCTGAATTCTTCTCTCCTCCATTGAGGAACCAGATGGTACAAACTCCCAATAGGTAAAACAGAGTGTGTGTCTGGTGGCTGCAGCTCTCTGAATGCCTGTCATGCCACTGCCTCTTCTGCACAACATCCAGCTCCTTGGCCACCATCTTCCCTGAGATTTTATCCAAGCAAACCCCCATTGACAAACCACCAGCCTCCCACATCATCACAACTACGCCCAGACCAACTCACACATCACTTCTGGCTTCCCAGCCTATAGACACCTTTGACTTTGCATGTTTCTGCCAGGTCACTCTGAGTGCAGTGTCATGGGCACATTTGCTGTGCACTGACATTGAAACATACGTCTTATAGCTTTTGCGGGGGGTTTCTGAAGAAGACTCTAGACCCGAAACATCAGCTTTCCTGCTCCTCTAATGCTGCTTGGCCTGCTGTGTTCATCCAGCTCTACACCTTATTATCTCTTACAGCTCTTAGCCTGATTTCTCAGCACTCACTCACTTTAGCACCTATTTGAAGGCTGCCAGCCTCTGTCTGCTTCACATTTCTCCCTCAGACTACAACGTCTTCAGCACACAGTTACAGTTTCCCAGGTTCTGCAATTTAGCTCAGTTTTCAGCACAAATGAAGAAGCAGCCAGTGAGCAGTATGGAACAGTCAAACTATCAGTCAGATAGGGCATGTTCATGTTGCTGTATAGCACCAAGCTACATAAATATCAGAACTTCAGCAGTGCCCGCAGTTTACATAGCAAATACGCTGCATTGGCTTTAAGAAAATGATGACATATGCCAGTCAAAGGGCAGCAGTCCTTGATGAAGGGATACTACAGTATGTCAGAGGCTATGTGCTCAGGGGATTGTAAGATTACACTCCAGGCATTTGGCAGAATCAGCTAGGTGCTTGGTCCTACAAGAGCCCAGAGACCTGTGTCCTTGCTGTCGAGGGACTGAGCCATAATCAGTCATGCAGGTGACATTCAAGTCATCCAGGAACTACAGGTAGGTGAGTGGGGTGCTGTTGAGATATCAGCGCAGGTCAGTAAGGGGGATATATCAGACGAGACATGCCAAGTTAGTCCATGAGGTGTGCCACGCACGGTCATAAATAGTTGGGCCAATAATGGTCCAAGAATTTATCAAGGGGCAGTCCTGGGGTTTCCCGGGGAAAGCAGCTCAAATCTGGGATGGGCTTCATTGTACTGGGTCCCTGAGGGCATGATTGCTGTGATAGGATGCAAATGTAGACAGTTGGACGGGACCTGATGTAAATAGAATTGAACTGGAAGCTTTGGAGGGTGACAGAGGGATTCAAACCGGTGACAGTAACTGCCTTTGCAAACAGAGGATGTAAAGTCAATTTCAAAAGTAATGGGCTCTGGGGTTAAAGTTGGCACATTAATATTAATAGAAAAGAGACTCAAACAAATGGAGGAAGTGTTGAAAAGTCATTGGTGACACAAGCACAGTGACAGAAAAGGTAACACGAAGAAAGGGGTTCATAGGGGGTGAAGCACGAGTCATAGGCAGAACATGAAGTTATTCACTCTAACCGCTTGCTATGTCAGGCCATCAACTCAGTGAAAGACGCTCTTTGGTCTGCCTGAAACTTGTTGGTCTTCCAGACAAGGAGTTGTCAACCACAGTCTGAGGTCTTTCTGCCGAAGTTAAATGGAGGTGCATTCAGTTATCTGAACCTCCCAGTGTCTCAAATGCAGGTAAGTATAATCTTGTACAATTAAGAGATGCTTTTGGTTTGTTTGGACACAGTCAAACTCCAATTTTTTTTTTGTTTCCTTCATATGCTACTGTACAGAACAGAATTGCATTTGTGACTAAATATACACACACAAAGTTTTTTTTAACGAATAAAGAATATTTTTGGAATAAAAAAAGTTAGATTGACCAAAATTGCAGCAAAATAACACAACAAAAGCAATATTAGGATCTGTGTTCACACAAACCTCTGTGATATCAGTAATCCAAAACTTTCACAGATATTCCACTCAACCCTTCAGTTTTCACCAATTTGTTGATAATGATATAAGTGCTACTTTATTAGATGTTATCTTGAGCTATGATGCTTCCTTTATTCACACTTTTCTTCTAATTTCATAATGGGATTTTCAAACATGTAGGAGGTACTCCAAACTGTTATCTTGGTGATACCCAGCAAGTAACTGACTAAGTACATTTAATGGCTTTCTAGTAATGAATGGTTTAAGTTGTCATGGAGCATCAAAGGTAAAGGCCAGTTAAGATATCTAAACAGAAGTCGAATGGCAGTAAAGTACTGACGATGCTGGAACTCTGCAATAAAAAGAGGCAATATTTGAGAAACATAGCAGGGCCAGCAGAGCCTGTGGGGAGAGAAACAGGTTAAAGTTTAGAACTGCTTCAGTTCCGAAGAAGATCCATATCAGACTCAAAACATTAACTCTGTCTTTTTCTCTCTCCTAAAATGCTGACAGACCTGTTGAATTCCTGCAGCATTTTTAAAGTTTGTTGAAATCATTTAAATCTGGAAGCATGAATGAGCATTTTTTACGTAGACTAATGTATTCTAACAAAATTGCTGGTAATGTTACAGATTGGACATTGGATACAAATGTCAAGCTCAAAATGTGGCCTTTCAAATTGAGCAAAAAGGTTTACACTCCAACAGTCCTTAAAATTAAAGGGATGGTTCTGTGATTCAGTGCTTGCAGCAGGAAATGTCACTCATGTGGGGCACATCACAGCTGATCTGTGATTTTTCATTTTTTTAAAATTAATGGAAAGAAGATCACAGCTACTGGGCCTACCAATTCCTGAATGCACCTACTGAAGTGAGGGCTCCACATTCAGAGACTGTGATCCTGGGCTTAGCCCTTAATTGCTTTATTTAGGGTTAAATCAACATCGTCAATGCAGTAACCACCTACTTTTCACTATACTATCAGATTTTTGAGGTTTCATTAAAAGTTCTAATTGTCAAACTAGAAGCCCGTTTCTTTTGTGCATGTAACTGCTTTAAGTAATTGGCAGGCTCATGATAAAAATCAGAAACTTATGAGTAAGCATGGACGTCAACAGAAAGGCAGATTATAAAACCATCTTTACCAATAGAAAACAACTGCATCTATGTGAGTTAAGCAAACAGCTATCGTAGAAGGCTGTCCAAATAGTCAAAGTAATGGGTTCAAAATACAATTAAATTTATCTCTTAACAAGGAAATAGAGGTAGCAGGAGGTTAATCTAATGACTTAGTTCCTGTTCTTAAAAATATTTAGACTTGTATTCCAGTAAAGTTGGTGTAAACTGTCTTGGAGGGACTTGAGGCTGCTATAAGTGTAAAATGAAAATCATCTATTCCCAATTCTAATTTCCCTCAACATTATATACAAAAATCAATCCATAACTATCTAAAGGTACAATTTCAAAATAATGCAGATGTATATATTTCCTTAACATAACAATTACAAGATTGCTTCTTTTGGATGCATAATTACTATATTTAACATTAATACAATTATATCAATATACTATAGAAAGGTAAATTTAAATGCAATATGAATTACAATATATTATGTTATATATAAAAACACATTATTATATATATTGTATAACTTGCCTTCCAATTAACAGAAATGTTGTCATGTAAATGTTCAGCATGACACTTCTGAACTCAGTATGTTTCTTTCATCACAGTGTGTGGTCAATTACAGTGATGTTTCAGTAATAAATTATTAGGCTATAGGCTAATGGACACCAGTCACTTTTGCATAAATGTGTCTTAATTGTACAAAATCACATACATTTGAAAGAAATCTTATGTAAAGATTCAAAGTAATTCTTGAAAGTCTGGTTATTTTTAAAAGAACTTGGCTTTGGCTCAAGTTAAGCCATTAACATGAAAGTTTCCATCTTTAAGACCCATGAGGGGGTGAACCATGGGTAAGCTATGCTTTCACCTCTCGGCGTGACTGCAGGGCACTAAGTAATTGAATTCATTTTGTAAAGCTATGTAAAACCTAAAGTAGTAAAATCTGTTCAATCTCTGCATCCCCTCCTTCTCAATCGCTCTGTAGCTTTTTGACATGGTTGACCACTTATCCTCAATTAACACAGCTCCACTGCTGTCCAACTTAATGATAATGTCCTTGCTTGGTTCCAATCTAGTTATAAAATGTACAAGTGCAGAAACAGCTTGTTTGTTGCCCAACACTATTATGTCTGCAATTCCCCAATGATCAAAACTTGACCCCTCCTATTTCTCATTTGCGCGCTATTTGTTGGCAATGGCTGTCGGGTTATCTAACACTGCCTCTCCCTAGCTGTTTTGACCTGGCCATTGTTTCAGTGTGGTCAAACTACCTCACAAGTTGCAATTTCCAAGTAAAAACTGGGAAAACCAAAATAAAACAAAGAACTGCAGATGCTGGAAATCTGAAACAAAAACAGCAATTGCTGGAGAAATGCAGTAGATCTGATAGCAACTGTAAGGAGAAAACATAATTAGCATTGAGTCCAGTGATCCTTCTTCAACAACAAAAATAGAAATTGCTGGAAAAGTTCAGCAGGTCTGGCAGCATCTGTGGAGGGAAAGCAGAATTAACACAGACGCTGCCAGACTTGCCGAGCTTTTCCAGCAATTTCTGTTTATGTTTCTGATTTGCAGCATCCACAGTTCTTTCGACCCTTCTTCACAATTGGGATGACAATGTCATTATCCTTTGCCTTCAGTATACACACTGTTCAAGTTAAATGAGTTCAATTGCATCCTATGTGGTCCTCAGCTGAGTTTGTAGGCCCATATCTTCTCTATAAAGACCATCAATTGCAACCTCTATTACATAGTCTGTTTCTTACCCATCTCAGGCCACCTGCTGCTGAAGCCATTCTCATCCATGCCTTTGTCACCTACACATTATATTGTTCAAACGTGTGTTTGGCTAGCCTCCTACTCTCATATTTTGAAAAACTTAAACCAATCCAAATCTCTGCTGTAACCCATCCCAACCTAAATTTCACTCAAGCATCACTAATTTGCCTGTTCAACTATTTTAGCTCTCTGACCCAATAGCTCAAATTTTAATTCTGATCCTAACACGTCACTATTTCATTTTCTAATCATTTTCCATTCCTGAAACTGTGGTGCCTTGCACAGTCCTCATGCCTTACATTCCACTAGTGGCAGCTATGACTTCAGTCTGCAAAGCTCTAAACCTTGGAATACATACACTAAATGTCTCTGCTCTATCTCTCACTCTGTGCTTTCCCCTCTTCCCATTGACTTTCCTTAAAACTACCCTTCCAGAAAAGATTGTAGTCATTGCTCATGATATCCCTTTGGCTCAAGATCAATTTTTAACAGATGATGCTTCTGAGAAGTACCATGGGACATTGTTCCTGTCACTAAATCAGCCCTGTTGCTGCTGTTGGTTGTGGCTAAATAAAGGCAAAAGGAGGCAAATAAAGAAACCAGTATCATTAATTACTATTTGACAGGTTGATATGTACAATGTTCTTTGGCTTGAGAATGTTATTAGTTTCTCAATGAGTTTATTCCCCACTCAAATGTTACATTATTCACAGATCAGACAGCTGATGGTGAGTATAAGGCAGCAGCAATTCAGTCAGATTGTTCCCCGATTTATAAATAGACAGTGGATGTCTTTAGATAATCCAAGCAACACTAAAGAAAAATATTGATCTTACTGCTATCTACAGGCTATTTGCTATGCTCTCTTTACGTGATGTATTTTTAAAATGATTGGGCACTCTTTGATTTACTATACTTTGGACCATTATTCAGTTTCCAAGGAAATTATGATGTTGGAGTTTCATTAGAGCTGATGATGTAGGCTCAGAGCATTAAGAAAGTGTGTGATTAAGGCAATAATAATGTTCTTCTGAAATAATATTAACCACCAGGTCATAAGGAAAGACTGAAAAGTGAGAAAGGCTGTGTAAGGATAATATAGCAGCAAAGATTCTGTGCAGTAGACACATTTAGCTGTACCCATCAAGCTAGGTCTGCCACTTAGAAACAGAAAATAGGAGCAGGAATAAGCCATTTGCCCATTGAGTCTGCTCTACCAATCAGTATGCCTGATCCTCTGTGCTGTCTTATTTATGTTTTATGATTCTATAATACACCATAATGGTGGATTCATGTCAGTCACAAAAAGGTTAGCAAATGTAGACTTTCTCCCCATGGGCCAGCACCACACTGATATCATGGGTCACTTTTAGGATGTAAGGAAACTTTGCCTGCAACAGGCCCATCAGAAACATGGATTTCCAATAGAGATCCGGTGTCCTTCCATCCTGCTAGGATCCGTCTTTCGACCATGCTACCTCTACCTGACTTACAAGCAAAGATAACTATTGGTGGCAAGGTCTATGGTCCCCATTTATGCTGGAATTATAGTATGAGATATTACTGTGAAAATAACTTTTGTACATTCCTTTCACATATAGTTCAATAATTTAAACAGATTGACCATCTTGCTAAAATTGCAAAAGGTGGAATTTCAGACAGTCATGTTAAGCGTAACAGGAATATTCTGCAGCATACATTTAATGAATGGGATCTAATTTCGATGGGATCAGTATGGGTAATAAAAATCCTTCACTACCTTGGTATTAATTCCATGTTGTTGATGGTCTAATTACTGTAGTATATGCTGACTTTCACTCAGTTGAAGTCAATGGATGAAAATGTCAATGTTTCTATGAAGGGGCAATGTTCTGTGCCTTTCAAGGCACGCTTTAGGAAGGATATACACTTTGGAGATAGTGCAAAAGAGGTTTACGAGAATGGCTCCAGAGGTGAGAAACAACAGGTATGAAGATGGATTGGAAAAGTTGTGGGATTGTCTTCCTCAGTGATGGAAAAGCTAAGGAGTTTTGACAGAAGTTTTCAAAATCATGGAGTCTAGACGGAATAGGTAGGTATAAATTGTTCCTGTTCGCAAAAGGATCGAGAATAAAAAGGGCATAGATTTTTAAATAATTTGCAAACAAAGCAATGTCATATGAGAAAGAAATACTTTTATACAGAGTAGTTAGATCTGGAATGCACCGCCTAGAAATGTGATTGAGACTGGCTCAATTGATGTATTCAAGTTGCCATTTGATGATTATTTGCATAGAATGTAAGATCTAGGAGGATGGGGACTGACAGAGCCCTTGAAGTGTACAGGAAAGTAGGAAAGAACTTAAACAAGGAATTAGAAGGGCTCATGAAAAGTCATTAGCAAACAGGATTAAGGAGAATCTCAAGTCTTTCTATACATATTGAAAAAGTAAGAGGGTAGCCAGGGAAAGGGTTGGCCCACTCAAGGACAAAGGAGGGAATCTATGTGTGGAGCCAGAAGAGGTCCTAAACAAATACTTTGCTTCTGTATTCACCAATCAGAAGGAATTGCTGGAGGATGATCTCAGGGAAAGGAGTGTCAAATTTCTAAGCCAAGTTGCTATTAAAAAAGAAGAGATGTAATGCATCTTAAAAAGTATTAAGTTAGATAAGTCCCCAGGTGCTGATGGGATCTATCCCAGAAAATTGAGAGAGGTGAGAGAGCATTCATAGGCATCTTTGTGCCCCCTTTGGCCATAGGTGAGGTCCCAGAGGACTAGAGAATAACCAATGTTGTCCCATTGTTTAAGAAGAGTAGCTGGGTTAATCCAGGAAATTACAGGCCTGCGGTGGTAGGGAAATTATTGGAAAAGATTCTCAGGGACAAGATCTATACATATTTAGAAGCAAATGGACTTATTAGTAACAGACAGAATGGTTTTGCGCAGGAGAGGTTGTGCCTCCCTTCATTGAGGTTTTTTGAGGAGGTGACGATGCTGATTGATAAGGGAAAAACAGTTGATATTGTCTACGTGGATTTCACAAAGGCTTTGATAAGGTCCCTCATAGCAGACAGGTACAAAAGGTGAAGTTACATGGTATCGGGGTGACCTGGCAAGGTGGATACAGAACTGCCTTAGTCAGAGGAGACAGAAGTTAGCAGTGGAAGGGTGATTTTCGGAATGGAGGGCTGTGACCAGTTGTGTTCCACAGGGATCAGTGTTGGGACTTCTGTTGTTCGTGGTCCACATAAATGAATTAGCGGAAAACAAAGCTGGTCTAATTAATAAGTTTCTGGATGATACAAAGATTGGTGGAGATGTGGATAGTGAGGAGGATTGTCAGAGAATGCAGCAGGATATAGATCAGGGAGGCATGGGAAGAAAACAGGCAAATGGAGTTTAAGCTAGACAAATGTGAGGTGATGCATTTTGGAAGGTCAAGTACAGGTGGAAATTATACAATGAATGGCAGAATCCTTAGGAGTATTGAAATGCAGAGAGAACTAGGTGAGCAGGTTCACAGATCACTGAAGGTGGCAATGCAGGTAGATAAGGTAGTAAAAAAGGCCTATGGCATGCTTGCCTTCATTGGAAGGGGCATTGAGGATAAGGAGAGACAAGTTATGCCATACTTGGAATATCATGTACAGTTCTGGTCACCACACTACAAGGAGGATAGGGATGATTTGGACAGGGCACAGAAAAGGTTTACCAGGATGTTGCCTGTAATGGGGGATTTTAGCTATGAAGAAAGGTTGGATATACTGGGTTTGTTTTCACTGGAATGTAGGAGGTTGAGGGTGACCTGGTAGAAGTTTATAAGATTGTGAATGGCATGGAAAGTATGAGTGGAAAGTATGACACTTTTTCCCAGGGTGGAGGCGTCAGTTACTGGGGACAGGTTCAAGGTTTCGGAGTGTGCAGTTTAAAAGAGATGTGTGAAGTGAGCTTTTCACACAAAGGGTGGTGAGTGCCAGGAACGCACTGCCAGAGGAGGTGGCGGATGCAGACACAACAGCAGCATTCAAGAAACGCCTGGATGAATTCATTAAAAGGAAGAGAATAGAGGGATACAGATCCTGTAGGTGAAGACAGTTTTTATTTGGAAGGGCAAAATGTGTAAGCACAGCCTTGGAGGGCTGAAGGGCCTGTTCCTGTGTTGTATTGTTCTTTGTTCTAACTAATATGCATGGTTATGTAAAAAAAGGCAGGAAAATGGCACTAAATCATAATGCTCATTCTGAAAGCTGACGCAGATATGATGGACCAAATAATTTCCTTTGCACCATAACAATACCACTGTCAGACTTCTATCTGAGCAGGAAAAATAAAAAAATTATTTTTATGGCTTAATTGCATTTAAAAAATAAGAATTACGCAAAATGTTTTTTAAAATTCCCTTCTGGTATCCATGATGTCACAGAACATTATCATGAAACAAAATAAGAACAACTAATACATCTGTCACAAAGAAAGGATATTTGTTTATACTGCAAATTAAGTCCATATTTCAGGAACAGTGTTCTTGCTGAACTCTTTAAAGAAAAGAATTAATCATGCTTTGACTAGTGTTTTCTGATCAACAGCTAGAGATAGATAATCAATTATTTATAGCATGTTTTCATTAGAGTTGGATATTTCAGCTAAGTAACATAATTAATTTGTTGCCAAAATGTTGGCTGAAATATGAACAAACACTGAAAGAACTGCGGATGCTGTAAATCAGAAACAAAAACAGAAATTGCTGGAAAAGCTCAGCAGGTCTGGCAGCATCTGTGAAGAGAAATCAGGGTTAACATTTCGGGTCCGGTGATCCTTCCTCAGAACTCAGAGTTTCAGCCATTTCAGCAATTTTTGTTTTTGTTGGCTTAAATATGGCTGTGGGTCAATGGCAGCAGTCTTACCTCTATACCAAATGACTGTGGGCTCAAGACCTGTTCAAGCAGAGACAATGTGTATACTGACATTCCAATACAATATTGAAAGAGCTCTGATCTGTTGGAGATACTTGGTTGAGGTTTTGCGACTGGGCCAGAAAATTCTCCATTGTTGCCTGGCACAGTTTAAAAAATCACAGAATTGTTATGATTTGGAAAGAGGCCATTCAGCCCATTGTGTCGTCACAGGCTCTCTGAGTATTCTACCTTAGTTCCATTCTCTTGCCTTTTCCTCATAACTCTGCACATTGGAGATGTAGGGAATAATCATCATCTGATTATTGAAATGGAAACAATGCCCTTTTGAATGCCTCTATGATGCTTTCAGCAATAAATTCCAGAACCTAATCACTTTCTGTGAGAGAAAAGTGTTTTTCTCATATTACATTTACTTCTTTGGTAAAACAGTTTAAACATGGCCCCTTTGGTTCTTGATTATCTCACAAGGGGAAACTCTGTTCAGACACTTCAGGATTTTGAAAACTTCTCTCAGATCTCCTCTTATGTTCCCAAGTTATCTTTGCAACTGAAGTTAACAGATCCCAAATTCTGCAATTTTCACTTGGGAGGTGTTTACAGACAGAACTGGGTTGGCCAACCCTGTATGTAGATGCTAGGCAGGCACTGGGACAGTTTCTCTGGGACTTGGTCCCACTTATAATGAAACCAGTTAGGCCCTCTAGCCCTCACTCCTCCCATTACCTCACCCACCTATAGCTAAGTGGTGAGAGCGCGGTGAGGTTTCAGGGGTCTTCAAATGAATGTGAGGCTTGGGCTGCTATGGAGAGCCCTCTAACCAGCCCATCTCCGCATCCACATTCCTGACATACTCCATTAAACCTCACAAGATGCACTGTGAACTGGCCCTGTGTGAAAATACAAAGATCTGTGCAAAGCTCCATGTGGTCAAGTGTACTTTTCAGAAAAACTGCACAGGTATTGTTTTCCTGAGCCCACAGAAGAATCCGGGCCCTGCAGACATCATCCAGATAAACTTATTTTGCATTCCATCAACAGCAATACAGCCCTCCTATAGTGCAGTGCAAAGAACTGTTCACAGTACTCCAATACTCCAGTCTCAGTTTCTACCCTCTCATATTTGAACCTCTTGGATATAAAAACCTTCAGTTCATTTTTAAAAAAAATAGTTTTCTGTATCTATTCAGCACTTCTAATCAGCGTTGATAAACCTGATTCAAAACTCTCTTTGGACTATCAATGGCTCAATCATGTCAGCATTTAAAAAGTTTTGCTCTGTCCTTTTAGTAGATGACCAAAGTAGATGACCGTATGTTTGCCTATATTGAAATTCATTCATCACAGTTTTGCCACGTGTCCATTCTGGAAAGTATCCACTGCGGCGCGGTGGGCTCAGTGGTTAGCACTGCTGCCAGACAGCACCAGGGACCTGGATTCGATTCCAGCCTCGGGGGTCTGTCTGTGTGGAGTTTGCACATTCTCCCCGTGTCTGTGTGGGTTTCCTCCGCGTGGTCCGGTTTCCTCCCACAGTCCAAAGATGTGCAGGTTAGGTGGATTGGCCATGCTAAATTTCCTGTAGTGTTCAGGGAGGTGTAGGTTAGGTGGGTTATTGGGGTGGTGGGTCTGGGTGGGATGCTTTGAGGTTCAGTGTGGATTTGTTGGGCCGAAGAGCCTGTTTCCACACTGTAGGGATTCTAATTCTAATTTGTCCATTGTTGTGTCATTTTTTCTCCCTCTCTAGCCCAGAAGAGTTAAGATCAGCTGCAGCATTATTACCCTCTTCCAGCTGCAATCATCCTTGAGCATGTAATTACCTACAGCATTATCAATTCAACTGGCAGCTAGCATCCATTTCAAGGACCTGGCTAAAAAATACCAAACTGGTGGCAAGTCTAACCTAGGTTCTACATACAGTGCTGCAGCTTACTGTGAGGAGAAGAAACAAATAAATGAGCAAGGATTTTGTGAAACATGGGCAATATCAGCACACTTTGAAGATCAGCAAGAGAATAGCTAACCAAATCTCACTCAACAGAAAAAGCCTGTAATTTCTTCCTTTCTCGTTTAAGGTTGTTTTGACAACAGTAGTTAACCATCGATACATATATTGATTATTTTGTCTCATGGTGTGATGTGACACTTAATCAGTGATCAAATCCAACTGGATAAGTACATCATTTGCTAACCTGTGTCATGGAGGAAAAGAAATGTTTTGAATCAACCTGTTAACATGTCATGAGTCATTTTTAGTGCAAGTGGCACTTGAATCCAGACCTTAACGGCCCAGAGGCAGGATCACTACTACTGTGCCCCTGATGTGAGTGCTATATAATTGCTTCAAATGGACAAAAATAATGCTCTTTTTGGATCACAACCATCCAATTTTCCTATTATTTAAGCTTCTCAAAACATCAAATTATCACCAAAAATATTTGTAATGTTGTTTCTCACTTTCCCCCCCAACCAGCTGACTTTTTGTCTTTTGGAAATGTGCTATAAAATAATTTCTTTCCAAAATCAAGAGTCAGCACCACGGCAATACAGAAAAGAAATTCGCATCAGGAGCAGCTGTGTGTACTATCGAAAAGATGCACTGCAGAATTTCACCAAAGATTCCAGGCTGCACTTTCCAAACCCATGACTGTTTCCAACTCGAAGGAAAAGGGCAGTAGATATATGGGAACATCACCATCTGCAAGTTCCCCTCCAAACTACTTACCATCCTGACTTAGAAATATATCACCATTCCTTCACTGACACTGGGTCAAAATTCTGGAATTCCCTCCATAATGGCTTTGTGGGTCTACCTTCCAGCAGGTGGGCTGCAATGGCTCAAGAAAGCAGTTCACCACCATCATCTCAAGGGCAACGAGGAGCAGGCAATAAATACCTGCCAGCCAGCTATGCCCATGTCCCATGACTGAATATTAAACAGAAATCATACAGTCATAGACTTATACAACACAGAAGAGACCTTAGAGCCCATCGAATCTGCGCTGACCTACCTACACTAATCCTACTTTCCAGCATTTGGCCCAGAGCCTTGCACATTTCAAGTACTCATCCAAGTACGTTTTAAAGATTGTGAGGTTTTCTTCCTCCACTGCCCTCCCAGGCAATATATTCCAGATTCCCACTACCCTTGGGGTGAAAAAGAAACTCCTGCCCTTCACTTTAACATTGTGCCCCCTTATATTTGACTCTTCATCTAAGGGGAATAGCTACTCCCTATTCACCCTATCCATGTCCCTCATAATCATTACACATCGATATCAGATTCCCTCTCAGCATTTTCTGCTCTAAAGAAAACAACCAAAGCGTACCCTGCCTGTCTTCATAGCTAAAATGCTGCAATCCAGGCAACATTCTGATGAATCTTCTTTGTATTACCTCCAGTGAAATTACATCCTTCCTATGGTGAGAGACAAGAACTGCACACAGCACTCCAGCTGTGGCCTAACCAAAGTTTTGTACAGCTCTAACATAACCTCCCCTGCGCTTAAACTCTGTGCTCTGGCTAGTAAAGCTAAGTTTCCCATATGCCTTCTTAAACACCTATTAACCTGCCGACCACATTCATGGATTGTGAGCAAGAGCCCCAAGATCCTTCTGTTCCTCTGACCTTCCCAGTGTCCTGCCATTTACTGAGTACTCCCCTCTCTTGTTGCTTCTTCCACAATGCATCACCTCACAATTTTAAGGGTTCAATGCCACCAGCCACTGACCTGCCTATCTGACTAATCCACCTATATATTCCTGTAACTTAAAATCTTTTTCCTCATTATTAAGCACCCAAGTGGTTTGATAGCCTAGAATTTTAATTGCAACTTGTCCACTTTACAAATGTGAGTTTATGGGTTCAAGCTGATGGATGGTATGTGCTTGTTGATACCACAACAGTAATGTTCCAATGAAGAAACACCTGAAGAAAGGTCACTGGACTCAAAACGTTAGCTTTGTTTTATCTTTACAGATGCTGCTGGACCTATTGAATTTCTCCAGCAAATTCTGTTTTTGTTTTAATTCTCTAGACTCTGCAGTTCTTTGTTTTATGATAATGTCCCACCTACCACTTTGGGTGAGGCTATTCAGTAAAAATCCAGGGAGCCAAGCCCAAATCTGAAATGAGGATTTTCTAATATTTGGGAAATTGGGTCTGGATGGACCAGAGTTCAAACTCAGTTACTAAACCTTCTGGCTATGGTGAATTTACAATGATAGTCTTCTCGCTACATGCTCCTTCCCACCATTTTGAATAGGGTGCTAGTTTATTAAAGCTAGTTAATTACACAATGCTTGTTCTCCTGTCAAATGGAAACTTTTGGATAAACTCAAAGCACATTTTTATTCCAAACTAAAATGTTGAATATAGAACATGAACAATGCTCATTTTTCAGCCAAAGGCCCTCCATTGCTGTTAGGCAATTTCTTTGTGTGGTCAGCAGTTATAGATACAGGGTTTGGTTGTCATCCATTAAAAGCCATTGCCCACATTGTTTCTTTTCCTTTTAAAAGTGCAGTCGTCCTGAAGACTGCTTTTTGATGGTACAGTGACAGCTTCCTGGATTATAATGATTAAGAATTATTTTTGTGCTCAGATATCACCCAAAAATTAATTCAATGGAATCCCTTTCTTTGCCAACAGTTAGATGTGCAATTCTGATGCCAATGTGGGAATCCACTGCAACATATTTCACTTACAGGAGTCTGGCATCCAATGAAAGCTCTGCATAATGCCCATTTGATGGCTCCTTTCAGTAGGAAACTGGTGACAGTATTGCCCCTTGCAAACATTTACATTGCTGTGCCCAACAGATTGCCTGATGAGGTGCACGAACATGAGGTGGCTCAGAAGGAACCAATTGTCAGAAGGCTCCACACTGTGATAACGTTCACAGCTAGGAGAAGATCTGTCCCTGTTCCAAAGCTTTTTTGAAGGTCATCCTGCAGCAGATGGTCATGTGGAGGATAAATACCAACACAGAACGATTTGGCCAAATGGCCTGTTCCTTTTCTGTGATTTGCATATAATTCCATGCAAAAAAAACTTTGTTAGCCTTTCTTGTGAAGCTGAGATACTGAAGTTAGATTTACTCTTGACGTGCTCAATGATTTACAATTCTCGAAGTACAGATTCTGAAGTAGTGGTAGAATATTTATTAAATTCCTTAGGAGTAATTCTAATTTCAGGTGATGGTGTAACGCAGATGTCGTCAATTCAGCTGAGCGTTATATGTTCCTGTTCAACAGGGCTCGTGATGCTGTGGCCGTGTCCCTACCTTTGAGCCAGAAGGCCTGGGTTCAAGTCCCACCTGTTCTAGAGGTATGTAATAACATCTTTGAACAGGTTGGTTAGAGAATAGTTATATTTCTGTTCATTGACTTTGATGGAAATAAAAGTTAGAATCTGGTTTGATCTGAAACTGGTGAATAAATTATTACCACCTAAATTTAAAATGATGTGTCATTGCAGCTACATTTGCAACTGTTTGAAAATTTCCTGTCCTCATATGAAGTACCCAGCAGACACAGAAGGCACTTTGAGTAGAAATAGCTAAGTGCGGCAGCAGTTAACAATAATGCAGAGTTACTGTTCAAGACTGCAATGACACATTGTGCAATCACATGAGTCTTGGTACGTACTCGTAACATGACCTCCTTGTTCATGCCAAAATTGCCTTTTAAGAAATTACGCACAATGTGAATCACAATCCTAGTTTTCTACCCCCATCCTCTGCTTAAGACTTCATTTCACGTGTACTGCCTTGCAAAAAGGTTCCTATATTTTAGAGATAGTAAGAACTGCCAATGCTGGAGTCAGAGACAACACAGTGTGGAGCTGGAGGAACACAGCAGGCCAGGCAGCATCAGGGGAGCCGGAAAGTTGATGTTTTGGGTTGGGACCTTTCTGAAGAAGGGTCCAGACCCGAAACGTCAGCTTCCCTGATCCTCTGATGTTATCTGGCCTGCTGTTTTCCTTCAGCTCCTATATTTTCGACGTTCGATTCCAAAATACAAGCAGCACAGGTGTGGGCAGAATGTGTGCCTCTGCCATGGTGGGATTGATGACAGAGGGACACAGTCATACAGTCAAAGATATGTACAGCACAGAAACAGACCCTTCGATCCAACTTGTCCATACTAACCAGATACCCTAAATTAATCAAATCCCATTTGCCAGCATTTGGCCCATAGCCCTCTAAAGCCTTCCTATCATGTACCCATTCACATGCGTTTTAAATGATATAATTGTACCAGCCTCCATCACTTCGTCTGGAAGTTAATTCCAAACACACACCACCCTCTGCCTGACAAAGTTGTCGCTTAGTTTCCGTCTAAATTTTTCCTCTCTCACTTTAAACCTATGCCCTCTAGTTTTGGACTCCCCCACCCTGGGGAAAAGATCTTGACAATTCACCCTATCCATGCTCCTCATGATTTTATAAAATTTTATAATATCACCCCTTAACCTCTGACACTCCAGACAATTCGGCTTCTCCCTATAGTTTAAAAACTTAATCAGATGGGAGGGAAGGTAGGGTCTTCCTACCCATTGCCAATCACGTTCCTTGAGTAGGTAAAAAATGCCAATTCAAGGGTCTCATCTTTCTGTGATTGGTATTAACTGAGATGTGACTGAAAGACTTGTCATGCGGAGAGCATGTAAAACAAAGTCAGTTGGGTTAGCTGTGGCCTTCCAGGGGAGGCGTTCTTTGTTCAAAGACTCTCAGTGCCTGATCAAGTGACCACCCTGATTTGCTATCTCCCAAACTCAACCCCTTTGTGCACTGATGTGCACCAGGGACCCAATGATATAGCTAGGCCGTGTATTTGGATGTTACACTGTTAACAGCAGCAACAACCTCCCCAGCAGCACTGCAGTGAGATGGAAGAAACTGCCAGCCTCTGACTGACCAACAGCTCACAGCAGGTGGGACATTTTACTTATGGTCCTTGATCCTAGGGGAAAGCCCACCGCTGGCCTGTCGAGTGCCTGGCAGGAATAAGATGCAATGAGTTTCCCCAAGAAAACAAGTACAGGGCTCTTGCACGATTTCTAGTCTCCACAAGGTTCTGCCCATTGCTACTTGCAACGAACTAGCTGGCATTCTTCTTGCTGAAATCCTTTTAGGTTATGTTTGATAGATTAAGTTATTAAATACCATTGCGTTAATGCTGTGTTCATTAATACTTCGCAATTAAATCAAATTTGCCTAAATACTTGTGACCATAGTATTAGCTTTAGCAAATAAGTAATGTTTCAAAAAATAAAATGTCTACTCAACAATTAAAAAAGTGCAGCTTACCCAAATGAAGTGCTCTTCTCACTGGGAAAACTTTTTTCTGCTGCGTGTTCCATAACATCTCCCTAAATGAAACATTGTCTTTGACGTGCAGTGGTAAACAGTAATAAAATGAAGCGGAACAGCAAAGCATTCTGTGGTGTCTTCATTATTGATGAATACTTTCCAAATTTGTGTTGCTAAGAAACTGAAATCAGTTACTCTAATTATTTTCGTCTTGCAGCTGGCCAGAAATGTATAATTTCTGACTCCAGGGTAATCTGGAACTTTAGATGAAACCTGAACACTTTCTCTAGAAGCCGTCTGCCTCAACTGCTTTCGGTGTGATTTCTGAATTCCCACTTTAATTACTGGGGATGCAATCCAACAATGATTCATTAATCAGCACTGGAATTGATGTTAAAATTAAAACAAGTTTGATTGCACTTAACAGCCATTTTTAGACCAAGTGTTACAGCTTGCCAGTACGAAAATATCAACATTCAAAAATTAATTTTAATCCTTAACTCTGGGAACATACATTCATACCATAGTTTAAGTTGCGAGTGTTGGATAATCTCAATTTGACATGTTTTTTCCTAGGACCACATTATTCACATATTGGCATGCAATCCCAGGTTTAATTTAAACAGATGTGATAAGGGATCCTATAAATTAATCCAGCCTAGGGCATCAAATGTTGCAATTGCTCACTATCCTGACAACTCCGTTTATGTGCATTAGAGACTGGAAGATATTTGCAACATCACAGATGCTTGTCACAGTTTGCAATGCACAGCAGTCTCTGTGATAGAAGCACAGCTTTCAACTTGAAGAGAAAGAATGATGGAATAATAGGAATTTACAGCACAGAAGGGGAGCATTTTTGTGACAGCTCTTTGCCAGAGCAATTCAAAAGCATTTCCAGTGCTTCACTCTTCACATAGGCCTGCATCTTTCTCTGTTTCAAATATTTACCCAGCTTTCTCCGTGTCTAATTTAAAACAATAGGGTAGAGTATTTTGCTTTTGTAGGTGGTGGGTTTGGATGAGGAAATTGGTGAAATTAGACAGGGATGGTGGCCAATCTGAATCCTGCCACCTTCTCACCTCCCACTAGAATTAAGTCCAGTCGCCGCTCCACCATCTGAGACACTTCAGCGATCAATTAATGACCTCTTAAGGGCCTCATCAAATCATCACGGAAAAATACAGCTGCAGGTGGGCCTATCACCAAAGAGTATGTACAAAAGGTGAAACAGTGCAGGCCACTTATTGCCTTAGGGTAGCTTGGAGGGGGCCCATAATCGAAAACAGTTGGAGCCTTGTCAAGGCACTGGGCAGTAAGAAGTAGGGAGTCTGATGAATAGCCCCTCTTCCCTTACTTCAAAACACCCTACCACCTTCTCTCCATGGCCCCCACCCTGCAGAACCCCACCATCCACATTACCTGCCTGTGTCCTGAGCCTTCCGTGATAATGTGACTCTAGGCTGTCCTTCCAGCAGCCTTCACACTCTCCACAATGGTCCTTCAGTGTGCAAGAGGTGCCATTCTCTGATTGGCTAGCAATTGTGCTGAGCTGGGCTTCTGATGTATTCAGTTCAGGGGAAGGCCTGCCAATGTCCTCACTACTGTCTGATTGAACTGTGGTTCAGTGGGCCTTTCCAAAAAGCAGCAGAATAGGTGTCTCTCAGGCTTTTTAGTCAACAGGTGAGACCCCCAATGCCTCATGGGTGCACTCATAAGATTCCGTTCATGAATAATATTAAGGTGAAGAGTCAAACTCTTGCACGTGTCTGAATCTGCTTACTTGACTCAAACATGTATTACTTAAAACTCAAATCAGGCTGCACCTCAAATTTAGACTCCTACTGAAGTTGAACTCTGCACTGTTGTATTTACAGGATAGATTCCAGACAATCAGGCTAGTACCTTTAATACACTTTAAATGACATTAAAACTTGTGATATCTCTCTGTGAAATGGGTCCATATGGCCAGTCAGTTAGTTTTGTGAGTGTAATGTACAGTAACAGTAAGCACAGAATCCAGATTGTATGCACAATATGTCATATTATAGCCTTGATAATAGTTAGCATTGTAAATAAACTTCAGGACATCTGACTCATAAGAACACTACTCTTTGTGGTGTACATCACAGAGGCTAACATGTAGAAACTTACAAACCGCATCAAACCCTTCTAACTTTTAACACTGCATTTGCTTCCCAAAATTCAGCCAAAAATAAACCTAATGCATCATATATCTATGTGTTCAACAGAAAAGTATGGACTCACAAAACTGGACAAAAGAGGAAAATCATCCAGCTTATGGGCTCCCTGCCAGCTGTTCAAAGAGCAGTCTAGTTACTCGAACACCCACAATGTTCCCCCATATACCCACAATTTGTTTCACCTTCAAATATTAATCCAGCTACCTGCTGGTGGCTCCATTGAATATGCATCCAACACATTATCAGCAGTATATTCTGAATCTTAATCACTTGCTGTATAAAAATCTTTCTAATCACATTGCCTTCCCTACTTTTGTCAAAAACTTTAAATCTGTACCCTCCAGTCATCAACTCATACACAGTATCAATAATAATTTCTCTTTACATTATCTCAATCCCTCATTATTTTAAACACCTTTATCAAATCTCTTCTTTACCTCTTCTGCTCTTAGGAGAACAATTCACGCTTCTTCAGTCAATCCAACAGACTAGTCCTTCATCTCTGAAGCTGCTTTTGGTGAATTTCCTCTGTCTGTTTCTAATACATTCACTTTCTTTTTAAAGTTTCCTGTCCATATTGATTCAACTCCAATGGGTCATAAGGCCAGAAATGGTGGTGCTCACTGCAAATTTTTTATTATCATTTACAGACAGTGAAACAACCCATGCCCACTCGCAGCAAGACCTGGACAGCATTCAGTCTTGAGCTGTTCATTGACATTAACATTCACATCACACAAGTATCAGGAAATGAAATCAGACAGAATCTAACCATCTCCCTTTGAAGTTCAACAGTATTATTATAACTGAATCATCACCATCAATTTCTTGAGGATTGCCATTGACTAGAAACTTAACTGGGCCAACCATAAAGATCCTGTGGCTAGGAGCGGGTTAGAAGATGAGCATGCTGGGGAAAGTACTTGACCTACTGTGTAACAATCTTTGATTCGGGAAAAGTACAACAATGAAAACTTTAAAGTTCTTTAAAATGTCCCTGGAATCTGTAATTGTTTTTAAAAATGTTTGCACATGACTTACGAGAGTTTGCATCAATTGAAAAGGGATATATTATAATCCTCTTGGGTCATAAGTCATTCTGATTCCATGAAACCTCTCAATGTCAACAGCATGAAAATTAAAACCAGAAGCCATGTGACTGACAGGCACAAAGGAGGGCTACAGTCAGTAAGGAGGGATACAAGTAGAAATGGTAGATGGTGATGGTACAGGTGCTGAAATAAAGAGAAAACAGGCAGAGAGAGGATGAGAAACTACCAAATAGTCACAAATTACTCTCAGGATGCAGTCTTTATTTTTGCAGAAGAGCAAATAGATGGTTTTTGTAATTCTCTGTAATTTCTATGAATGGTTAAGACTTAAAATTATGTGGATTTAGGTTGGAGATGCTGAAAAGTCAGGTTCTATCACAGATGTGGCCAAATTGTGAATCGGGATGTTATTGGTTGGTCAGCTGAAAAGAAAATCTCAAAATGTACCACAATGAGCTGATGTGACCTGAAGGACAGTGGGTTCATGAAAGTGTGCCTTGCTAACGACTGTGGCTGATGCATCATTGTTATATAGACTATTTAAAGTAAAACTTACCCTTTCATTTGAGGCATTATTTGCCTGATAATTGAAGTTTAATTTTAATTGCTTCTGATTTGTGATAAAATAAAGCATAAATAAAGTAGAAATTTCATAATTTCTTCATTTAGGGCTTTTTTGGTAAGGTTTGTTTTAATGGTTTACAAGTTCTCCCGTAGGGATTCTATCAAGTGATTCAACAAAGCCTCTTCACCATTTACAAGGAAATTGTTAGGATTTTGATTGAATATCCCAATTTGTCTGGATGAATGCAGCTTCAACAATATTCAAAATGTTCCACGGGGCAAACAACCCATTTGAGCAGCACCCCATCCATCTCCTTCAACATTCATACGAATATATATAATAAGTGCAGAATTAGGGTATTCAACCCCCTTGAGCCTGTCCCACCATTCGATAAGATCATGACTGATGCATTTGTGTTTTGAATTCCACATTGCCAGCTTTCCTTGATAACGTTTGATTGCCTGCCTAACAAGAATCTATCTACCTCCACCTTAAAAATAGTCGATGACCTGGCATCTACCTTCTTCTGAGGCAAAGAATTCTAATGTTGCACAACTCTCTGAAAGGAAACAATTTTAATCTTGGTCAAACTTTGAAACATTGCCCCAAAGAAAACTTCCTCTAAGCCTCTTCCAATGTTGTTACATCCTTCCTTAAACAGGGACACCAAAACTGCAGGCAGTATTCAAGATGTGATCACACCAATATCTCATATATAGAACATAGGACAGTACAGAACAGTACAGGCCCCTTGGCCCACGATGTTGTGCCGAACTTTTACAATAAACTTAAGGTCTATCTAACCTCCACCCCCACCTTATGCTATCATCTGAGTCACAACATCCTTACTTTGTTGCTTAATTCTTTTCATGATAAAAGATGCATCCAATTAGTCTTCTACGATTACATGTTGTACTAAATTACAAACTCTGTGACTCTTGCACTAGAGCATCTAAATATGTCAATATCTTTGATTTCCACTGTTGTTGTCCATTTAAGTAATACTCTGCTTCATCATTCTTCCTGCCAAAATGAACAACTTCACATATTGCATCTGCCAATTTCTAGCCCGCTCATTCAACCTATTTATATCCATCTGCAAAATCCTTATGTCTCCTTCACAGCATAATTTCTACCTACAACAAAAACAAAGTTGCTGGAAAAGCTCAGCAGGTCTGGCAGCATCTGTGAAAGAAAAAACAGAGTTAACATTTTGGGTTTGGTGACTGTTCCTCAGAACGTTCTGAGGAAGGGTCACCGGACCCAAAGCATTAACTCTGGTTTTTCCTTCAGTGATGCAGACAGAGCTTTTCCAGCAACTTTGTTTTTGTTCCTGATTTACAGCATCCGCAGTTCTTTCAATTTTTATAATTTCTACCTAAATGCAAATTGCTAGAGAAACTCAGTAAGTCTGGCAGCCTCACAACTGCAGAAGTACTCAAAACACTAACTGTTTTCTCTCCATAGATGCTGCGAGCTCTGCTGAGTTTCTCCAGCAATTTCTGTTTCTGTTTCAGATTTACAGCATTCGCAGTTCTTTGTTTCATAATTTCCACCTATCTTTGTTTCATCTGAAAATTTAGCTACCAGGCCTTTGCTACCCCCATCTAAGTCATTGATGTAAATTGTAAAAAGCTGAGGACCCAGTACAGACCCCTATGGGACTCCATTCATCACATCCTGCCAATCAGACAAGGCCCAGTTACGCACACTCTCAGCTGTCTGCCAGCTAACCAACGTTCTAATAATGCTACCATCTTACCCCTAACACCACAAGCTTCTATTTTCCACAATATTCTTTAAATTGGCCCCTAATCAAATCCTTTCTGGGCATCGAAGCACAGTACATTTACAAACTTCTCTTGATTCACAGCACATTATTACTTCAAATAATTCTAGCAAACTGATTAAACATGACTTCCCTTTCTCAAAACCATGCTGATTCTTCCCAATGATCTGTGCCATTTAAAGTTCCCAGCTACGACATTGTTAATGATCAATTCTGACACCTTTCCTGTGACAGATATCAAGTTAACTGGTCTGTTCTCTGCTTCCTTACCTTCTTGAACAGCAGGGTTATATTTGCTATTTTCCAGACAGATGGAACCTTTCCTGAATGGACGGGATTTTGGAAAATTAGCACTGATGCATCTATTGCCTTATCAACCACCTCTTTAAGACTCTAGGACGAAATCCATAAGTACCTGGAGACTTGGCAGCCTGTTGCCATGTCGCTTGTGATTGTAGTTTCAGGTCCTTTCTCATTTCCAGCTCACAATTTACAGCTATTATTCAAATTTTTATGTGCCCTCTATAGTGAAAACAGAAGCGAAATATTTGTTCATTTCAGCTTCTATTTCCTTATTAGATGCTATTAACATATATTATGACAGCTGCTTCTTAGATGTGCCTTTACTCTGAGGCTATTCATTAATCCTGTCACATTACACAATGCAAAGTCTAATATAACCTGCTTGCTTGATTGGCAGGATGTGATGAGTGAAGTCCCATAGGAGTCTGTGCTGGTCCTCAGCTTTTGACAATTTACATCAATGACTTAAATGAGGGTAACAAAGGCGTGGTAGCTAAACTTTCACATGAAACAAAGATAGGTAGAAATTGTAAAACAAAGAACTGTGGATGCTGGAAATCTGAAACAAACAGCATATGCTGCCCGAAGAAACTAACTCAAAAGCATTCAATGAAGTCATCATCCAAGGTACAACTGCCAATGTGCTTCTTCAGCTTATGTGACTATTAAAAATACCACTGAGTGTTATCAGAAGTACAGAAACTCTTTTCTTGTACACTTTGTCCTAAACGGTGGTTACTGTGGGGGGTGTTTGTGGTTAATACCATTACAAGCAGTGATTTCTCTCCCCCACTGTTCTTTATCTCCACTCAAACAATTTGACTTCCTGATCCAAAATCACCTCTAACCATCATCGTTCACTCTATAACGTGTAAACATGCCATTCTTTATTAACAATGCTACGCCTCCACCAACACCTAGCTTCTTATGCTGCTCAAGTACATTTATACTTTTTTTACACTCCCTCTTGCCATTCTATACTCTCATTTCCCATATTATTGATTTCCTGTCTTATTTTCTGTCAATCTTTTAATTTACTGCGTCATTCAATATTTGATCCCTCGGTCCCCAAAATTTATGTTGAAGCCCTTCTACTTCCTTAATCATGTGGTTCATAAGAACACTGATCCTAGCACAGTTCAGATGTAGACCTTTTGAATGATAGAGCCCCTAATTGTTCTATAGGTTTGAGTTTCTTTCAGCTTCTTTGGAAGTAGAGTGAGGCTGTATGGCAGCTGAGCAAATTGACCGTGGTAAAGGGGGAAGCCAAAGGGAATCTAGTGATAGTATGGTATAGTGTGGAGGATTTACATTTTTCTCTGCAGCAAAGAGCTAAAGATAGCTATGTTGCCATGTGTCAGTGCCCCACAAATTGTTTTGCATTTCTTCCACATTGGATTTATCTAATTTTATGTAACCTTTGACAATTTGCACATAGGTCATGTAATAATTCAGGGGTTATAAATTTTTGAGGTTCTGCTTTTTAGTTTAGTGCTTAGTTCTTCATAATCTCTATACAGAACCTTTAATCTCCTAGTTGTGCTGGCATGGATCACAACAATTGGATTTTCCCCTTTCACTGCAAGATCATCTCCAGTCCTGAACAGCTGTTTCGATCCCTAGAACTGAGTAGGCAACATAGCTATCTGGACTTTAGCTCTTTGCTGCAGAGAAAGATGTAAATCCTCCACACTATACCATACTATCACTAGATTCCCTTTGGCTTCCCCCTTTACCATGGTCTATTTGCTCAGCTGCCATACAGCCTCACTTTACTTCCAAAGAAGCTGAAAGAAGCTCAAACCTACAGAACAATTACGGAGCTCACATTCTTAAACTTCTGCCTTCTGGGTGCCATCACCTGCTTCACACACAGTCATAGTCTCCTAGCCTTGAATGCTGCCTAAATCATCAGACCCTATCCTCTGTGGTGTGATTACCACCTAGATTATAGAATCCAGGTGACCTTCCTCTCCCTGATGCATCACAGTGTCTGTAGCTCAATGTTCAGTGCCGAAGCTGCTCAAATAACAAGCATCTACTGCAGACATGTTTGTTCTTGATGATGATGGTATTTTTTGAATAGTCAGTGATATGAATAAAAGTAATCGGAGATAAAACTGAGCTCAACATCACTCATGTCCTCTTTATTTATTGTCACGTCATTCCATAATAGCAAACTGGATGGTGAGACTGTGGGATATCTACGTTACAAATATTGAAGCCACAACATAAGGTTTCACAGCTTGTTAATGTGCACCCAGATAGTAATTAACTCAAATGTGTGTCTGGCTCTATCTTTATAGAATTTGAAACAAATTTGCACTACCCATGGATATTCTGAAGCTTTAAAGAATTGTTAAGTTTTGAATACCTTAGAAACTTTGATGATAATTACATATAGACAACAGAGTCTTAAATTTATTGATGCCTGGTTCATTCGTTGGTACTCTCATCTACAGCTCTAAGAGTGGGTTTGGACCCCATTATGAGTATATGATATTGGCTGGGATTGCAGTGAAATACTTTGGGAATCTGCATTGTCAGTGGTGCACGCTTTTAGATGAGATGATAAACAAAGTACAGGGGAAAAGAAATTTCCCACAGAACCAGTCGAAGAGAAGAAAGGATGTTTCCTGGCCAACATTTTTCTCTCAAATAGTTGTTCAAACAAAGCATTATTTTGACATGTATCTCATTTGTTATCAATTGGGCCACACTCTGTGAAAATTGGTTCCTATGTTTGCATACGAACGGTTTATCTAAAATGAATCCATTACCCATAAAATCCTATCGAACATCAGAAGAATACAAAGCAATATAGTGCATTTTGCTTTTGTATTTTCTACATTGCACAGAAAGTTAATACATGTGCCAGTTATAACCATTCTACACTCTGTCATGCAAAGCTGATGGTATTATGAAGAAAATCCAAAGAAGATGGATTGTGTTCAGCTTCTCAAATAAATAAAGCAATTGTCTGATACATAATGTCCATAAATCATTGCCTCTGCCTATATTAATGTTGTTGATTACATATATGTTTTTGTGGCACATGTAAATGTCCACCATGGAAAACTTATGCACAGTGCATATTGCTTACGTTTTTAATTAGCTTTTGTATATTTTCCAGCTTATCAAAATCCTTCTTTAATGCCGACTTCCCATATAATTATTTTGTTGCAAGGCGCATTGAATTAAATTTAAGGAGCTCTTCCTTCATCTAAACAGCTAGATATGGTTCTGAAAAATGTTGAAATAACTGGTAAACCTTTAATCTACTTCGAATTCTTTTACATAAACCAAAATATCTCTTTTGATCCTCACATAACTGCAATATTTGATCCTAATACCTGCGCAATAAATTCTAAAGCAATCACCAGAGAAAAGCCATAAATAACAAAGGGTAAACTATAAGATTTGTTTACTAAATGTTTGTTCGAATAGAATCCAAACAAACAAAAGTTGGATGTCAGTTGTTAAAAAGGATTTACAGTTTTTAAATCAGGAAAAATAAATATAACAAACAAGTTTCAGTGAAGTTGTTTTGTTTTGTTAACATATTTCTTCCCTGCACAGTTTCTGAGTGGCAGACTAGGAAAACTTAATCTACTGTGTAATCTGGAAGGGCAATGAGGAGTGAATTGAATTGCATTAAAAACAAGCTTGCGTAGTTTTATCTATTGCGGCAAAAAAACGAAACACCTCGGTACTAGAACAAAGATGTCTAAATTTAAGTCCACAGTCCAAGTGAGGTACAAGCATTCTCAATATGTGGCCCACGTCTCCAGTACTTAGCCCCTTGCAGAATGGCTGTTTTTTTTAAGTTCAGCATGACCAATAGTTTGGAAAGCTTTATTTTCAGCCGGCTTTTTCATAGAACTTTAGAAGTAACAGCACTGAACACAGCCATTCAGCATATCATAACTATGCATCTGATAACTATTAATTTGGAGTGATGTAGTTTCAGCTATTTACCCTGAAAACCTTCACACACCAATAAGGGAACAATTCATAAATTTGCTATTGGGGCCCTCCACTCGACAAACACAATGTAGTTTAGATTCCCAAAAAGGAAGACATGCCATTAAGCTTCCAGACCTGGGAAATTCATGAGGGCTGTGTACACTCCAAGCCTCACCTACATTCTCTGCAATGGGAAAGATGTAAACAGATCACGCATCAGGTCAGGAATGCTGAAGTTGTGTCCTGCACCATCAACATCAGGACATTTCAGGTTTTGCTGGAGAACAAAGGCCCCAAAGTGATTCTCAATGAGGTGGAGTGTATCTTTGCTTCCCATTGTTTTGGGCTGTTCTGAGATCCTCACAGATTTCTTGGTCACAGGAATCCTTGTGTAAACCCAACAGGAAGGGTTGAATTTCCAACATAAGGTTAGGAACCCAAGACTGGGATCCTGACCCCACACTTGAGCTGCATCCAGTTAAGTGCAAATGTTATAATTAGTCAGGAGGCTCCAAATTTGAAGCTCTGAGCACCTCCATGAGTGAGGAGTTACCTTGCTGGGCCCAGCAGCAAAAGCAGGTGGCATCTGTTTTGGTGGATGCTGCTGCTTTGCCAATCAAAACAGGAAACTGTTTAGAAAGCTATGGAAATGAAACAAGACAGAAAGTGGCCTGGGCAAGAAGGTTAGGAGCAGCAGTAGTCAATATTAGTTAGCCCTACAGATTAAAGATGAACCCACAGTAATTTACATGGGGCCCCATGACAAATCCAACAGCTGTGTACTAACATGCTGTAAACTTCAGTCTCACCAGAAAAACACATGTAAGTTTAGGCAGATCCTTTCGTCAGTCCCTGAAGGATGTTGGGGGGGGGGTGTGCCATTAATTGGCATGACCATGTTTTCTACTCCCTCACACTTCTACAAACTCTTCTAGAGGCATCAGGTTACCTTCAGAGCTATGCTTTTTAATTCCCACAAATACCAACCCTTTGAAAAATCTGCCTCAGATTTGTTTGGAAATCTGCCAGTTAGGATTCCCAATGGTCAGACAGAAATAAACTGAGGAGGTAGGTTGGAAATTAATCTTTCACCCTCATCGTGAGATGTGAAACTAGACACGGATTTGCAAATTTGCTTACAAAATAATTCCAGGTGTCTTTACCAAAGAATACAGCACTAAGTATTTTCAAACAATAAAATAAATAAAATATTGATCTAAATTACCTTTTAAATCATTACCTTCTCTCCCCTTGCCTTGCTTAATTGTCCTTTCATTCAGGCACCATCTCTCTCCGCTTCAAAACTGTCTTTGAAATATTTGTCCCCAAAAAGCCCTCATTTGATTCACCCATCTTCTCCAACTATCACCCAGTAAAATTGTGACACATGATCCCTGCTGTCCTCTGACACCTTCACAGCATTCAGCCCATTTAACAACTCCATCCTTCACTAAAAGCTCTTCCTTGTATTTCAGTTTCTTTCTTTCTTCCATTCTTTTCCCTCATCCCAATGGCGATGAGTCCCCTGTCATGTTGGTGCCGCTTTCTGAAATATTCCTACTCCCCTAAATGTCCCTCTCACATCTCTCTCTCTCTACATTTAGAAGGTTTTTTCACAACTTATTTCAACAAATATTGCCGTTTGCCATCATTACTTCAAGTCGTAAAGCCTTACAGTAGGAAGGAAGGGTGATCCGCCATCAGTCTGTAGCAGGTCACCAAAAGGGCAGTCAAATTTAGTCTCACATTCTAGCATTGCTTTCCAAATTAGTACTCTCCATTCCCTAATTCACTTGGTGCCCATTCCCAGTTAATTTTAATCTGTAAAGTGCATTTCAATGTTTTCCTGGGAAAAAAAAGCACATGTTGCAAGAATCAGTGCAGAGATGAGGAGAAATCTATTTCTAAGCAACATTGCTATAGGGAGATGCTGAATAGGCAGGGGCCACTTTCCCTGGAGCGTCGGAGGTTGAGAGGTGACCTTGTAGAGGTTTATAAAATCAGGAGAGGCATGGATAGGGTAAATAGACCAGGTCTTTTCTCCAGGGCAGGGGGAGGGGGTTTCAAAAACTAGACAGCATAGGTATAAGGTGAAGGGGGGCAAGATTTAAAAGGGACCCAAGGGGCAACTTTGTCATGCTGAAGGTGGTGTGTGTATGGAATGAGCTGCCAGAGGAAGTGGTCGAGGCTGGTACAATTACAATATTTAAAAGGCATCTGGATGGGTATTTGAACAGGAAGGTTTAGACGGATATGGGCCAAATGCTGGCAAATGGGACTAGATTTATCTAGGACATCTGGTTGCCATGGACGAGTTAGACAGAAGGGTCTGTTTCCATGTTGTACATCTCTATGACTCTATGATTCAAAGTTGTCCTGATCCAAAGGTTCTGAAAGCAAACTGAATATCAGCATTGGATGTACTGTATATTTGAAAAGGAAAATTGATCAAGTTATAAGACAGTGGGCCAAATTGGAGAATCTTTGCAAGAAAGAGTTGAGCAGCCTCATCCTGTACTGTGAGGTGATATTTTTCATGTGATTGCATGTTTGTTTTCAATATATGTAACAATTTCTCTTTGCAAGCTCATGATCAAATGCAAAGGACCAGTAGATGAATTTGAGATAATAGGAACTGCAGATGCTGGAGAATCCGAGATAACAAGGTGTGGAGCTGGAAGAACACAGCAGGCCGAGCAGCATCATAGGTGCAGGAAAGCTTGACGTTTCGGGCCTAGACCCTTCATCAGAAATAGGAGAGGGGTAGGGGGTTCTGAAATAAATAGGGAGGGGGGGGCGGATAGAAGATGGATAGAGGAGAGGATAGGTGGAGAGGAGACAGACAAGTCAAAGAGGTGGGGATGGAGCCAGTAAAGGTGAGTGTAGGTGGGGAAGTAGGGAGGAGATAGGTCAGTCTAGGGAGGACAGACAGGTCAAGGGGGCGGGATGAGGTTAGTAGGTAGGAAATGGGGGTGCAGCTTGAGGTGGGAGGAGGGGATAGGTGAGAGGAAGAACAGGTTAGGGAGGCGGGGACGGGCTGGGCTGGTTTTGGGATGCAGTAGCGGGAGGGGAGATTTTGAAGCTTGTGAAATCCACATTGATACCATTGGGCTGCAGGGTTCCCAAGCTGAATATGAGTTGCTGTTCCTGCAGCCTTCAGGTGGCATCGTTGTGGCACTGCAGGAGGCCCAGGATGGACATGTCGTCTGAGGAATGGGAGGGGGAGTTGAAATGGTTCACGACTGGGAGGTGCAGTTGTTTGTTGCGAACCGAGCACAGGTGTTCTGCAAAGCGGTCCCCAAGCCTCCGCTTGATTTCCCCGATGTAGAGGAAGCCACAACGGGTATTTGCTTGTGTCAGTGATGTGGCCTGTGGACATTTTTGTTGTGGAGTGAAGAAAAAGTACAATGAGAGGAGTTAAAAAAATGAAAGGAGAGAATTTCCTCCCTTGTTGTTTTAGCATTTGATTCATCCATCTTCTGGAACTATCACCCAGTAAAAATGTGACACACGATCCCTCCTGTCCTTTGACACCTTCACAGCATTCAACCCATCAAATAGACAAAATACAAAATCCATTAGAAAAGCTTGGTAGGTCATTAGAAACCTTTCAAAATTTTGTTTGAATTAATTTTTAATGTAGTCTGTAACTTAGCTTGAGGGAAGTGGTTTTATGTGTTTTTAATTACACATAATTAAAATGTAACGTAAGTCTGGAATGTAGCTTGGAAACAATGCTCCAAAATGTTCTACAGCGGTCTGAGGAGCCCACCCAATGTAGTCAGGAGCCTCAGGAATGTTTTCAAATTGGGGTCTTATTACGTCAATAGGATCCCAAAAGCATTTTAACCTGGGTTTGAACAGGAAACTGTTACAGCTTTTCTGTCACGTCAAAGCAGTTGATAGCTGTCAAGAAGATATAAAAGGGTCAAAATAGGTCAAAAATTTTCATTGTGTGGTGAGGAGCTTTTGTTGACAAGATGAGGACAAGCAGAATTTAAACAGGCAACAATTTGAAACCAATAAGACCTCCTTCTGCTGTCAGAGGTCAAGACAACAACTTCTCTGAGTAATTGTCTTTTGATAACCATTCCTGGGTAAAATCCACCTCATCATTCACCCATCACAGCAGCACTCAGCACAGAGATTGCAGAAAGACCAAAATTTGGTGTGCAACTTGCATTCACTAGTTTTTTCAATGTTTTTTAATCAATCTGCTGTACACACCTCTGGAGCAAATGGGATTTGAATCCAGACTTTCTAATACAGAGGTAGGGATACTACCAGTGCACAACAAGACCCTAGCTTTCTGCTATTTGACAGTAGACACAACACTTTCCACCTGAACAAGACTGAATACATCGTTTGATAGTTTACAATACAGTTTTAGACAGGTTTGTCCTCCTATTTAACTTCTGCCGCCTAAGGTTCTGAAACATAGCCTCGAGACATGACAGCAGGTTCTCCATGTAGGCTGACAGTGAGCACCATCTATCTCACTGCCATCTCTTATGATGGGACCCCAACCCTCTGCCACCTTATTGCCTGATTGACATCCTGTCACTAGCGATACTTCCTCCAACAATGCACTGAGATGACTAAAGCTAATGTCTTTGGCTCTAGCCACAAACACCATTCGTTTAACACTGAATTCAAACTAAAACAAAACCAAAGAATTGTAAATGCTGGAAATCAGAAACAAAATCAGAAATTGCTGGCAAAACTCAGCAGGTATGCAGAATCTGCGGAGAGAAAGCACAGTTAATGTTTTGGGTCCAGTGATCGTTCTCCACAACAGTCCATTTCTGAAGGAGGGTCATTGGACCCAAAATGTCAACTCTAATAGATGCTGCCAGACCTGCTGAGTTTTTCTAGCAATTTATGATTTTGTTACTGAATCCAACCGGCTCCTCACTGCTTTGAAATGTCTGCATCCCAACTGAAGTGAAATTCTGTACATCTGTGGGGCACAGCTTAGGGTTGCTATTTGGGCCAATGCTGGCTGGTCTGTTGGTGGTCAGCAGTGTAAAGCATTGTCCTCCTCTGTTTCTCAGCACTGCCAGATCCTGAAAGCAGGGAGCTAGGTTGCTTTTCCACTGCGATATGGTCAGAATTCAACACTGCAGCTTGAAGGGTAGTTCTTGGCTTGCAGACAAAGTGGTGTGCAGCTAAATGTAAAGGTATTTCCACCTGTCTGGACTTGTAACGAAGAATTGTATTCAATAACTCAGTTGCATAAGTACTAAGGTGAAAAGCAGAAAATTGTATGAGAAAACCCATCTTGGCCAATAGCAAACTAGACGCAGTGGAACTCACTTGCAAACACACTGTCTGCCAAAAAGAAAATTTATCCCTTTGCCTATGCGTGCCAAAATTCTAAGCTATGGAATTTCTTCCTGAAATCTCTCTATCTCTTTATCTTGCTTTCTTCTTTAACTATTCAATGAAATCTACTTTTTTGGCTCCCCTCTTACGGCCATATCTGGCTCAGTGTCGATTCTTTCCACTGTGAAGTGACTTGGCATGTCTTACTATGTAAAAGTGGCTATACAAGCATAGTTTGTTGTTGTGTTGTGACTATTCCAATGTTTTCCTAGCTGCCCTTTCATCTTCTACTTTACATAACTTTGAATCCATTTGAACCTCAATTACCTTATACTAATGAGCACCAAGATCCATTCAAACATCACCTATGTACTCGCTGATTTATATAGGTTCCCAGTCCAGTAATGTCTTGTGTTATGAAGACATGCTTATATCATATTTAAATTGTAATTTAATTGGCTGTTTTCATATGTTGCACTTTTTAAAAGACAGTTTTTAACAAAATCTAAGATGGCCAAAACTAATTTGCATCACTACATAGCCTCATAACAATTCCTTGGACAGAAATGGAGACCTTTACAGAGAAGTGACCTCCTGGAAGTGTGAACTGACTCCTTCCTGTCTCATTAAATTGGCGGATGGATCATTCAAGGAGTTATTGGTTGGATCATTAAAATTAATCACTTCAGCTATCTCAATGACTAACAGAAACGGAACAATTTCCTTTTAGTATGTATAACAGAGATGGAAAGAGGTCTGATGACACAACCTTTTGCGTGAATGCTTGAATTTAGATTTGCGCAGAGAACACACAATCTGCTTGCTCTTTTTCACTCTCTGAAGCCACTCAAAGCCTTGAGCCCAGTTTGTGGTTGAAAAACCAGCCAGAAAAAGAACAGTTTAAAGGAAGATTTCAACAGAGCAACAGTGATTCCAGAAGAAGCCACTATTGCAAAGCAATTACTTCAGTGAGTAAAAAGATATCCAGACAACAAGTGATTTTCTTTTTCTTCACTTTCCTTTAATTTGTATTCTTAACTTGGCCAAATTTAAGCATCCAGTACTCTGTAAATTGTCATTATTTTTTGCACACTTGGCGAGGGTGTTTGTTTTCAGTCATTAGTGGGAAGTAACAACGTATTTGTAATATTTTTTTAACCAGCTTGGGTTTTCACAATAAAATTTACTCTTTACATGTTTATCTGAAAAATACTTACCGACTTATTTCCTATTAGACTGCAAGGGGGTCAGTTAGCTTAGTTGGCTGGATGGCTTTTTATTTCAAAAATATATTTTATTCATAAAGGGTCTTTATTTACAAATATTGTCACTGAAGCAGTTCAGTTCTCTGTACAGTAGCATATAAAGGAACAAACAAACATTAGAGTTTGACTTTATCCAGCAAACAAACTCAAGGCATTTCTTACTTGTACAAGACTACATTTACATATATTTGAGACACCAGGAGGGTCTGATAACTGAATGGACCCACATTTAACTTTTGCAGAAAGACCTTCTCGAGACTGGTGCAGAGTGACACCAACAACATGAGTTCAATTCTCACACTGACTGGAATTACCATCTACCAGAGATGTAATGCCCTTCAGGTTAAACTGCCACCAGTTGTCTCTCTAATAAGACAGCAGCACAATGGTCCACTTGGACTGTGGCAGCTATACCTTTTTATCTATTAGACTACAGGCATTAATGTTAATACAGAATTGGCCAAACAGCATCTTTTAAAATTCAAAAACCTGTTGCAGTCAAATGAGAAGTGGAAGAAGAGGAAAATCAGTCCACCCTTCCTCACCTGGTCATAACATTCAATGTAAAAATTTTCACCTTCAATTTCAACTGAATATATCGTCTGACTCGTCCGTATATTCACAATCTCCTCCCACACTATGACTTTCATGAAACCCTGTGTTTCTCCAACTCTGGCTTCTTATCTATTACCATAATTTTGCCCCATCAATGGTAAACATGCATTCAGCTGCCTGGCTGCTAAACTCTGGGATTCTCTCATTAAATTTCTCCATCTCATCATCTTTCTTTTCTCTTTTAAGCTTCTCTTTTTAAAATTTACCTCCTTTATCAAGCTTTGAACTATTTCATGTGGCTCCTGATAGGATTATAATACTCAGCGTTAGTCTTAATAGGACAATAAAGAAGATTTTATATAAGATGATAAGACATAGAAGCATAAGTAGGCCATTCAGTCCATTGAGTCTGCTTCAATATTCAATGAGATCATGGCTTATCTGATAACCCTCAACACCACCTTTCAGGGTTTTCCTTATGGCCCTTGATTCCATTACTGAATAAAAATCTGTTTACCTCTGCCTTGAAAATAATTAAAGACACAGAGTCAACAACTCTCTGTAATAAAAAGTTCCACAGACTCACTACCCTCTCTGAGAAGAAATTCCAACTCATCTCTATCTTAAATGTATGGTCCTTTATTCTGAGATCAGAAGAAGGCAGGGAAATCTTTTTGAGGGATATAATATGCTAAAGGGGACTGATAAGATAGACGTATTGGTCTCAAACAAGATATCATTGTTATAGAGTGACACAAGGTAGGTTCAAAACGGAGATGAGGAGCAGCTACTTCTTTCAGATGGTTGTCTGTGGAACTCAGCGCCCTAGAGTGTAGTAGAAGCAGAATCAATCAACAAATTCAAGGAAGAAATAGATACATTTCTGATGAAATTAGGGAGCAGGCAGGAAAGTAGAGTTGAGACCAGGATAAGATCAGCCATGATCATATTAAATGGCGGAACGGGCTCAAAGGGCTAACTTGTCTATTCCTGTTCCTAATTCCTATTACTCTCCAACAGTGGGAAATAACTTTTCTGTAGCTACAGTATTCCCTATGAATCTTGTATGTTTCAATAAGATTGCCTTTTATTCTTCTAAATTCCAAAGAGTACAGTCCCAGCCTACTCTACCTCTTATCATAAGACAGACCCTCCGTACCTGGTATCAACCTGGTGACCCTTCTCGGGACTGTCGCCACTGCCAATGTATCTTTCCTCAGATAAGGTACCCAAAGCTGTTCACAGTACATCAGCTCTAGTCTAACTAGTGCCTTGTATAGTTTTAGTAAAATGTCCTTAGTTTTATGGTCCATTCTCTTTCAAATAAAGCCAACATTTCACTTGTCTTCCCTTTTATCCGCTGAAATTAGATGTTAGTTGTTTGTGATTCATGCACCAGGAATCCCAGAGCCCTCTGTTCTGTAGATTTCTGCAGTCTTTTTCCATTGAAATTGTATTTAACTCCTCTATTCTTCCTGCCAAAGTATATAACTTCACCTTCCCCACATCATATCCCATTTGCTAAATCTTTGCCCATTCACTTAACCTGCCGTTTCTCTGCAGACTCTTTGTGTGATCCTGATCACTTGTCTTCCCACCTTTGTTTGTGTCATTCACAAACTTGTTGATAGTACATTTTCCTCTTCCAAGTTATTAACACATATTGTACAAAATTGTGTTTGCAGCACTGATCCCTATGGTGCACAATAGTTAAAAACTTTGCCATCTTAAAAATGCTCCCCCTACACCAACTCTGCTTTGAATTAGTTGGCCAAATCACTATCCATGTTAATATCCTATTTCCAACACCATGCAAACTCATCTCATTAATTAGCCTAATGTGTTCTACTTTATTAAACGTCTTATGAAAATGCAAATAGTATACATTAACTGTTTACCTTTAATTTGTCCTATTTGTTAACTCCACAAACAATTCTCGTAATTTTGTCAGGCATATCGAAACCATAGTGATGCTGCTTCATCATATTAAGTATTTATGAATATTCTGCTATTACACCCTTATAATAGGCTCTAACATTTCTCCAATAACAGACTACTAGCCATCTGTTTTCTGTCATCCTTTTCTAAATGAAGGTGTTACATTGGCAGTTTCTAATCCTCTGGGACTTATCCAGAATCTAGGGATTCCTAGAAGATCACTACCAGTGCAGCCATACTCTCTGTGGCTATTTCCTTTAATATCATAGAATGTATCCCATCATGTCCCGGGGGCTTATCAAACTTTAGCCTAGTACTTTCTGTGCTATGATAGTTATTGTATTTATTTCCTTTCCTCCCTTTGTCGCTTGATAATTTAGTAATTTTGGAATGCTAATAGTGTCTTCTACTTGATGACTGATGCAAAATACTTATTCAGCCTCTCTGCCATCATTCCCATCATTCATTCCCCAGCCTCATTCTCTAAGATCCTTATATTCACTTTGGCTTCTCTCCTTCTTTTCATATATTTAAAGAAGCACTTGCTGTCCATCTTGATATTACTTGCAAGTTTACCCTCAAAGCTTACCTTCTCCTGCCTTATTGTTTTTTCATTGTTTTTTGTTGGTTTTCAAATCTTTCAGAATTCGTTGGTTTCCTACTAATTTTTGCCAAATAGTGTATATTTTTCTTTCATTTGATGCTATCCTTGACTTCCCTGGTAAAGCATAGTCGGCTTATCCCCTTCCTAGAATTGTTCTTCCTCACTGGGATAAATCTTTGCTGTGAGCCACAAATATTTTCTTAAACATCTGCCATTGCTCCTCAACTGTCTTGCTGCTAAACCTTTTTCCCAGTCTACTTCATCCAGCTGAGCCCTCATTCCTTCGTAACAGCCCTCATGTAAGTTTAGCACAACTGTTTTCAATCCCAGTTCCTCCTTCTTAAAACTGATGCGAAATTCTACCATGCTATAGTCACCGTTTACTAGGGGATCTTTTATTCTGACATCATTTATTAAACTTGCCTCATTAAACATTACGAGATCCAAAACAGCATAATGCCTGGTTTCATCCATAACATAGTGTTCTAGGAAATTCACTCTGTGAATTCTCCCTCATGACTACCTCCGCCAATCTGACTATGCCAACCTACATGAAGATTTAAGTCACCCATGATTAACTTACTGCTTTTGTTTCATGTCATTATCATCTTCTGATTTATTCATTATCCCTGTAAATATCTCCTGGAGGGGGCCTATCGATGGCTCCTAACTAGTTTCTTTTTCCTTTTTATTATTTCTTAATTCCCTCCATATGGATTCTACATCTTCTGATTCAAATCGTCTCTTCTGATCGTACTTTTTCTATCCCATACCAACAATCTTACTCCTTTCATAATGTCCTAGGCCTGAATTCATTTGTTACAATTCTCAGAAATAACTAATCTTAGCACTGATTATTATAAAATCTAAGCATTATAGTTCTAAGTTTAAACTGAACAAGAATACCTATGTCAGAGTGGTGGGCAAGTAAAACTGACATTGATTCCTCCTTCAGTTTTTCAGTTTGAGACTTGCCAAGCCATCAGTCAAGGCTCTCACCTTGTCTTGCTTCCATGGCAAGTATTTTTCTATTTAGCTAGGGTCTTTGCTCTTGGAACAGAAGGGAGTTTTGTATTGCAGATGCACCTACATCTAGTATACATCCTAACAACTTCATGATACTGGTCCGCGGGATGAATTATTTGCATTTATGTAGTGCTTTTTATAATTTCAGTCCATTTCAAAGCAGTGAATGCTTTTTGAAGTATAATTATCTTTGTAATGAGTGAAATGTGGTAGCCAATTTGCACACAGGAAACTCCAAAGACATCAACATGATAATGATTAAGTACCTTGCTTGTTAATGATGTTAATTGAGACATAAAGAGATTGCCGGGGCACTAGAGATTATTCCCTGCTCCCTTTTCAGACATTGACATGAGAATCTTTAACTTACATTTGAAAGAGCAGATGGGGCCATGTTTTAAAGTTTCATCCAATAGGTGACACCTCCAACAAATCAACAATCCCTCCAGACTGCACTGGATTGTCCCTGGAGTGGTATTATAAATCCACATCCTTCCGACTCACTTGTAAGAGTGCTACTAAATAATACATGGCTGACACCGACAAACTAGTCCATTATATACTCTCAAGATTGCTGGAAATCTAAATAAAGTGACTGAAACAACATTGTAATTGAGGGTTAACTGTTCGTAAACTCAATCCATTTGCAGATACATTAGACCAAAACACGATGATGAGCATCAAATTGTTTGTTTTTGCAAACTTAAGTTACACATTGCGCATTAGAATAATCTTGTCTGAATAGGGGATAATCTTAAAAACACTCATTCAGAATGCTTATTAATATGCAAGAAGGAGTGGGACTTGAATGCATAGCTTATTCAAATGTGAGTATTATTTACTGTTACAGACCAAGACCTAGATAGCATTCAGGCTTTGGCTGATAAGTGGTAGGAAACATTCATACCACACAAATGCCTGACAATGACTATCTCAAACAAGAGAATTCAATCATTGACCCTTGAATTTCAATGGGATTGCCCTTGCTGAAACCTTGATCATGAACATCCTGAGACCTGCCATTAAATAGGAGCTGAACTGAACCAGCATGGTGGCTCAGTGGTTAGCACTGCTGCCTTACAGTGCCAGGGACCCAAGTTTGATTCCAGGCTCGGGCAACTGTCTGTGTGGAGTTTGCATGTTGTCTTTATGTCTGCATGGGTTTCCCCTGGGTGCGTCCCACAGTCCAAAGCTGTGCATGGTAGGTGGATTGGCTGTGCCACATTGCCCATAGTGCCCTAGGGGTGTTTGGGTTAGATACGGGAAATCAGGGGTCGGGGAATGGGTCTGGGTGGGATGCTCTTCTGAGGGGTGGTGTGGACTTGTTGGGCCATGTGGTCTATTTCCACACTGTAGGGATTCTATGATATAAATATTGTGATTACCAGAGCAGGTCAGAGACTACAAATTATGTTGTGTAAATAACTCACCTCTTGATTTCTCATGCCTGATTACATACAGCTCCATCAACACTCCAGAAGCTCTAAACATCCAGAACAAAGCAGTCCATTTAATTGGCACCCATTTACCACCTTCAACATTCACTCCTTTCACCAGCAATGCACAATGATAGAAGTACGTAGCAACTCTGAGATGCACTGCAACAACTCACCAAAGCTCTTTTGATATGACCTTCTAAAGGTGCAACCTCTCCTATGGAGAAGGACAAGGGCAACAGATGCATGGGAACACCATCGCCTCTAAGTTCTCCTCCAAGCTACACACCATTCTATCTTGAAATTATCAGCCTTTAACCCCAATAATTTCCCTAGCACTATTTTCTTAATAAAACTGAGTTCCTTCAATTCCACTCTCTTACTAACATTTCTGTGAGGTTATCTGTGCTCTCTTTTGTGAAGACAGAGCCAAAATGTGTGTTCAATTCTTCTGCCATTTCTTTGTTTCCATTATAATTTCCCTGGCTACTGACCGTAAAAGGCCCACAATTATCTTTACTAACTTTTTCCTTTTCATATATTTATAGATCCTTTTATAGTCAGTTCAATTTTCCAAGAAATTTTACTCTCATATGCTATTTTCCTCCTTTGATCAAATATCTTTGTTCTCTTTTGCTTAATTCTGAAAATCCCCCAATTCTCAAGCTTGCAGGTTTTAGAGGAAATTTCATATGTCTCCTCTTGGAATCTAACTCTACCACTAATTTCTTTCGTAAGCCATGGTTAAGCCACCTTTCTGCATTTATTTTTATGCCAGACAAGAATAAATAATTTTTGTATTCATGCTTCTTTGTTCTTTAGATGCGAACTATTGCCTATCCACAGTCAGCCTCTTTAAAAGGTTCCTCAGACCATCCTGGCTAAAGCACTTTTCGTACCCTCATAGTTCCCTTTATTTAGATTCAGGACCCTAATTTCAAATTCAACTGTTTCACTCTCAACCATTGTGAAGAAATCTATCATATTATGGTCACAATTCCCCAAGGGGCCTCACATAACAATATTGTTAATTTATCCATTTTAATTGTGTAACACCCGGTCTAGAATTGTCTGGCCTCAATTCAGTTCCTCACGTATTGATCTAAAAAAACACACTTCAGGAAATCTTCCTCCACAATACCACTGCTAATTTGGTTTGTTCAATCTATATGTAAATTAAAGTCATCAATGATTCCAGTTGTACCCTTATTTTATGCATGTCTGATTTCTTGTTTAATGCTTTAATGTCTTCCCTTTCTTCACCACTATTGTTTGGAGCCTATTGACAACCCCTCACGATGTGTTCTGTCCCTTGGTGTTTCTTGTTTCCACCCGTACAAATTCCACATCATAATTTCTGATTCAATATCTTTCCTCACTTTTGTATTGATCCACTCTTGTACTAACAATGCCATCCCACCTCTTATGCCTTTTTGGCTGTCCTTTCTTAATAATGAATACCCCTCGATGTTCAGTTCCCATCCATGGTCACCCATCAGTTATGTCTCCTTAATTGTAACTATATCATAACTGTTTACACCTACATAATTGCAAATGATTTGCACATTAAGACACAAAGCTTCTAGACCACTATTTTTCCAAAGAGAACAGCTTCTCTACTTGAATCATTGAGCTGTAGTTCCTGATCCCTAGAATCACTCTTGTAAATCTCTCCAAAGCTCACAGTCCTTCTTAAAGGATGATGACCAGAACTGGCAGCACTTCACCTGCGACCAAACTATTTGCTTCTTAGAACTTTCTGGCTGTTGTACTCTATCTGTGAAGAAAGCCCAGGATACCACATTATTTAATAGCTGCTTTATTCACCATTCCTGCCACTGACAAAGGTTTGTATGCAAGAGCCTCTTTAAGATTGTACCATTTAGTGTAAATGAGCTCACTCACTCTTCGTACAAAATCTATCATACTGACTTCTCTGTACTAAATACCAGGCAGAAAATGTACTGAAGGCATTTGATAGGGTACCACTTCAAAGGTTATTGCAGAAAATACAAGTTCACAGTACCAGAGATAACCCTCGCGTGGATAGAAGATTGTCTAGCAGAGTTTCAGCATAATAAGAATAAAGTGCTACAGATGCTCGAGGTCTGAAATGGTAACAGAAAGTGATGGAGAAACTCAGCAGGTCTGGCATCATATGTAGATAAAGAACCAAAGATCATGTTTCGTCTAATATAATTCTTCTTTGGAAATGAGATTTGGCATAAATCGGTCATTTTTTGGCAGGATGTAATGAGAGGTGTGTCAGTGTGCTCATTGCTGTAATTTATAAAAATTATTTGAATACAGGGACTGAAGTTGTGGTTGCTAAGTTTGCTGATGACACAATGATAAGTATGATTATTCCTATTCATACAGGATGTAAGCATCACTGCCTAGGTCAGAATATTTTGCCTGGAGCGCAGTTAAGAGTAAACTAAATGGCTGTGGGTCTGAAGTCATATGTCGGCCAACATGTAAGGTGTCTCACTCTGCTATTTTGCATCAAATTCACTAGTGGATTTCTCTACTAATAGGATGCTGCCGTCAAGCCTAAAAGACATTTTCCAGCCACACAAAATGTGCGATAATGTGTAATGTGGTATCAGTTTCAGTGTCAGTGTGATGCCAGGCATATGGGCCATATATCCCAATGACTTGTAGGCTGTTAAACACACCCCACAGACCATTTTCAGTGTGCAGCATACTAATCCTTCTCGAACTGTGCTTGCAAACCAATGTCCACCGTTAAATTGAAAACCATTTAATAAATAACCGGACTGTGCTAAAAATTACACCTCAAATCAATTTAAGATCATTGGGCTCACAGTGTGATGTGTTTGCACATGCTAAAGGCTACATATATTAAGACACAGGACCCTCTTTTCTGGAAGCAAAAGAAATTTGTATGTACATTGTACATTTCACGCGGAAGAAAAGTGGTCATGGAAACTATTGATCTCTGCTACATTCCTGTGACAATACCCTGACCAGAGTCTCCCTGCCTGGTCTGAGAACTAAGACTGACAGTAGGTTAACTGTTCTTGCTGCATCTCCATGCCAATGATAGCTCAGCCAATCAGTACCCTCTTCTCATGCTGTAAAAAGTTCTTATCCCTTTCCTAAATCTGTTTCAAGTGTCCTAGAACTGAGGAGTACAAGATGAAAGGCTTTGATCTCTTATATCCTTTCAGCAATCTTTAAGTTCTGCACTACCAAGGAATGAAAAAAGAAGCATATTATCTAAATGACAAGATACTGCACAGCTCTGAGGTGCAGAAGGAGCTGAATGTCCTTGTGCACAAATCAGAAAAGGTAAGAATGTAGGTAGCGTAAGTATTTCAAAAAGCTAACAGAATGTTCTCATTTATTACTAGAAGAATTGAGAGTAAAATCAGAGAGGTTATTTTGGGTGGAACATTAAGACCACTTCTGAAATACTGTGATATAAATTCATTGGAAGTAGTTCAGTGAAGCTTTACTGCAATAATCTCTGGAATGAACAAGTTGCCTTCTGCGGAAAGGTTGGACAGGGTAGGCATGTATCCACTGAAGTTTGGAAGAGTGAAAGGCAGCTTAATTGAAGCATGCAAGACCCACCGGGGTCTTGAAACTGTGAATGTGGATAAGATGTTTCCTCATGTTGAAGTACCTTGACATAGGGGCCAGTGTTTTAAAGTAAGGGGTCACCCATTTAAGACAGAAATGAGGATAGATTTTCTGAAGGGGTCATGAGTCTTTGGAACTTTTCCTCAAAAGGCATTTAGAAATATGATCAATAGAAACATGGAATAATCAGATCAGCCATAATCTTTTTTAATGGTGGAGCAAGCCTGAGGCGTCAAGCAGCTTATTCTTGCTCCTAATTCAATAGTTCCACAGCTATGCATCTGTCCATTATACCATCTTGTGAATTCTACCACATTCCTGCATTTCCAAGTTACACATAATCTGCAAATTGCACCTTGTAAACCCAAGCCCAAGTTATTTATGATAAAGATAACAAGGTGGAGAGCCGGATGAATACAGCAGGCCAAGCAGCATCAGAGGAGCAGGAAGGCTGACGTTTCAGGCCTAGACCCTCCTTCAGAAAGTTATTTATGTTAATCCAAAAAATGGTGATCCTTGCACTGAGTCTTGAAAAACTCCACTGCATAGTTCCCTCCGGTCTGATTTAAAGCCGTTCAGCAAAAGTCTCTGTTTTCTATTGCATAGCCAAATTTTCACTCCTATTGCTATCATCCTTTTTAAATACGATAGACTTCAATTTTCCAACCAAGCCTGACTTATGGCACTTCCTCAAACATATTTTTGGAATTCCACATGCACAACAGCGATACCATTGGCTTAATTATGTATTTGTGAATGCTGATACCTATGGAATTCATCACCCCAGAGTGAGGTAGGACTTTGAGTAAAGTCAAGGAGGAGATATATTTTTAAGTAGTAGTGAGTTGAAGAATTATGGAGAGTGGAAATGAAAATGGAGTTGAGGATGAGATGAGATGAGATCAACCATGATTGCATTGAATGGTAGAGCTGGCTCAAGGGGCTGAATTGCGTACTCCAGCTCCTATATTCTTATATTCAGGTGATTAGTCTGCGACACTTCTCAGCAATGTAGAGCTGTTTGTATCTTTCCACAAAGGCATAAGGTATTTTGTACCAACATCCCAACGGAACAAGTGATGGCACAGGAACCATGGCCAATTATGAATCTGTTCAGCAAAGACCACCCCCACCATGGTAATACTACAACACAGAGAGTGGCAACCCAATCAAATCAGCCTTCCTACCTCTGTATTTTCAATGCAGTAAAATTAATGTCTTCAAAGACGCTCAAAATTAACACCAATGGTTCCTAATCCGACTTATTGAATAGCTATCCTACGCTCTGTGAATAATCAATTCTGGATACTGGGGTTTTAGTTTTAAAAAAATGACTTCTTTATTTGACAAATATACTGTAACTTCAGCATAGTAGAATTAAATGATAAAGTAATCTAATGGATGTCTATGATTTAAACTCAATAACCTTTGTTCTCAGCCCATTAACATGAAAGGCAAAGTAAAAAAAACACAGTTAAGGGATAAAGAAAATAACAAAACTGACCAGATTACTCAAGTGGTTTTCATGACGCATTGTTACACATGCATATATGATTGTTTCATGGTTGATTTTCTGAAGGCATTAATTGGGGTCACCTTTTCAGTTCATTCTGAAGACGTTTCAGCAATACTTGTAACTTAGCTTCTCGTCACTGAAGTTCTAATGACTGATAATGGGAGGTCAGGCAGGGAGCTTTCAAATCTTCACGCTGTAGCATCAACAGCCAAACTTCTTCTTCTAGAAAAAAAAGCTCAAACTCACCAGTCCCTCCTTCTGTTTGACCATCATGTCATTTCCCAGACTTGCTGGCACCACTTCTCAGATATTGACCTCATTAATGGCCAAACATCTGCTACTTGGTTAGAAATACTGCTTTACACCAGTGTCAAAGCTTATATAGAGCACTTGGATCAAGAACCAACCTGAAATTAACTTTAATGCTTGGCCTCACAAATAAACAACAGCTTGTTTGTCCCTTTTTTTAAGATGAGTTGCTGCTTACAGTGCAGAGGTCATCTTCAGCTTGCAGCTCACAATAGCAAAGCAAAACTGATTTTAAAATTAAAAATAACGAAAAATCAGCAAGGGTTCTTACATACAAAGCCTGCCATTCGATAGATGGGGTTTTTTGCAAGAAACTTGTGAGTGATTTGAGACAACAAGGTGTAGAGCTGGATGAACACAGCAGGCCAAGCAGCATCAGAGGAGCAGGAAAGCTGATGTTTCAGGTCTGGACCCTTCCTCAGAAAAATTTTTCTGATTTTTTCTGAAGAAGGGTCCAGACCCAAAACATCAGTTTTCCTGCTCCTCTGATGCTGCTCGGCCTGCTGCGTTCATCCAGCTGTACACCTTGTTATCTCAGATTCACCAGCATTGGCAGTTCCTACTATCTCTTGTGAGTGATTTCTCTTGTTTCCCATTCCGTGATCTAAAGGATGTTTCTTGGTAGATGTGACTGAAGAAAGTTGCTGCATACAGAGCACTGAGGTATAAGGTGAGCAGGAGACAGGTTGAATTGTTCATCATGAAGTTGTAAGAGAAGTGCAGCATTGATAGTTTCAGCCAGCTTAAGGGTTTTTGCTAGTCAGCAGATGTGTGGGGGAATGATGTTGGTGAGAGTAGGATGGCAGGTAAGGGTGTTGAACACAGAATTCTAGTTATTATACACATTGCTGCATTCAAACCTGTTGTGTGTGTGTGTGTGTGTGTGTGTTGCCACTGCACTTCAGTCCTCAGCAGCACCTGCCCTTTCATACTCTGCAGCAGAGTAATGTTCATCTGTCTGGCAATACCTTCACGCATCTTCTCTGTTGCCCCATCAAAAAGTCAATCAAATATGATTGACCCTTAACAAATCTGTATTGGCTATGCTTTAACTTTCTTCTGCATTATTGATTCCCACATCAGACATTAAACTGATCAGCCTGCAATTGCCAGGATTATTTTCCAGCATTTATTTGAACAAGTATATAACATTTTCAAGTCTCCAGTTCTCTGGTGACCACTTCTCTCTCTAACAAGGATTCAGAAGCACCTTCATAATTCTTGCCCATATTTCCGTCACCAATGTTGAATGCATTGTTTGTGGATTACATAATTTATGTACTTGAACTACTGCCAGCCCTCCCAACACCCATTCTTTATCAATTTTTATCTCATTCAGGATCCTGCAAACCGCATTTTTTGTTACAGCATTGGCAAATTCTTTTCCTTGTTAAATGCTGATGCCGAGTACCTTATTTAGTGCCTTAGACATATCTCCTGCTTCTACCAATAGATCACCCAGCCCTCCTGTGACAGCCCTTTTATTGTAAATGTGCCTATGGAAGATTTATTTTATTGATGTTTTGGTTTTAAATGGCCTCATTGCATTTTTATTCTCTTTTTCAGCTTTTCTCTCTACATTTTCATTTTCTGCTTAATTTTCCCTCGTATTATCGAGTTGATATTTGTTGTAAGCTTCTGCTTTCCATTTTCTTTACTCCCCAACTCTTTGGTTATTGAGGAAGCTCTTGCTTTAATTGTCCTTCTTTACTCACTTCTGGGAAAGTATGTTTCATATAAAAAAGTAAACTTTTTTAAGGCTGCCCATTGCTTCATTGTATTCATTTCTACTTATCTTTAAACTTACCAAATTCAGATTCATATCCCTCTTGATTTCACTGAAATTAGCCATCCTTCAGCTAAATATTTTCGTTCTAGTTTGCCTTCCTGTCCTAGCAAATCACCCAATACTATGAATAAAAGCGAAATAGTGGTAATACTGAAAATCTGAAACAATCATGAAACAATCTGAAGCAATCATGCTGGTGAAACTCATGAAGCAGAGTCATGCCAGACTTGAAAGATTAAATCTCTTTCTCTCTCCACAGATACTGACAGATCTGCTGAGTTTCTCTAGTATTCTTTGTGCTTGTGCCACATTTCCAGTTTCGGTGATATTTTGCTTTAATTCATATTATTGTGTGATTTTGCTTTAATACATTATAATCTGTTTATAATATAGTTTAAATCAATGAAAACAATGGTTTTCCTCCTATTGCAAGATTTTATAATGATTAAGTGGAGCTAAATGTCTGTATTTGCATTTTCTTCTGGAATACTGTCTTTGTAACAGCACTACAACCAAAATTCTTCTCCTCTGCTCCTCCCATTATGTCACTGATTCAGTCTCACCATCTCCTTTGGGATATTTTAGCTGCTACAGATTTAAGTGCTTCTTATATAAATTTATTACTGAATAAAAGAAAACCGCATGTCAGTATGAGGTGATTTTTTAATCCAAATGGATAGCATAATTCTGCTGTCATCTAATGTCTCCATATCACATCTAGAAGTGTTGAAATCCAATCTTTGAGACATTGTGGTAGACCTTTGAGGCTCAGCAGGTTATAAAGGAAGCAATGTGAAAGGCTCAAGTGGGATGAAAACTAGTTGTTTAGCCTGAAGACTTATTCCATAGAAGCAAAAACAAAGCATCATTAATAGCATTACACTTAGTTGACTTCTTAACTCTTTAATATCTTAACTAATGAAACCCCTATGACCTTAAGAATGGAACACAATTCACATCAGGGATGCTTGATGAATCTTTGTAGTGTAGAAATTGATTTCCATTGCATCTGCTTCCCAGCTGGAAAATGTGGGCAAGAAAAAGCAATTTAGAGACATAAGGTCCACTTCTGACCCTATTTTTGAGGTGAGAGTTCTTTCAGGAGTATGGGGTTACCATATACAGTGCCACCAACATACACCTGTTGGCATTATCACACAATTCTTCCTTCCGCAACTTTTTCCTGTCAAATGTAACAATTTATTCCCATTTTTCAATATTTTATAACAAATTAGAAGAAAATAATTTAAAGAAAAGAAGTTAACTAAAAATAGTCAAATATTAGAAAGGTAATGGGGAAAAAGGTGGCAATCTTATGTATAACTTGTACCAATATAGTGTATGACATTAGTTTGTAGCCGTGGAGAGGGGAGCTTCTTTTAACCTGCTTCAGTGAGACCTATGGCTAAATCTTCCCAGTGGAAGCCCCTTCTTTGACTGCCACTTGTCCTGCTTTTCTGAAGCAGTATACTCCCAAGACTTGCCAGCCAAATCAGAGGGTGGGGCAGATCAGCAGTGCCACCATTTTCCGTGGCCATTGTTGGGGCTGCACCGCAAACAGGAGGACATGGCATAGCCTGATTTTCTTTTATTAATTTCCAGCATTTATTGCCTATCCCTATTTGCCCAGAGGGTAGTTAATAATCAAAACATATTGTTGTGAGTCTGGACCAAGTAAGGAAGGCAGTATCCTTCCCTACAGGACATTAATGATCCAGATGACAATTGACAACATTTTCATGGAGATCATTAGACTCTTAAATGCAGATTTTTATTGAATTCAAATTCCACAATCTGCCATGGTGGGATTTGAACCCAGGCCCCCAGAACATGACCTGGATTTCTGGATCAATGGTCTAGTAGTAATGCTATTGGGCCATAACCTCTCCTAAGCCAGAGGACAACGAGTTCTGTTATGCAAATCCTGATTAGTAGGTGAGGGTCACTGTGGTGCCACTGCCACTGAGTGGCCCCTCAATGATCAAAGAGATCCCGAAGAGAAGCCCCTCCTCAGCCCCATTCTGCAGAGCTCACTGAGAGGTGACCAAGGAGACCACATTGTGGTCTCTACATGTGGCACAGCTCTTTCCACTGGTAAAATACTAGCAGAGGCAGGAGGGAGCCCTTAATTGGCCAGTTGAGTGACTCAACTGGTCTCAGGACAGGTGTGCCATTTGCCCTGTTTCCCATCTCTTGGAAATGGCCTGGCAGTTGAAACACACTGGCCATGCCAACTGATGCCTTCTAATGCTGCTTTGACAGCCAGCCCAAACCTCTCCATCTCTATTTTTAAAAGATGTGAAAATTTCCAGCGCATTTGTAAGATTATCAATAAATACATGCATAATCTGAAGGCTTTGATTAATTGAACTGTTTTAGAGTAACATACTGACTAACAATGAAGGAATTGTTGAGGCAAGTAATGTCCTCCCATTCACTGATCCCAAATTCTGCTGCAGTTTTTGTCCCGTCTCTATGCATCCATGTTCAGCATCACACCCCGTTACTCCATGCTAATTGAACTCTAAGAAGTTTGGAAAGATTTCTTTCCCCAAAGCCTCTGACTCACTTTGAAATAAACACCTTTATATAAGAGGTATTACTGGTGGTAAGGCAACAGTAGCCAAAGTAGAAACAATGCTAGTGGCCATTAGATTCAAAGGACTCTACCTATTTATAAGTGTTAATTAATACAAACTGTTTTTTCTGCTTATGTCCCTTCATTGAGCATGTTCGGCCTTTTTGTTTTCCCCTGCACATCCATTCACTTCAAAAGAAAATAATCTTTTCATGGGCTACTGCAGTTCACCTCTGTTGTAAAATGGTGACTAAGGACAAAGGATTCAATAGACAGCAAGAGCAAGGCTAACTTTTGCCAGATGCAACACATGTGTGAAAAGGATTCATAAAAGACACCTTAAGCTAAATGTAGTTATTCTGTTTACTGCCAAACTAGTCCTGTGCCTTTGAACATGCATCCAACTATTCATACACCTGCATTCCACTCAGCTGTCCCACTAGCAATGCTAGTCATTCTGTATTTTTTGCACTGAGACTTTCCTTCACTGCACTGCAGTGTTATCAAACTGCACAACAAATATTTGTGTTAAGTATTCTTTAAGGAACATTACGATTGAAATTTTTCAGTGACCTGATAACATCCTGGCAACAGATTTGCACTCCAGAAATAGTTGCGCCCTTAGTCAGGCTGTTGCACTGCTGGTGTGACGCTGTTATCCACTCGACAATGTGGAAAATTGTCCAACTCTGTCCTATCCACAAAAAGTAGAGCACATCCAGCCCAGCTAATTACCAATTTATCCTCATCATCAGCCAAGTGGCAGAGGAATAATCGACTCTGCTGCCAAGTGGCCCTTGCTCAGCAACAACGTGCTCAAAGATGCTCAGTTTGGATACTGCCAGGGTCAGTCATCTCCTGGCCTTATTACAGCCTTGGTTCTAATAAGGACAAAACAGCTGAATTTGAGAGGGGAACTAAGAATGACATGACCTCGATATCAAAGCCACATATGATCGGGTGTGGCATCAAGGAGCCCTAGCAAAACTGAAGTCAATAGAAATCAGTGTGAAGACTCTCTGCAGGTTGGAGTCATTCATGGCACAAACAGAGGTGGTTGTGGGTAGAGATCAATCATCTAAGGTCCAGGACATCTCTGCAGGAGTTTCTCAGGATAGTGTTTTAAGCCCAATCACCTTTGGCTGCTTCACCAATAATCTTTCTATCATCATTAGGTCAGAAGTGGAGATGTTTGCTGATGATTGCTCAATATTCAGCACCATTCGTGACACCTCAGATATTGAAGTAGTCTATGTTTAAATGCCATAAGACCCAGACAATATCCAGGTTTGAGCAGATCAGTGGCAAGTAACATTACAGCCACACAAGAACCTCCACAAGAAAGAACCTAAGCACTCCTCCTTGACATTCAATTACAATACTAACACTGAATCCCACATTATATGAGACTTGGCCTAATCACTGACACTGAGTTGTGAATCTGTTTATCCACTGAATGGTGAGAAAGCAGAACAAACAATTCCAAACAGAACTTGGCAGCTCTGAGAAATAGCCTCATCTTGTCACTATTCAATGCAGTTAACTATTAGGCTGCAGCTATGAATAACATTCAATTTGCTTTTGCAGAAGCCTGTGCTATACATCAGACTGGAGCTGCCAAGCACAACAGGGTCCATTTCTTTGCAATATTAAAATGCAACATGTGGTGAAGATGCACTTAGTGGCCTTCTCTAAATTGTCCTGTCATCTGCCACCAATTGTGGGATTCTGACTAAATTGCCTGTACAAATGCCTATTACTCTGCAAGTATCCTTTGCTTAAACAGCAGACACTGAGATCTGTGTCCTGAGATTCCTCAAGCAGGAACCTGACAATTTGTGTTTCCTCATCTACCATCTCCTCACCTTACTTATGCGTCTGTACATGATGTCCCTTCAATGTAACAAAGCAGTCCTGTTTGCATGCCTGAGTTGTCACGCTAAGAAATAATAATAAAGTGAGTGAAGCAGTGTTGAATGAAGTTGAAGTTGAGAACCCAGGTTCTTCAAGCTGCTTCTCATGGCTGGAGTTATTATAGAAGGACAAAGAAAAAGCAAAGTTTAGCAGAAAAATCACAGGCCATGTGGAAGAAGACATAAACTTAAGCACTGTTGATGCATGATGATGAGTGATGTTTTTTGAAAAACAAGAACTGTGAATTACAATTTTCCTAACCAATTTGCAGTTGGCAATACCTTTCCTATTTTATCATCTCACAATGCCATCGCTTTGCATAGGTCAACATTTCCAAGTCCTTCTTCTCAAAGCAGGAAGACTTGGAATCCTCTTTAATGGCATTTTATCATGGCCTGGTGCTATGTGCAGTTTTTTACTTTAAGCAGAAATGTAAACCTAGTTTCTAACTTAGCACCTTGGCATGGACACCAGTAGTCTAAACTGGTTGGCTGAGTGGTAACAAGGCTACAAGTAGATTGCTTGTAGTAACACTGTGAATGTTGTCCTCCTAAGAAAGGACAGCAGGTTCCTGCTTGCACAACTTGACTACTACATTCATGGCTGGCATCTTATCAATGCTTGTAACCTGTTGGAGGAAATATTGCTGGGCTGCCATTGCAGACAGCATGCCCCTTTGAGTGTTAACACCCATAGTCATGCTGGTAGCAAGGCATGACAGCAAGAATGCAATTTATAACCTCAGTCTGTGCTTCCATTGTAGCACCAGGTTATTGATGGGCTTCCACCTTGCTTTACTTTTCTTGATTTGAAAGTTGTGATGGGTCACTAGACACTGCTGCACCATGATTAAGTCTGCACTTGCAGCCAAGGGAGTTGAACGCCAATTTCCAAGATGGAATGGACATGCTCTAAGCTCTGTAATGATAACCTCTGCCACAATACAGCCAGACTTCTCTGGCCTCCTTAACAGTGACAAGAGAGGGTCATCTCAAATATTAACAATTTTTCATTTCAGAAATGATGCCAGAATTGCTGAGTATTTAAAGTATTTTCTCTTTCTCTGACTTCCGTTATGCTGTATTGCCACAATCTAGTTAAGTTTCTGGTAGGTGTTATCCTCCAGTATTGTGATGGCAATTTAATTGGAATGTTGAAGGTGATCAAATGATATGTTAATTAGAAAAATTATTTCTTCTATGAATATCTATAATAACTTTACATTTTGAGCTGGGTTTTTCAGGTACGTTTTCAGAAAGCCTTTCTTCTTGCAAATAGCAATGAAGATTTTCAGTCAAGTTGCATTGAAAATTTCAAAACTGAATGATAGATTTTTGTTAGCTTTTGGTATTAAGGGATATAGAACCCAGATTGAGTTAAGCCATGGATCAGCCATGATATAATTGAATGGCAGACGGGCAAGAGGATATATGGTCGATTCCTGCTATTATGTTCTTTTGCATTCTACTGAGATAAAGCACAAGCTTTATATTGTTAACATAAATGGCATAATAATCAGTACACAGTTTTTATTGTGACAGCATGAATTCTCCTACACTCCTTGGTTATAAAAACAACAAAATTCAACTTCTTTCTCTCTAAGCATAGTTGATAAGAAAGAAGATTTTCTTATCTGGATTAATCCTTCAACTGATCCATACACTAAAAGCTTTTCCTTGCTGTCTGCAAGAAAAGAGACATTCTGTGACAAAGAGTAAAAAACCAACCCTCTGTGAACTGCTCTCCCTTAAATCTCCGAGATGCAAACACACCCCATCAAACTGTCAATACAAACTATTGCCTTGAGGTGAGAGCCTACCTTTTGATGAGACTTCAAAATGTCTGCCTTGGCAAGCTTCCTGCTATGTGTATGGTTAAGAACAATGTCCTGGACATCAGATGTCACAAGAGTAATCTACTCGCAATAGCACAAACTGCTTGAAATTATAGCTAACAACCCTCCCTCTGAAGGACAAATTAACACTTCAAATCAATATTGCAACCAGGTTAGATTCATGCTGCTGCCTTGCTATGCAGGCAAGCTGTGCCTTGATTGAATAGGCCATTTTGGTTCTATATGATATATTCTGTATGTGGAAATATACTGACCAACATTGGTAGTATTAAATATTTAATGAATTTTGAAAAATCTTGCTACTTAGAAAAATTGATGATCTCTGTCTACTGTTCTCTTGTCTCTGTCACCTGTTGCATGGCATTACATTAGTTTCCATGTGTATGATTAAAAATATAAAATTCCCAACTCTACTTCAGAACCACCTTACTTGATCCTTCCCTTCTCTACAAAATCAGATTATTTGCATCCAACGCTGGCTGATCAAAAAGTTCTTCCGAATAAATATTGGTGTGAAGATCTCAAATCCTTAGCTGCCAATCCCATCACTCGCCCGAGTAATTGTCTGAGGCTGAACTACTGTGTTCAGAACATTGGTTTTATATTTAACTCAGTGACGAACTATCAGTCAAAACTGAGACTGCCTATTTCTGCCTCTGTAACATCACCTGACTCCATCCTTGTCTCAACTTATCTGTTTCCAAAAGCCTCATCCATGCACTGGGGTACCCATCTGGTGCACTCCAGCTTACTGGAAGCATTTGTATAAGAACCAAGCCTGAAAATAATTCAAACAAAAAGAACTGTGGATGCTGTAAATCAGAAACAAAAACAGAAATTGCTGGAAAAGCTCAGCAGGTCTGGCAGCATCTGTGGAGAGAAATCAGATTTAACTTTTTGGGTCAAGAGACCCTTCATCAGAACTCATGAATACAATTTAAATGTGCGCATAGTTATGTGCAGTTGCTTAGATGCATTTGTGTCCATTTCGGACGGATGATGATGATTTCCCCCATACCTTCACTGTTGATTAATTATGTGATTGGATTCCACAGTTATAATGAAATAATCACTCTGTAACTTATTCCACATTTCATTCATGATACCCATGGAGAAATATCAGAAAAAGTACAGGCACACCTAAATAAAACAGTTCAGAGTGACAGTAACTGCATAATAAAGCAGTTAAAAATAGTCCATCTGATCACTTATAACAGATAGGAGCTCTCTAAATACATAGCCAATTTTTTAGAAAGCTGACAGCTTTCCTATTTAACATGACACATACTTGGATTAAGCAGCTGCTAAAATGGGCAGAGCTTCTGAAAATATTGCAGAGAAACATTACATGCAAAGTGAACCTGCGCCTAACTTAATATCCCCATAAATATGGATCATCATCAATAACAGCAGCAACAAATCACATTTCATATAGGAGCATGTCAAGGCAGTCCACAAGTAAGCATTACAACATGTGTCAATCCAAAGGGAAAGCTTGGAAAACAGAGGGAAAAAGTTGGTGAAGGAATAGATTTACAGATATTTTTGAAAGTTTGATAAAACAGCAGAAAGGTTTAGGGTTAAAGTTTTCCTGCTCCTGTGATGCTGCTTGACCTGCTGTGTTCATCCAGCCCCATGCTTGTTATCTTAGAAAGGTTTAGGGTAACAGTTTTCAGAGCTAAGACCCAAGTCCTCAAAAGGTGTGCACAATGTGGAATTGAAAGGTAGCAACTGAAGCAGATTGCAAAGACCAATATAAAATTTACAACAGAAAAAAAGAGGCCATTCGGAGAAACAGATCTGCGCTGACGAGCATGGTCTACACAAGCTTCCTCCCATCCTACTTAATCTAACCCTATCAGCAAAGCCGAACGGCCTACTTCTGTTCCGATGACCTATCTTTTTATGATTATAGTCGAAAACATCTGTTACTTTCTTCCTCATATTCAGTTCCCCGTTTAATGCTATTCACCTCACCACTCTCTGGACCATGGCGTTACTCCCGATTATTGAGCATCTAATGTTAATGTACTGTAGTTTGGAAGTGCTACAGAAGTGGAGACACCTACACCTTACATGCCCTTGCATAAATTTAAAGGTCTTTAATAAATCAGCCCTCTGGCTTCCTTTTCTAAGAGAAAGGATCTCCAGCTTGTTCAACCTTTCCTGACACTTCGAATGTCTTAGTTCTGCGTGGTTTTGTAAATTTATTTTTGTTTACATTTTCCAGTGTCCCTACGTCTTTTTGCAAGTATAGAGAACAGAATCGGATAGCGTGGTCGGACCAAGGTGCCATATGAATTCAACATAACTTCTCTGCTTTTCAATTCCTTTCATCTAGAACTGATTCCCAGTGCTTTGTCTGAATTTTCATTTAGTCTTTGTTAACCTGCAGTGCCATCTTTATTGATTTGCGAATCCCTATCTCGTAACACTCTTTGTTCCTCTGTTTAGAAAGCAGCTATACAAATTCGATTGTGTGAATCACAGTATATCGAGTAAATTGCCGCCAGTATCTGTTTCTGAACGATAAGATATTTTAAAAGCAAGTCTTGGCTAATGCGAAAATAAAATTCTACTGATTTTCGCGGTTTCCCTTTCCCTGGACAAAAGCAGTTGCGTACATTAACATTCCCAGGTTTAGCAGCGAGGATTATTCATAAAGAGGCGCCCGCCGCTGTTTACAGCAGGTAAAAAGAATTCGATATGAGAACTTCCTAAATTTCGACAGGGCAAAAGCAGTTAGTTGGGACTATGACAGCTCGCTGTGTAACTTCCAAAACAAAGACCCCTTCTGTTGGAGATGCCCCGGAACGTCTCTATAGTGGCCTGTGAATATTTTAGCGCATGAAATTGTGTAAACACCTTTCAATCTTTGAAACTTTACTTCAATCAATTTGTTTTTAACAAACTACCAGAGGTGGGAATACACTGAACTAATTAAAAAAAAACATATTGTATGGGCGACAGATATTAAGTTTTGAATAAAAAGGGGGCAAGATGTAATCTAATAAAAGGTTTTTTTTCTCTCGTTACTAATATGTTATGTAAATGCAGAAAAGAAAGTGCAGGTCTGTATTACAGGGCTGGCTTTGGGGAGGGGGAAGCCACTTACCGATAGTTGTGATCACAGTAATGGCGAAGTAGAAAGATCCAGCGAATTTCCACTGGACCCCAGCTTTATGCGGCTTGAGTTTCAAGACAACGAGCTCGAGTTCCTCGTATTTCTTCTCGCTCAGGTTGTATTTATTCATGAGCTCGAATCTCCTTTCCTCCAGGTTCTTCTTCTCCGACGTCTCCTGCTTGGACTCCAGCGCATCGAAGACGGCGGCTCCGACCAGCAGGTAGGTGAAGGTGCACACAATGAGGGCGAGGGTCCTCACGTTCTGGCGCTTCATGGCGCCGCTCCGGGAGCCGCTGGACTCATGATGCACAGGAGAAGACTAGAGATCGTTGCGGAGCGACAACCCACACCCTCGGTAGCTGGGAGCTGTCTTTCAGCACCGCCGAGCCAGGTCGCCACGCCTACCCGCCGTTCCTGGCCATATTAGGGGAGGGGGTGGGGGGGAAAGGGTAGGTGTGGAGGAGACGGAACTGACTCACACTAGGCAATTGCAGAAAGAAAAAGCACACGTACCTCTGTCCTGGGAAATATAAGTGTATTGAAGGGAAATTGATATGTTACAATGGCAGCTGTTAGCTATTGTAAAGCCCATCGAGTGCCTCTGTCTATCCCCCACAGAGTGGCCCTTGAATATGAAGACACACACAATGCTGCATGGGTTTTACACCTTTGAAAGAGAACAGAAAATACACGCGGACTGTCTTGCTGATGGATTAAGCGGATGTTATTTTCGAAATTCGTAATCCGAGAAGTGCACGTAATTGACCAATAAACACTGATGTCAATCATTAGTCAGAGGTAATAAAAAATGCATCGGTGTAATAATTGTTTCCACTCGCACTTCCCCGCTTCTGTATAAGTGCCAGGCTGGGCTCTGTAATTGTACGTTGCACGCTTCCAGCTATCCTTCAGCACCACTTCGTCAGTGCATGTTAAACAAGAGCATTGTTGGCTCTGTGTCTCTGTCTGCCTCTCTGAGTGGGAATATTGCTTAGCGTTGGGTATTTTTAACCTTTAGTCTACTAAGAATAGAAAACAAAAGATAATAAACTGCGCCGTGGGCTTTTCATATCTAATGCTAGTGCCCCACCAGGCGTGATTCGCTATTGATGTATCCTCGATATTAGTTTTATGCATGGAGCGAGATGTTTATTCCCTTATACGTGAATTGGCAGAGGATCAAATAACAGCTGTTATTTAAAATTACTGGTCGGTTATTTTGAGTTGTATTAACTATAGAAATTATAAAATCACACATAGAATTTGTAAAGCTTTATTCAGCATTTTAGACAATTTGTATTGTTCTATCTGTGGGTGAGGGGGAGGAGCAGTGCTGGGATTGGGGTGGGGGGGGGGGGTGGGCTGCTGGTTGGTGGTTTGTGCTTTGCACAATGTGTTAATTTTAAAGCGTGCCAGCGGCTTTGTTTGCTTGGTCTTTATGTTTCCTCCTCGACTGTCATTCAGTTTCACGCACCTTTCTTCAGCTGGGTTTCGGACTCTCCTTACCTTAAACCCATCTACAGCCCCCATTCCCCTCCCCTGGCCCCGCTCGCAAAACACACACACACCTTTTACAATGAACTGGAACATTTGTACAATCTTACTTTTTTGTCATTTGTCTAATTTGGAAATTCGTTCATTTGTATTAGTCTGTACAGGTTTCTGGTCTAGAATGTACAAAAGAAACTGAACGAAATTCCAAAATCATTTCCTAAAACGTAGTCTATAAATGGAACACAAGTCATGACAGTGTCATTTTAAAGAATATTCCCTACTCCCACTCCCACATAAATCAATTTTCTCAGTATCTGCCTCAGCCCATTTTTTGAAGTTCTGGGCATGTCAGGGAGTACATGTTGCAGAACTACAGTGTTAGGAAGAGATAACAAGCATGGGTTTCGAAGGGTTTAGGCCCGAAACGTCAAGTTTTCCTGCTCCTATGATGCTGCTTGACCTGCTGTGTTCATCCAGCCCCATGCTTGTTATCTTCGATTCTCCAGCATCTGCAGTACCTTTTATCTCTGATACAGTGTTAGGAAGTCTGCTGCAGAGGACCTTAATCGATGAAAGTGCTTTGAATAGTGCATTCGGTGAAATTGTAAATATATTCTTCAGTACATTTATGATGTTATATAGAATTCAAATTGGTGATGGTCATTACAACATCTCTGTCATCCTCTAAAAAGCCAGGACTGTTTTCCCCAAATTATACTTAAGTGCAAAAGCACTGTTCACAGGGCATGTTGTTCAGGAAATTTCAAGTACAGAGCCTTTGTGCTGTCACCTGCCTGTGCGACATCTGAGCTTCCCTGCCAGAAGCAGCAGGGCAGTAAAATACATCTGCCCTGAATGGGATTTGGTGCAGAGAAAAGGTGTGAATGTAATATAAATCTGTTGTATTAATACATTTGCCTTCAGATACAGTTGATGTGTAACGCGGAGTGATGCCGACAACATAGGCTCAATCCTGTCTCTGGCTGAGGTAACCACGAAGGATTCTCCTTCCCAACCTCTTCCAGCACCTGTGGCATGGTGACCCTGAAACCACCACTAGTCATCCCCGTCTCTCTAATAACAGAGCAAGACTACAGCAACTTTCCTTTTCTGTGTCAGACTTAAGGGCAAACTTGCTGATTCACTCTCACTTCGGTAACTCATTTTAATTGCAATTTCATCCGCAACAAATCTGACCTCATAGCCTACAAATGACGTTGAAAATCTAACAAAAGAACCAAGTAGAGCGTTAACAGATCAGACAAAATCAGTTCAGTGGCAACCATCCAATTCTTCTAGCTATAAAATTGAGGAAAAAATGACCAGTAAACAGGTCACATGTTTTGTCAGTACCATGTGTCAGGTCTTGAATTTAAGCTTGTGGTCCATCCTAAACCACTACACACTGCTCCCAGACTACAACAGTCTATTTCCTGTCTACACTAAACTCTTACAGCCCATCCAAAATTTGATTTTTCTTTTGGAAATCATGAGGAAGGTAAGAGGTTATATTGAATTTGGGCTACAGACCAGGGATGATTCTTAATTGGGACAATTTTGAGGCTCAACTTTCCCTTTGTAGTTGTATGCAGCCGGTGTTAAATGTGCTGCTGAATGATTGCTTGCATGGGAAGGTGGCAATGACGTCATAAACTTTTAGCATGATGCAACATATCCTGTACTGTTTTGAGCCAGTACACACTTCCCAAAAGTCAGGTTCATTTTTACACAATCATAGAATCCCTACAGCGTGGAAGCAGGCCATTCAGCCCATTGAGTCCACTCTGATTCTCCGAAAAGCATCACACTCAGACTCACCACCCTACCCTTTCCCTGTTAACCTTGCATTTCCCTAGCCTGCACATCTCCTGGACACTATGGGCACTTTAGCATAGCTAATCCACCTAACCTGCACATCTTTGGACAGTGAGAGGAGATCAGAGCACCTGGAAGAAACCCATGCAGGCAGGGAGAGTGTGCAAACTCCACACGAACAGTTGCTTGAGGGTGGAATCAAACCCATGTTCTCAGTGCTGTGAAGAACTGACCTATTTGACTGGAGCAAATGGCGGGGGGGGGGGGGCTGGACTTCAGGGGTTAAAATATAAGGATGGATAATACAAATTAGGCCTGTTTTCATTAGAATCTAGAAGATCTGATTGACGACTTCAAGATATTAGCAGGATATTGACATTGTAGATAAAGATAAATGACTTCCGCTGGTTGAAGATTCTAGAAGTAAGGCAATTAGTCTAAACATTATGGTCAGACCTTTCAGGAGAGATAATAGGAAGCACTTCTATACACAAAAGGTGGTAAAGATTTGGAATTCTCTTCCATAAATTTCAATTTATGTTAGATAAATTGTTAATTTTAAATCTGAGATAGATAAACTTTTGTAAGCAAAGATACTTATGGAAGTGGCCCAAAGGCAAGTAACTGGAATTGGAAACAGATCAGCCCTGATCTCATTAAATGATGGAACAAACTTGAGTGGTTGAAAGGCCTACACCTGTTCTTATGGTTTTGTGTTCCTTTGGGGTAGCAGCATTGTTGCTGGACTAATAATCCTAAGACTAGGTAATACTCTGGGTCATAGGTTTGAATCCCACCATGGTGAGATTTCAGTTTTAAAAAGGATTTTGGAATTAAAATTCTAGCAATGATCATGGAACAGTTGTCATTTGTTGTAAGAACACATGTGGTTTAGTAATGTCCTTTAGGGAACAAAATCTGCCACTCATACATGTCTACATGTAATTAAAGACTCACAGTAAAGTGGTTGACTCTGAACGGCCTAGCAAGCGACCCTGTTGTATCAAATGGCTAAATGAAAGAAGGAAGCAAATCTGATGGGCTGCCTCGTACCAATACGCATTGAAAGGGACAACAGGAACCTCAGCCCTGGCCACCCAGTGAACTCCTTGTTCCTAACATCTGGGGCTGGGTGCCAAAGTTGGGAGAGCTGTCGCACAGATTAGTCAAGCAACAGCCTGTTATACTCGCTGAGTTGTTTCTCACCAACAACGTTCCAGATAACATCATCACCATCCATGGATTTATCCTGTCCCACCAACAGAACATACCCAGTCGAGCTGACACTCTTTATATCAGGAGAGAATTTTCCCAGGAGACCTCAACTTTAACTCAGACCCCATAAAGCCCCATAAAGTCTCATGGCATCTTGTCAAATATGGGAAAGGAAACATTCTGCTGATGACACTGCACCAACTCCCCCCACCCCCACCATCACACACACAAACACACACATACACGCACACACTTTGACTGATGAATCAGTACTCCTAATGTTGAATGTCGTGAATGAAGCGTTTAATTTTACTCCCTACCCTTTTATATAAAGGCCAACATTTTATTTGCCTTCCTTAATACTCATTGAACTTTTACATTAGATTTTTGTAATTCACGAATGATGGTTCTGAAATCCTTCTGTGTTGTGGCTTTCTGCAGTCTTTTTCCGTTTACATAATATTCAACTCTTCCATTCTTCCCACCATTATATTCCACTTGCAAAGTATTGGTCCTCTTGTATTAACCTCTCAATATCCTTCTGAAACTCTTTGTGTCATCCTCCCACTTGCCTTCCCACATATTTTTGTGTCATAGTACATTCATATTCTTCATCCAAGTCATCAATATATATTGTAAATAATTGTGGATGCAGCACTGATTCCTGTGGCACATCATTAGTTACAGGTTGCCATCCTGAAAATGCTCCCTGCATCTGAATTTTCTCTTATATTAGTTATCCATGCTGATATATTACCTGCAAAACATGGGCTTATCTTTCTTATTAAGTAGCATAACGTGTATTATGTTATCAAAAGCCTCTTGAAGGCCAAACTATATTACATCCACCTCTTCCCCTGTATCTATCCTGCTCATAACTTCCTCAAAGAATTCTATTAAATTTGTCAGGTATGATGTTCCTCTGTGAAATCATGCTGACTCTACTTGATTACGTTGCACATTTCTAAACACTCTGCTATCACATTCTTGATAATAGACTTAACATTTTCCCAATAATAGATATTAAGCAAGCTGGTCTAAAGTTACTTGTTTTTGTCTCCTTCCCTTTTTAATTGAAGGGGTCACATTAGACTCACCAATCTGACTCCAAAATATTTCACTGTTGCTTGATCAAAATCCTAGACCTCCAGCCTGAGCAACACTGCGGGTGGAACCTATACCAAATGGAATTCAAGAAGGCAGCTCACCACTTCCTTCTCAGGGCAGTTAGGTATTGAGAAAAATTGCTGGCCCTCAGTAACACATCTCATAAATGAATCAAATGAATAATAACTAAGAAATAATTTTCAAGCAGGAAAACACAAAAATTTCTGCAACAGGGAACAAACCATGTTCTAATGTTCTATGATGAGTCACTGGAGGCTTTGTTGCAGATGTTGGACAGGCGAGCTGTCCCGTATGCATAAGGGACCAGGAGCTTTTCCAAATGCTATTGACCAAGGCAGTGAGAGCAAATACCTATCATAGTCAATGCCAACATCATAGTCCACATGGGTCTGGATGCAGTGTTGCAAGAAAATTAATTACTTTGCACAAATGGTCAAGGTCATTGAATGCACCTTCAAATGCCATATTGTCATAATGAACCACTAAACTAAGAAACTGCTAAGTTCACAATTACCCATTCATTCTTCTACAAACAGCTTTTATCTATGAATCCTCATCTATGAATCACATCTTAAATTCATACCTCAGTCACACTCTTTTAGCTCTTTGTAAACAGGAAGCGCGACAATGGCTGAAGTCGTTTGAGAAGAAAGCCCACTACCTGCAACTAAAACACAGCTAAGGTTACGCAGGAAATGTGACCTGGGCAGCATATCCCACATTCTGAGATCAAAATTCATGTTCATCCACCCCAAATCTAATACAGTTCATGCTTCCAGAGTGCTGGTAAATACCTTGATATCCCCATTTTCCAGCCCTCCTCCAGTGCTGTTTAATCAACACTGGCTTTTTAAAAATGTTAAAAGAAAGAAATGAATACCCAGATAAAGGAGCAGATAATAAAAGTGGGCAGCAGTTTATGGTTTTCAAAATTCCCAGGCTATGGAATTTCATCACTGAACAATGGTTAAACTTTAAAACTATCAGATTAAAAAAAATGAAATTTGACTCATTCGACCACTGTAAATCATAGTTAAGACATTAAATGTGACCTCGCTGTAGTTATCCTGACTGACTGTCAGCATTTCCTCTAGATCTACCAGTCGGACATAAAAACGGAATGGATTTTTTGACAAATTCTGTTTAAAAAGCTGTGGAAAACTCTAAAGGCATTCACTCAATGCAATTAATATTCATTTTCATAATTAAGCATCACAGTAATATATAATAGACATTTGTGGAGTGAAGAAGCTTGTCTATCAACTCAGAACATGAACTTTTAATGAGGACAAAAAGCTGGCCTGTCATTGTGTAGAAACAAGATAGTTGCAGTCTGACACTTGACGATTTTAAGTTGATTGAGCGAGATTATTGAGAAAGAATAGAATTGAAATTTTGAAAAGAAGTTAAGCTATAACTAGGGTTAAGTTGATTGAATTAAGACGACCCTCTGTTGAGATAAAAATGATAGGTTCAGGATTTACATACTATTCTTCTGCAGCAAAATTTCTGGACTAAAGTATATAAATTGTAAATTATATTAAAGAACAAAGTGCTAGACTTTGCTTTCTGCTATCCACATGGTCCTTCTCAGTATTGAGGCATCACTCCTCCCAAATTCTCAACCTTCCATTTATGATTACTCCTTTATATCACTCATTATCTATATAGACCTTCTCCTTTCTAACTCCACGCGTTTCTGTGTCCATCCCTTGAGTAAAGACTTACCCAAGCCAGTTGCAATCGAATTCTTAAACTTCCAATTGCTTTGTCTTTGATCATTCACTCACTGTTGCAGATATTGACTTGATCAGCCAATCCCTCATTTCCAGATTGAATGCCTTTTCTCCTACCAAGTCACCTATCCAATCTTGGTCATTCACCCCATTGTGACCGTAATATTTGTTCACACAAAGCCAAGAAACACAGACTTGAGTCATACATGATTACATCTTGCTCCACTGCTTCAAACAGATCTACTTTCCTCTGCAAAATCCATCCATCATTTTGGAATAATCCTGGATAGCAAAGCCAATCTCTTCTTGTTTCTCCCCGACTCAGCATCTCAAATCTCTCTTCCTGCACATCATTGCAACGATTGTGAAAAATTTGTGGATGACTTTCTCACAAAGGTTGAGACCACTTGTTTAGATGCTATTGCTGCTTCACCTACCCTTTTCCTTTTCATGCAGGGCTGGTTCTGTTATAGAGATAAAAGGTACTGCAGATGCTGGAGAATCCGAGATAACAAGGTATGGGGCTGGATGAACACAGCAGGCCAAGCAGTATCATAGGAGCAGGAAAGCTTGACGTTTCGGGCCTAGACCCTTCATCAGAAATGGGGGAGGGGAAAAGGGTTCTAAAATAAATAGGGAGAGGGGGGAGGCGGATAGAAGATGGATAGAGGAGAGGATAGGTGGAGAGGAGGCAGACAAGTCCAAGAGGCGGGGATGGAGCCAGTAAAGGTGAGTGTAGGTTGGGGGGTAGGGAGGAGATAGGTCAGTCCAGGGAGGACGGACAGGTCAAGGGGGCAGGATGAGGTTAGTAGATAGGAGATGGGGGTGCAGCCTGAGGTGGGAGGAGGGGATAGGTGAGAGGAAGAACAGGTTAGGGAGGCGGGGACGAGCTGGGCTGGTTTTGGGATGCGTTTGGGGGAGGGGAGATTTTGAAGCTTGTGAAATCCACATTGATACCATTGGGCTGCAGGGTTCCCAGAGTGAATATGATTTGCTGAACTGACACCCTCATCCGCTTAGCCGAACTCGTCCTCACCCTCAGCAATTTCGCTTTCAATTCCTCCCACTTCCAACAGACAAAGGGGGTGGCCATGGGTACCCGCATGAGCCTGAGCTATGCCTGCCTCTTTGTAGGTTACGTGGAACAATCCCTCTTCCGTACCTACACTGGCCCTAAACCCCACCTCTTCCTCCGTTACATTGATGACTGTATCGGCGCCGCCTCGTGCTCCCACGAGGAGCTCGAGCAGTTCATCCACTTCACCAACACCTTCCACCCCAACCTGAAGTTCACCTGGACCATCTCCAACACTTCTCTCTCCTTCCTGGAACTCTCTGTCTCCATCTCGGGTAACCACAGAGAAACCGATGTCCATTTCAAGCCCACTGACTCCCACAGCTACCTGGAATACACCTCCTCCCACCCACCTTCCTGTAAAAATGCCATCCCCTATTCCCAATTCCTTCACCTCCGCCACATCTGGTCCCAGGAGGAGGCATTCCACTCCCGCACATCTCAGATGTCCTCATTCTTCAAGGACCACAACATCCCCCCACCGCAGTGGTCGAGAACGCCCTCGACCGTGTATCCCGCATTTCCCGCAACTCATCCCTCACACCCCGTCCCCGCAATAATAACCAAAAAAGAATCCCCCTCGTCCTCATGTACCACCCCACCAACCTCCGGATCCAACGCATCATTCTCCGACACTTCCGCCATCTGCAATCCGACCCCACCACCAAAGACATTTTTCCCTCCCCACCCTTATCTGCTTTCCGGAGGGACCACTCCCTCCGTGACTCCCTTGTCCGCTCCACACTCCCCTCCAGCCCCACCACACCCAGCACTTTTCCCTGCAACCGCAGGAAATGCTACACCTGCCCTCACACCTCCTCCCTCACCCCAATCTCAGGCCCCAAGAAGACTTTCCACATCAAGCAGATGTTCACCTGCACATCTGCCAACGTGGTATACTGCATCCGCTGTACCCATTGTGGCCTCCTATACATCGGGGAAACCAAGTGGAGGCTTGGGGAACGCTTTGCAGAACACCTGTGCTCAGTTCGCAACAAACAACTGCACCTTCCAGTCGCGAACCATTTCAACTCCCCCTCCCATTCCTCAGACGACATATCCATCCTGGGCCTCCTGCAATGCCACAATGATGCCACCTGAAGGCTGCAGGAACAGCAAATCATATTCAGCCTGGGAACCCTGCAGCCCAATAATATCAATGTGGATTTCACAAGCTTCAAAATCTCCCCTCCCCCAAACGCATCCCAAAACCAGCCCAGCTCACCCCGCCTCCCTAACCTGTTCTTCCTCTCACCTATCCCCTCCTCCCACCTCAAGCCCCACCCCCATCTCCTATCTACTAACCTCATCCCGCCCCCTTGACCTGTCCGTCCTCCCTGGACTGACCTATCTCCTCCCTACCCCCCCACCTACACTCACCTTTACTGGCTCCATCCCCGCCTCTTTGACTTGTCTGCCTCCTCTCCACCTATCCTCTCCTCTATCCATCTTCTATCCACCTCCCCCTCTCTCCCTATTTATTTCAGAACCCTCTTCCCCTCCCCCATTTCTGATGAAGGGTCTAGGCCCGAAACGTCAAGCTTTCCTGCTTCTATGATGCTGCTTGGCCTGCTGTGTTCATGCAGCCCCACACCTGGTTCTGTTATCGGCTTTTTATTTCTGCCCAGCCTGGAATCTATATTTCTCTCACTGTTTTCTAGCATCTCTTCTCATGCCCTCTCCACATTATCTCACACAGAAAAACCAAATTCTGCTCTAATGATCCCATTCCAACTAAATTGCTAACTGTTTTTCCTGGGCTACAAGCTGACTGGACTAGTTATTGGCTTTGTTATAGAGTCATGGAAACATACAGTATGGAAACAACCCTTCAGCCCAACTCATCCGTACCGATCAAGTTTCCCAAACTGAACTAGTCCCATTTACCTGCATTTGGCCCATATCCCTCTAAAGCTTTCCTATTTATGTACCTATCCAAATATATTTTAAATTTTGTAGCTGTACCTGCATCTGCCACTTCTGCTGGCAGTTTGTACCACATATGAACTACCCTTTGTGTGAAAAGAATTGCCCCTCAGGCCCCTTTTGAATCTTTCACCTCACACCTTCAAATGCACCCCCTAAGTTTTGAACTCCCCCACCCTAGGGGAAAGACCTTTGCTATTCACCTTATTTATGCCCCTCTTGATTTTATAAACCTCTGAAAAGTCATCCTTCAACCTCATGTGCTCCCATGAAAAAAGTCTCAGCCTATCCAGTCTCTCCTTATATCTCAAGCCTTCCAATACCAGGAACATCCTGGTAAATATTTTCTGAACCCTCTCCAATTTAATAAAATTTTTTCTATAGCCGGGCAACCAGAACTGTACACAGTACTCCAAAAGTGACCTCACCAATGTCCTCATGTCGTATAACCTCAACATGACATCCTGACTCGTATACTCGATGGTCTGAGCAATGAAGGCAAGTGTGTTAAACGCCTTCTTAACCACCCTGTCTGCCTGCGTTCTGGGATATTATTCTTCTGCTCCTTGAGCTATTATCCTTACCCGACTCTGCGGAAAAATCTACTCCTAAACCTCCCATCCTTGCAAAATACCACTCCATTTCCAGTTTCTTTGCATAACCTCCAAAGTTTTACATATTTGTTCCATCTGCCCAAATCTATATCAGGTTTGCCTGTAACTCCATGTTTGGATCTCTCTACTTAAGTTTCTGTCCAGCTACAACACCAGAAGAGGTTTAAATCAACATAGCAAATTATATTTTCTATGATTTTAACCATTGTTCAATAATGTCTCATCATTGACCATGACCTTTCTGCAACTTTTGGCATGCGACGAAACCATCTTCTTCTAATATCTCAGTTCACTGTTCAACTCAGTCAGATTACACTAGTTTGCCTCCATTTACATTAACTGGTGGTATCAAGAGGTTCTCCATAAATAGCTTGCTCTTCTGAATCCAGTGCTTTAAAAATGATCACTTTTAATCAAAACTTGGAGCTGCTATTTAATTTGCTGATGTCCTCTTGAAGCAAACTTTGAGCCATTGGTCATATACAGGTGGTGGCCTACAGAGAAAATATGATATAAATAGGATAGTGATAAAAATAGAATTAAAGTATAGTAATTACTTCCATTCAAAAGCCAATTAGGATCCGTTTTCTTCCCACATCTCATGCTGTTATCACATTAGCGTGACAGATATAGTAGTTGGCAGCTGCTCATCTTTCAGTTACAGCATGACAAGCATACTGATAGTCCCTCTGGAAAAGGGCAGTAGCATAATTCAATAAATTATCTCCTGATAAAGTTGTCCAGTGTTTTAGAGTGGATTAATAGGGTTAATCTTAGAAATAGTGTCCCTCAATGCCCAAAGGGTAGTTAAGAGTCAACCACATTGCTGTGAGTCTAGAGTCAACGTGTAGACCAGACCAGATTAGGATGACAGATTTCTTTCTCTAAAGGGCATTAGTGAACCAGAGGGGTTTTTCCAACAATCAACAATGGATTCATGGTCACCATTAAACTCTTAATTGTAGATTTTTCATTGAATTCAAATTCCACTGTCTGCCATGGCAGAATTTGGATACAGGTTCCCAGAACATTAGCTGAGTTTCTGGATTAATTGTCCAACAATAATACCGCCAGGCCATTATTTTGCTCCATTGCCTCACTTGAAATAACACAATAATTTGTCTAGAACATACATGAAAAGTTGTATTATTTTCTGTTGTGCACTTCATTTTTAGTTGTATTAAAACAAGTTCCAATATGAAAATGTTTCAAATTATCATTGGCTCGAATGTTTCATGTTTCAGCACATTGCGAATAATATGCTAGAGAGGACAGTTTATTTAGGGAATGGCATTGTTGTTTGAGTTTCAATCTTGATGACATAAGTAAAATGATAGGAAAACTCTTAACAACTAACCGAAATAAGCAAATAATATAATTGCTGAGTGAAAATGCTTCAGAAATGTTATTTGTAATCAGCTATCAGATATTAATTTTCATGGTATTTTCTGTATGATTATATTGTGGTTTGGTAATTGTTAGTCTGAGCTCTGTTCTTTGATTTTTAAAATTTAATATGGTATGTTGTATACTTTTAATTAGAAAGGAATGCTAATTTTGGAGTCTGTATTATTTGCTTACGTGAATCATGTATAATTTGTATAATTAATCATAACATTATCCCTTACTACACAATATGATGCACATCAAGTTTCATAGAATGTTTTTCAGTTGTGGGAAGTGTACTTTCTAGTTAATATAATTTGGATAATCAATTTATGTCTAATTAGCAGAAACCAGAAATACACAATATGAGTTCTTGTAACTTTGAAGATATTTTTCATACTAGTATTTCCATAATTTTTCAATGTTCACCATTATGTCCCTTCACCTAAATCATGCCACTTAGTCATTCTCTAGTTTGCTGAAACGTACAAAAGATTGAGTATTCCTGACCACAAAGTATAAAAATTAAATTCAACAATCGGTCTCAGACCTATTGAGAATTTTTATCCCCTGTGTCGGTCCTGATAAGAATAAGCTTGTTGATGTTGAATTCCTTGAAGGTAATCTTGGGGCATTGTGTCAAATTCATTATTGCACAATAATTCAGGATAAATTGCTGCACATCTCAAAAAAGCACTCAACCAAATCTTTCTCCATGATCAATCTGTTAAATCTTTAATGGACAATTTACAACAACGCAGATGTGCATTCATGTAGCATCTTTAACATAGTGGAATGCTTAAAGTTGCTTTCTCAGGGCATTGTCAAACAAAATTTAATAAGCCAGATGAGAAATGGAGAAATGAAGGCAGCTCACCAAAAATCTGCACAAGTAGGTAATATAGAACATCTTAAAAGAAGCAATAGGATTCATGAATTGCAAAGGTTTAGCCAATTTGCTGAAAAGGATTTGAGCGTATTCAAGTACATTTGGTGCAACATGTAAAATTAATGAAATATTGTTTTGTATCTGAGAGATTTTTGTCCACTATTCTATGACTTTCTTTCATGTGCCTTTTTATGTAGTGCCCCCATGTGGTTTGTCCTCAATTCTTTTAATCAGGAATTTTTAAGTGATAGAAATATTTTCAAGAAACCTGTGACACAGATTTCACTGCTTCAAAAAAAAGCTGGATGAGAATGCTACCCTATTGCCCACGATACGGTGTAAATACAATCCTCAGACCATATGTTTGCTCCCCTAAATGGCAGCGGGTGATTTTTTGAAGGTTAGAACAACAGTAAAATTGAAGCATTTCAGTCAATAATTAAAGTAATGTGACCTGAGTTTCCTTATTTGTACCACAATACAAATGATTTAAAAATGAGGTTAATTGAAAGGAAATTGTAAAAAATATAGATGCTTTGTTTGAAAGGTGTTTGGGAGATGACCTAAGCTGTTTCAATTCAAATGCAAATTTTTAAAAAATTCTTACATGTTTAGTTGATAATCTTTTGGAGTTAATATATCCATAGCTAAGATTTCTTTGCATTTTTTTAAGTATTTCTGAGTCAAATGATTTCCTTCTGTGCAATAACAATTTTGTGATTCTATGAGTGTAACTGAGTGATTTAACTGAGATTATCATAGTTAATACTACCATGGTTAATAATTAGGAACCATGCGTCCAGTTTCCAGCATATTTCAAGGCAGTCCATTTTTCTATTTGCTGTTTTTCATTGTTAAAAGTATGATGACTAGTAATATATTTTCTGTAATTTTATAACTGCTTAATACGTCAGCATGGAAGCAGACAATACAATGAAAATGGAAGTAGGTGTTCTTTAGAATGGAGATGACATGTTAGAAATTCAGGTCAGTATCAAACTGAATGGCAAGATTGGAAACAGTTTGATTCAGCATTTGACAGCATTTGAAGAGGGAATGGAGTCAGTGGCACAGGAGCAGAGCTTTGTTTAATGATGAACGTGATGATTTTGTTTTGACCAATTAAAACAGATACAAGATTGAATGTTGAACAAACAGCATGGTGACAAAGGTAGCGGAGGGATCATGAGATGTGGTAGAGCTGGGCCTCAAAATAGAAATTCCAGATGTATTCAATTAACATTTAACAGGTAGATTGGAGCTAGTTCAGAGCAATGCAGGAATATTTGGCAGTGAATAGTTGCCCAAGTGAGGAGCTGACAGGACCAAAGTAGTTTTCCACTATTTCTACCCCATTCCAATTAACTGATGCCTCAGCTGTGCCAATGTTGACATTAGTATTCTTCCACCGTATTCAAGCTGGCTGATCCTTGAAACACAACAGTAGGGTCAATTGTGAAATGAAACACCTACTTGGCAATGTTTATGGTGGAGGAGTAAGATTGCAGGTTTTCAAGCTCAATTTCATACACATAAAATGCAATCCTGGCATTGTTGGATTCTGTATTTATAAAGAAAGGAACAATGCTAATGAAATGTGTTTCCAAAGTGTGCACTCCTATCAAAGGGCTTCATCTGTTTTATCTGCAAATAAGCATATATTCAAATTTAACCATTGTTGCATATTTATTAATGAATTTAATAAATATTTGCTAAGTATCATGTTAACTTCTGTTGCACACGATGAACAAATATAAACATTTTACATGCATGGAAATAGATTTGTGCACAAAATGCAAACATAACCCATTTTGTTTAAACAACATTGCTTGGAACTGAATCAGTATGGTTTGTGCAAACATAGATGGCCAAGCTCAAGATTGTTACCATGTCACAGATTCTTCACATCACTTGTACGTAAATGGTTTTCACATGTCTGGTCCACATTTGTTTAATGTACCAGTTAGTGCCATTGCATATGGAAAATGTTCAGCAAAGTAAATGATAGTTTCCCATTGTAATTAAAAGGCACCAGATGGCATAAAAGAACAAACAAGCAAAATGTTGTTTGTTTGACATGCAATACCTCAGCACTCATTAATATCTTTTGCTTCAATGAAATCAAATTTGCCTCCATAAATCCTTCTATGGTGAAAAGTTCTGGTAATAATTATATGGTCCATGGTATAATAATTTTAAAGGTAGCACTTAACGTTTGGATAAAAGTAACTTGATGTGAAGTATTATATTTTGGGCAGTAATCGAGAACGATATCTATAAATGTTATGTTTTCAGTGCTATCTTAAATGTTATGTGTAATTACATTGCACCCCTTTCCCAAATGTTATAATGTGAAATTTCAAAACAACTGAAAATTTAAATGTTTTTATTTTTCAAAGTGGTTTCTAGTTGGATTTCAGTTGGATTCTTTGTTATAAATCCTCCTGAACACATTAAGAATGCTTTACCTCACTTATATAACGCAAGCCAGTTCCCAGCCTACAGTAGGATATTGGCAGAGTCTTTATAATGAATGATCAGTAAAGTTGAAAGGCCATTGTCGCTTTTAATAGCCACACATGTAAGTCAAAGCCACCATGGTCCTAAAGGACTATAGGCTGCTCTCCCCATAGACAGAGATGACTATTAGTGAGTTTAACCTGAAAGTCATAATGCCTCCAATGAAATTTAGAAGGCAGGGCCATTATGTTGATTTCAACTGGAATTGAACACATGCTGTCGGTATTGTTGGTACCCCTCTGCATTGTAAGCCAAGCAGACAACTGAAATAACCAACTTCATGGAAAAGTAGGCTATCATCAAAAAGGTGTTTACAAAATTCAATGCATGTTTTAATCTTTGCAAAGGTTTTTTGGATAGACTATATGCTACAGCAACTCAAAGAATTCCCCAGTAAATAAAGACATTGGATGGGGCAGCAAAATACTTGAAACAGCCATTTAAAAGCTTGAAAGTTGAAGGTTTTATGGGATGTAATAGATGATAAGTAGAGAGGCCTTGTTTCGGGCAGTAACCTATAACAATATCTCTAAATATAATGTTTCAGTGTGTACCTTAAACACTATTCGTGATTACATTGCATCCCTTTCCTTGTGGGATACCATCCCTACAGAGCAGAATTATAGCATGCCTGGAAGGAGGGAGAAAAATTGAGGGTACAGATAATGTTATTGCCTTAATGGCTTATTAGTAGGAGATGTCTTTATGCCAGATGGCACAGTTCAATTATACTTTCCTAATAATACAGAACATTGACAAGCAGAGCTTTCTATAAAATTGCAAACATGTGTACCCCTATATGCAAATATGAGTGGGCGAAAGCTACGTTTGATACATCCTGGCAGATTTCACTTCTAACAAAAAAAAGTAGTGATAGTTGATTCCTTCAGCAAAACCAACTATAGCAGTTTAATTCCAAAGATAATCTCTGGAGCAACTTAGTGTTAACAGTGAAAAGAGAAACAGAAAGCAACGTAAAAATAATCTTGAAACAGAGCTATCAATATTTTTCTAGGGCCCTTAAAATACAATACAGTCCCCAGCAACCCTGGCCACCCTTCAGATACTGATGGGTCAATGACATGTTGCTATTGTGAGCAAACCCCAGGAAACTGCGTAAATATCTAAATTACACATTGGGGCTTCATTAGAGTATTACAAATAGTGTGCCAGTCACCAATTGAAAACGTGAACTGAAAACTAAGTGGGGTGTTTGTTGACAGGGGCCTGGCATAATCAGCTTCCGTTCAGATATTTGTTTTTATTGCACATAGCACTCAGAACATTTAGTTTGTTTTTAAATACATTTTTGTGCAAAATATTGTTAAGTAAATGTGACTTCAAAATAAAGATTAATTTGTTAAAATATAAAACTGAATTACACTATGAATTAAATAAATTTATAACAAAAACAATTCAAACTTAAAAGGTAGGGGTTAATTCTTACTCACTCTGTATTTCCAATTTCCTGGACTTTTAAACCAAAGTCACAACAAATAAGCAGCAGAATCCCATTAAAAACTATCCTGCCTTGGCTGATAACTCAGTACTCCTCCATGGTGAACACTTGGATGAAGCATTGAAGGTGGCAAGGGTGCAAGATGTAGTCTGGGTGGAGGATTTCAATGTCCACCACAAAGAGTGGCTCGGCAGCAGTACTATTGACCGAGCTTGGTCGGATCCTAAAGGACATAGCTGTTACATTAGGTTTATGGCAGGTGGTGAGGGATCCAACAAGAGGGAAAAGCAAACTCAACCTCATCCTTACCAATCTGCCGACTTGAAATGCATCCATTCATGACAGTATCAGTAAGAGTGACCACTGCACAACCCTCGAAGAGGCAAGGACATTCACATTGAGAATACCCCCCATTGTGTTGTGAGGCACCATCATTGCGCTAAACAGGACACATTTTGAACAGATCTAGCAACTCAAGGCTCGTATCCATGAGGCATTGCGGGCCATCAACAGCAGCAAGATTATACTCCAACTCAATTTGCAACCTCATGGCCTGGCGTTTCCCCAGTCAACCATTACCTCCAAGCAGTAACCAACCCTGTTTCAACATAGTATGCAAGAGGGCATGCCAGGAGCAGAACTATGCACACCTAACTATGAGGTGTCAATTTGATGAAGCTACAGACAGGAAAACTGACAAGACAAACAGCATAAGCGGCAAGTCAAAGACAGAACTAGTCGATCCACAAACAACATATCTGATCTAAGTTTTGCAGTTCTGCCACATCCAGTCATGAATGGCGGTGGCTCCAACTCACTGGAGGACAAGGCTTTTCCACAAATATCCTCATCCTTAAATGATGGAAAAGCCCAACACATCAGTGCAAAAGTTAAGGCTGAAGCACTTGAAGCAATATTCAGCCAGAAGTGCCGATTGGATGATCCATCTTGGCCTCTTCCAGTGGCCCCCAGCATCACAGACACCAGTCTTCAGCTAATTTGATTCACTCTACGTGATATCAAGAAATGGTTGGAGGCACTGAATACTGAAAAGGTTATAGATCCTAAAATCACTCTATCAATAGTACTGGAGAATTAACTTCTGGAACATGCTGCTCCTCTAGCCAAGGTGTTCCAGTACAGCTGCAACATTGGCATCACTCAACAGTGTGGAAAATACAGTATTTGTCCTGCACACAAGAGGCAGAACAAATCCAATTACTGCCCTATCAGTCTACTCTTGATCATGAGAAAAGTGATGGAAGATGTCATCAACAATGCTATCAAGTAGCACCTGCTCAGCAATACTTTGCTCAGTGACGCCCAGTTTGGGTTCCACTCAGCTCTTGACATCATTATATCCTTGATTCAAACATGGGCAAAAGAGTTAAATTCCAGAGGTGAGGTAAGAGTGACAGCGACAGCCTTTGACATCAAGGCCGCATTTGACCGAGTGTGGCATCAAGGACCCCTAGCAAGAGTGGATTCATTGGGTGTCAGGGGCATATTCAATGGCGTCACCATCATGAATCCTCACTAGTGACAGCCTCAGAGATACCATTGTCCAGAAACTCAGTTGGATTCATCATCTAATCACAGTGGCTGCAAGAGCAGGTCAGAGGCTAGGAATGCTGTGGTGAGTAATTCACCTCCTATCTCCTCAAATCCTGTCCACCACTCGTAAGGCACAAGTCAGGAGTATGATGGACTATTCCCCACTTGCCTGGATGAAAGCAACACCAACAATGATCAAGAGGCTTGACACCATCCAGGATAAAGCAGCCTGATTGATTGGCAATATATCCACAAGCATCCAGTCCTTCCATCACTGACCGTCAGTAGCAGCAGTGTGTGCTTTCTACAAGATGCATTGCAGAAATTCACCAAAGATCCTTAGACAGCACCTTCCAAACCCACAAATACTTCCATCTAGAAGGACAAGGGCAGCAGATGCATGGAACACCATGACCTGAAAGTTCCCCGCCAAGTTGCTCACCATCCTGACTTGGAAATATATCACCGTTACTTTGCTGTTGCTGGGTCAAAATCCTGGAATTCCCTCCCGACGGGGATTGTGGGTCTACCTACAGCATGTGGACTGTACAAAATATCCTTAGCACATCACGGTGCAATAATCTAACCATAGAATTCTAATGCTCTATTTCCAATCATAAATAATGGTGGATAATTAAATAACAAAAGGTTACTACGTGGATGATCCAACTCTGCCTCCCCTGAGGGACCCTCAGCCTCTGGTGCCAGATTTCAGCCAATTTGATGCACCCCATATGATATCAAGAAATAGCTGAAGGCTCTAGATCTTGCAAAGTTTATGGGCCCCGACATCATTTATAATACTGAAGATTTGGGCTCCAGAACTAACTGTGTCCCCGAGCCAGGATGTCCCAAAATGTAACATTGGCATCTCCCTGGCAAAGTTGAAAATGCACTGTGTATGAAAATTTAGACAAATCCAACATAGCCAATTGCCACCCTATCAGTCGACTCTTGATCATCGTCAAAGTGATGGAAGACATCATCAACAGTGCAGTCAATCGGCACTTGCAAAGTAGTAACCTGATCACTGATGTTCAGCTGGGTTGTACCAGGGCCATTCGGCTCCTTACTGCATTACAGCCTTAGTCATAACATGAAAAAAAACGGTAAAGTGAGTGCGGCTATCCTTGATATCACAGCAGCATTTGACCAAGAATACCCTCAAGGAGCTCCAATAGAATTTGAATTAATGGGAATTAGGGGAAAAATCTGTTGGAGTTGTACCAAGCACAAAGCTGCGGGTATTGGAGGTCAGTCACATAAGTCCAAGGACATCTCTGTGGAAATTTCTATTTTTCAGTATTAACCTCTTCAAGATGTAATTACACTCCCCTGCAGCAGATGGGACTTGAGTCTGGGTCTCTCAGTCCAAGGGTAGGGGCTTTACCACTGTGCCAAAAGAGGGTCCCGGCAGGAGTTCCTCAGTGCATAGTCTAACCATCTCCAGCTGCTTCATCAATGACCTTCCCTTCATCATAAGGTCAGAAGTGAGGAAGTTCACTGATGATTGCACAAAGCTCAGCACCATCCATAATTCCTCAGGTACTATAGCTATTCATGTCCAAATGTAGCTGGGCTTGTGCAGAACACAAAGCAGCCCATTTGATTGGCACCCATCTACCACTTTCAATATTCACACCTTTCACAACTGACACACAGTGTCAGCATGGCATTACTCACCTCCAGAACAATTAGGTATTGTCAATAAATACTGGTCTAGCCAGCAATGCCCACACATCTTGAAGGAATGCAAAGAAAAAAATACATTTACAATTTTCCCAACTTTTCTTTTACTCAACCAGACTGGCTTTCCTAGACATTGTTTCTCTTGCATCTTCTTCTCTTGCTGCAAGGATTTAAATGTATCATTAGGATATAAACTAGGCTCAGAATCTTTTATAAACTACTTTCCTTAAACAATCAAATAATTAGTAGTAATTTACTTAATGATCAGACTAATGTGTATCCTGGTTTTAAACGTAGAAAAGCTGTATGTATTTTTTTGCATTTTACCATGATATTGTGTAACCTCAGTTTTAACTCACCGCAGTATGGTGTTAAGATGTGATTCTTACTGATGTGACTCCTACTTCTTTTGGAGTTCAAATGAAGTCTGTGTGGTCATTTGAAAAAACCTCAGTTAATTTCCTTCAGACATCATTATCATACATGCAGCATTTTTTTTTTACTTAAAAGATGTTACGATTTTCTAGAGTATCTGAAGTATAAATGAATCGGTTTGACGTTTGGAGTGACATCCCCAAGGTGTGAGACTTCATCCTCTCAAACAGACACAAATTTTTCTGCTAGTCCCACATTATCTTTGGACAGAGATGAAGCTGGTAAGCTAAGAAGGTCATAAAGAGAGCTGAACCTACATTTCAAGAAATAAATTAGGAGAAAGCAAGAGATGATATCAGTAGGATGATCATCTTTCTGGGAAAGAAACTATTCAGGAATTGGGAACAATTTAAGATTTTAATGTGTTTTTTTTAATTGTTTGCGGTTTGTGTGCATTATTGACTGGGACAAGATTTATTGCTCATCCCTAATTCCTGAATAGCTTTCTAGGGCTATTTTGAAAGGAGTTAAAAACCAACATGTAGAGGTGGGTCTGGAGCTTAGGAATAAATAGAGGACAGTCACATTGTTAGGAATGTATTATAGACCCCCAAACAGTCAGCAGACAATTGAGCAGATATGTAGATAATTCACTAAGGTGGGTAAAAACAATAATAAGAGAGACTTTTAGCAGATGCAAATGGAGCAAATCAACAGAGGCTCTAGTGGCATATAGAAAGTGCAGAGGAGAACTTAAGAAAACAATAAGAAGGGCAAGCAGGAACATGATAAAACACTGACATTCTACAAATATATCAGAGGGAAGAGGAGAACTCAGAAAAGAGTAGTGTCCATTAGGGCCCAAGGGGGCAATCTGTGCTAGGAGCACAGATTGGGAGGGTGTTAAACAAATTCTTCGCATCTTCTTCACTTTGGAGATGGAAGATGCATGTACAGATTTTGAGAAGAGGAACTGTGAGGTTCTTGAGCAGATTGACACAGGGAGTGAGAAAGTATTTGAGGTTTTGGAAGGCTTAAAGTGTACCTATGTCCAGGTTTGGATGAGTTGTACACCAGGTTGCAGTGGGAGACAAATGAGAAAATGACAAGTGCTCTTAGCCAAATATTTTATTCAACTCTGGCCACAGGGGAGGTGCCAGAGGACTATAGGACAGCTAACATGATAAACCAATGAGTTACAGACCAGTAAATCTCACATCAGTGATGCAGAGGTGCTGGTGTTTGACTGGGGTGGACAAAGTCAGAAGTCACATGACACCAGGTTATAGTCCGACAGGTTTATTTGAAATCATGAGCTTTTGGAGCTCTAATCCATTGTTAGGTGAAGTGGAGGGGTGCTTGTCTTCCATCAGTGTTAGGGAAATTATTGGAGAAAGTTCTGAAAGAGAAAATTAATCTCCACTGAGAGGTAAGGTTTGATAAGGGATAGTCAGCATAGCTTTATCAAAGGGAAGCCATGTCTAACAAATTTGACTGAATTTTTCAAGGAGGTGACCATGTGTTTTGATGAGGGTTATACAGTTGATGTAGTTTGTATGGATTTCAGCAAAGCCATTGACCATGCCCCACACTGGAGACTGTTAAAGATGATAAACGCTCATAGGATCCGGAGTAACCTTGCAAGCTGAATACCAAATTAGCTTAATGGTAGGAGACAGAAGGCGGTGATAGAAGGCTGTTGGTGTGACTGGAGGCTGGTGTCCAGTAACATACCACAGGAATCTGTGCTGGGTCCCTTATTGTTCACGATATATCCAAATGATATAGAAGAAAATGTAGGTGTGGATAAGTAAGTTTGCAAAGTACACGAAGATTGGCCGAGTGGTTGATAATGAGGGAGAAGTACGTAGATGATTGGTCAGATGGGCAGATCAGTGGCAGATGGAATTTAAAACTGATAACTGTGAGATGATGCACTTGGGAAGAAGTAACAAGATTAAGGGAGTCCAGTAAACCAAAGTAGTATTAATGGAGTATTTTAACTTTAGCACAGTGAGAGAGGCAGACAAGCACCTGTCAAAAATGTAGTGAATTTCTGAAGTGTGTCCCAGCATAGCTTCCTACAGCAATATGTTCTGGGTACAATAGGAGGACAGGCAAGACTGAGAGTGGAGGTGGGGCTAGTTGAGGCAATAAATCTCACAACCTTTAAAAAGTACTTGGATGAACATTTGAAATGTCACAACATTCAAGGTCATGTACCAACTGTTACAAGGTAGGACAAATGTAGATTTGGAATAATTTTGTCAAGGCAGAATAAATTGACCAAAGGGCCAATTCTGTACTGTCTGATTCTATAGAGTTACATGCAGGCCAGAGCAGCTAAGGACTATAGGTTTCCACCCCTAAAGGACATTAATCACCAGATTTTTAAAAATGACAATCGACATTAGTTTCATAATTATCATTAAGTGAGCCTTAATTGCAGTTTATTTTATTGAATTTAAATGTCATCATCTAAAATGGTGGGACTTGACTCCAAGAATGCTGAGCAAGGTCTGCGGTGCTGGATTACTGGCCAAGTGTCATTCCCACTGTGCTATGGCCTGCCTATCTCCTTAGCCTCCCCAATCTCCACCATATTTAATGCCAATGTGCATGCATTAGCATGTCAATTTGAGTTCAGGAAGCTTCTTTATACGAGTAGAAAATAGTGGCTAGCAAGTGTTATTAAATTGAATCTCTTAGCAATTCAATACAAAATAAGAGGACAAAAGGAGAACTTTGGTCAACAGAAGGAGAACAAGAGACACATGCCCAGTCAGCTAGAGGTCACAAGCTGAGATTCCATTGTGAATCAACTGAATTCACTGCTTTTATTGTGTATCATTCTTCTGTACGGATGGTAATAAACTTAATAAATTCTGTGAAACATATGAAAGCATACTTGTACCTGGAATGGTTTTGTAACTGATCAGGTCTAATAAAACTTAAAATTGGCTCTCTCGACCGGTCTACAAATGCTATTGACTTAACTCGAGAGATTAAAGTTGAAGTGGACTCCAAACCTTGCAAAGTCAGCTGCTCTATACTGACGATGCCATCACACCATAGTTGAATACTGAAGAGCAGCTTCAGTGGCAAATGGACAGACTCTGCCACCTTTAAGGAGTTTGGTTTGATCACCAGCATCAGGAGGTTGTCATATTTTACAGGCAAGGATGTTGTCATACCATGAATCAAATCACCATCTATCAGCGTTGACAAGATGGGATGGCAGATTATTGATAGCTTCTAGGTTACACACCAAGGCTCTACACCAGTAATCTCTCACTTGATGTTGAAGTGAAAACATACATTACAAAAACTGCAGGTATTATGCCCAGGTTAAGTAAGAGAATATGGAACAATGGCTACATGACTGAGAATATCAAATTGCAAATCTACCAAGCCGATATCCTCAGCCCACTGCTCTACAATGCTGTACAATGTATGTTGAGCAGAAGAAAAGGTTGAATAGCTTCCATCTTTTTTGTTTCAGACTTTGCATTTGATGGCAGGACAAGGTCACTAGCTCCAAGGTCGTGGAGCATGCTAATTCATCAGCATACACTTATTTAACAACAAATAAACAACATTTACATTGGCTTGGTCCCATATATCAGATGCTTGAATGAAGATATAGTCAAATACCTTCTATTACTTCCAGGCTAAACAGCACAAGCAGCAAGTGACAGGCAGAATTATGAGATCCCACAATCAACGAATCAGATCTAAACTCTATAGTACTGCCACATTCAGCAATGAATGGTGGTGGACAATTAAACAAGGTCAAAAAGGAGACATGAAGTAACTTTCGCAAATAGAGTTAAGCAAAATCCAGAGATTCTATAAGTACATTAAGGACAAAAGAGTAATTAAGGAGAGGATAGGGTCCCTTAAAGATCAACATGGCCATCTATGTGGAACCACAGGAGATGGCTGAGATGCACCCTATATGAATATTTCACATCAGTATTTACTGTGGAGAAGGACATGGAAGCTAGGGAAATTGGGAAAATAAATAGTGATGTCTTGAAAAGAGTTCATATCACAGAAGAGGAGGTACTGGAGGTTTTAAAATGCATAAAAATAGATAAATCCACAGGACCTGATCAGGTGTTTCCAAGAACTTTGTGGGAAGCTGGGGATGAGATTGCTGGGCCACTTACTGACATATTTTTATCATCAACAGCCATGGGTGAGGTGCCAGAAGACTGGAGGGTGGCTAATGTGGTGCCATTATTTAAGAATGGCTGTAAGGAAAAGCCAGGTGACTATAGGCCAGTCAGCCTTACATCAGTGGTGAGTAAGTTGCTGGAGGGGATTCTGCGGGACAGGATTTGCATGCATTTGGAACGGCAAGGACTGATCATGAATGGTCGACATGGCTTTGTGTATGGGAAATTGGGTCTCACTAACTTGATTGGGTTTTTTGAAGTGGTGACAAAGACAATTGATGAAGGCAGAGCAGTTGATGTTGTTTACATGGACTTCAACAAAGCGTTTAACAATGTTCCGCATGGTAGACTGGTTCGTAAGGTTAGATCATATGGGATCCACAGGCAACTAGCCAATTGGATACAAAATTGGCTTGAAGGTAGCAGACCTTCAGCAGGTCTTCCAGCAGGTGGTGGCAGAGGGTTGCTTTTTGGTCTGGAGGCCGAAAACTAGCAGTGTGCCATAAAGATTGGTGCAGGATCTACTGCTTTTTGAAATTTATGTAGATAATTTGGATGTGAATATAGGCGGCATGGTTAGTAAGTTTGCAGATGGGACCAAAATAGGTGGTGTAGTCGCTAGTGAAGAACATTATCTCAGAGTACAACAGGACCTGGATCAGATGGGCTGATGGACTGAGGAGTGGCAGATGGAATTTAATTGAAATAAATGTCAGGTGTTGCATTTTGGTAGGGCAAACCAGGGCAGGACTTATACAGTCAATGGCAGGGCCCTGGGGTGTGTTGCCAAACAAAGAGACCTAGGGGTGCAGGTGCATAGTTCCTTAGAATCACAAGTAGACAGGGTGGTGAAGAAGCTGTTTGGAATGCTTGTCTTCATTGATCAGAACATTGAGTTTAGGAGTTGAGTCATGATGTTGCGGCTATGCAGGACATTGGTGATGCCACTTTTAGACTACTACGTATAATTCTAGTTGCCCTTCTATAAGAAGGATGGTGTTAAACTTGAGAGGATGCAGAAAAGATTTACAAGGATGTTACTGGGACTGGGGGATTTGAGCTATAGGGAGAGGCTGAATAGGCTGGGGCTGTTTTCCCTGCAGCATCAGAGGTTGAGGGGTAACCCTACAGAGGTTTTTAAAATCATGAGGGTCATGGATAGGTTGAATAGCCAAGGTCTTTTAACTAGAGTGGTGGAGCCTAAAACTAGAGGGCATTGGGTTAAGGGTAGAGGGGCGAAATTTAAAGAGGACTTGAAGAGTCATTTTTTTACTCAGTTGTGCTGCCTATATAGAACGAGCTGCCAGAGTATGTGGCAGAGGCTAGTATAATTAGAACATTTAAAAGGCATCTGGATGAGTATATGAGTAGGAAAGGTTTAAGAGGGATAAGGGCCAAATGCTGGTAAATGGGATTAGGTCAGATTGGGATGTCTGGTGGGCACAGACAAGTTGGACCGAAGGTCTGATTTGTGTTGTATGACTCTATAACTCACTGGAGAAGGAGGTTCCACAAATAAATCCATCATTAATGATGGAAAAGCTTAACCCATCAATGCAAAAGATAACAGTGAAGAATTCAGACCAATCTTCAGCCAGAAGTGCTAAGTGTATGATCCATCTTGGCCTCCTCTCGTGATCCCTAGCATTATAGAAATCAGTGTTAGGCCAATTCGGCTCACTTCATGTGATATCAAGAAATGATTGGAGGCACTGGATACTGCAAAGGCTATGGGGTCTATTCCAGCACTAACACTGAAGGATTCAGATCCAGAACTTGCCGCTCCTCTAGCCAAGCTGTTCCAGTATGGTTACAACACTGGCATCTACCCAACAATGTGAAAAAGTTGGCCAGTTACGTCCTGTGCACAAGAAGCAGGACAAATCCAACAAGGCCAATTACTGCCTCATCAGTCTACATTCCATCATCAGTAAAGTGATGGAAAGTGGCATCAACAGTGCTACGAGGCAGCACCTGTTCAGCAATAACTTGCTTAGTGATGCCCAGTTTGGGTTCCAACAGGGCCACTCAGCTCCTGACCTCAATATAGCCTTTGTTCAAACATGGACAAAAGAGCTGAATTCCAGAGGTGAGGGGAGAGTGACAGCCCTTGACATCAAGGCTGCATTTGACTGAGCATGACATCAAGTAGCCCTACCAAAACTCTGTGGGTATCAGGGGGCAAACTCTCTCCTTGTTGGAGTCATACCTGGCACACTGGAAGATGGTTATGGTTGTTGAAGGTCAATCATCTCAGTTCCAGGATATCTTTGTAGGAGTTCCTCAGGGGAGTGTCCTAGATCCAACTATCTTCAGCTGCTTCATCAATGACCTTCCCTCAATCATAACGTCAGAAGCGGGAATGTTTGCCAATGATTGCACAATGTTCAGTATCATTCATGATTTCTAAGATACTGAAGCAGTCCATGTTCAAATGTGTAAGATCTGGATAATATCTGGGTTTGAGCTGACAAGTGACAAGTAACATTCATGCCACATAAATGCCAGGTAATGACTATCTCCAATAAGAGCTAATCTAATCACTGGTGTTTCCATCACTGAATCCCCCACTAACAACATCCTTGGGGTTACTATTGATCAGAAGTTCAACTGGACTCATCACATAAACACAGTGGCTACACGAACCAGTCAGAGGTTAGGCATGCTGCGGCGTGTAACTCACTTCCTGACTTCCAAAGACTATCCACCATCTACAAGTCACAAATTGGAGGTGTGATATCATATTCCCCACTTGCCTGAATGACTGCAGGTCCAATAACAAACAAGAAGCTTGACACCATCCAAGACCAAGCAGACCGTATGATTGCCACCACATTCACAATTATCCACTCCCTCCACAACCGACACTCATTAGCAGCAGTGTGTACTATCTACATGATGTTCTGCAGAAATTCACCAAAGATCCTTAGACAGGACCTTCCAAATCCATGACCACTGTCATCTAGAAGGACAAAGGCAGCAGATACATAGGAACGTGACTACTCAAAAACTCTCACCACCTTGACTTGGAAATACATTGCTGCTCCTTCACTGTCACTGTGTCAAAATCCAGGAATTCCCTCTTTAAAGGCATTGTGGCAACTAGGGATGGGCAATACATCCTGACCACCCAGCAATGCCTACATCCCATAGTGAATGAAAAAAAACAATGAACTGAGTGACGATAACTCTGCTGTTAGGACACCTGCTAGTGAGGTAGTAAGATGGCAGGTATTGACACTGGCAATGCAGATGGCCATAACCAAACACAAAGATCAATAGGCTGCGAAGAGGACCCAGGGAAAACAGAGGCCAGCAAATTGTGCAAGTTCACAGCCCATTGACATCCTCTGCAGTATATGCACTGTAAATGTTATGCCAGAAGAGGGCAACATGAGGTGACATTCAACTTGTAGTTGACCAACATGATGCAAACCATCATCTCAGGAGACAGAAGATTTCTGATAGAGTGGAAAGAAATTACTTAATAACATTATTTTTAGCATCATGTAAATCATTGAGTTTTTATGGCATGGAGAAAGACCCTTTGGCCTACCAATCATCAAGCATCTATCTATTCCAATCACAGTTAATAGCACTTCACCAAAGCCTTGTAATCCCTACAGTGTGGAAAGAGGCCATTCATTTCAGCACATCTGCACAGGCCCTCCAAAGAGCATCCCACCAGCCCCCTACCATATTCCCATAACCACTTAACTCTATCACTTACTGCTTATGGTGTTTAGCTTGCAAGTAGTCCTGCTTGGCGGTTTCACTAGGTCGACATCTTATCTTCAGATATGTCTGGTGCTGCTCCGGGCACACCCTCCTGCACTCTCCATGGAACCAGGGTTGAACCCCTGGTTGATGGTAATGGTTGAGTGGGGCATATTCGGGGCCATGAGGTTACAGATTGTGCTGGAGTAGAATTCTGCTGCTGTTGATGGCCACAGAGCCTCATGGATGCCCAGTCTTGAGTTGTTTGATCTGTTCGAAGTCTGTCCCATTTAGCATGGTGATAGTGTCACGCAACACGATTGAGAATCTTCCTAATGTAAAGGGACGCTTTGTCTCCAGAAGGACTGTGCAGTGGTCATTCTTACCAGTACTGTCATGGACAGATGCAACTGCAGCTGGCAGATTTGTAAGGATGAGGTCAAGTATGCTTTTCCATCTTATTAGGTTCTTCACCACCTGCCACAGACCCAGTGTAGTAGCTATGTCCTTTAGGACCTGACCAGCTCGATCAATAGTACTGCTGTTGAGCCATGCTTGGTGGTGGACATTCAAATTCTCCACCTGGAGTACGTTTTGTACCTTTGCCACCCTCATTGCTTCCTCCAAGTGTATGGTACACATCAACCAGCAGGACATTTCCTTGCCCATGTTAACTGGAATGCATGAGACTTCATGGTGTGTGGAGTCAATGTTGAGAAGTCCCAGGCAACTCCAGACTGTATACCACTGTGCTGCTGGTGGGACAAGACATATCCAAGGACGGTCATCGTGTCATCTGGGATTTTTGTAAAATTGAATTTAAATTCCATCATCTGCTGTGGCAGGACGTGAACCAGTGTCCCCAAAACATTACCTGAGTCTCTGGATTAATAGTCTAGCAATAATACTAGGCCATCACCTTGCCACAACCAACAGATCAGATCTAAACTCTGCAGTCCTGCCACATCCAGTCGTGCATGGTGGTGGACAATTAAAAACTCAGTAAAGGAGGAGGGTCCCCAAGTATCCCCATCCTCAATGATGGAAAAGCCCATCACATCAGTGCAAAAGATATGGCTGTAGTTTTTGCAGCAATCTTCAGCCAGAAGTGCCAAGTGGATGATCCATCTCGACCTCTGCCAGTTGTCCCCAGCATTACAGATACCAGTCTAAGGCCAATTCAACTCACTCTATGTGATATCAAGAAACAGTTGGAGACACTGGATACTGCAAAGGCTACAGGACCTGACAACATTCCAGGAATATTACTGAATATTCAGTATTGTGCTCCAGAAATTGCCGCTCCCCTAGACAAGCTGCTCCAGTACAGTTACAACACTAGCATCTGTCTAACAATATGGAAAATTGTCCAAATGTGTCCTGTACACAAAAAGCAGGAGAAATACAACCCATCCAAGTACCACCCCTTCAGTCTACTCTTGATCATCAGGAAAGTGAAGGAAGGTCTCATCAACAATGCTATCAAGCAACATCTGCTCAGTGACGCCCAGCTTCTGACCTCATTACAGCCTTGGTTCAAACATGGAAGAAGAAGCTGAATTCCAAAGGTGAGGTGAGGTGAGAGCGACAGCCTATGACATCAAGACTGCATTCAACTTTGAAATCTCCCCTCCCCCTACTGCATCCCAAAACCAGCCCAGCTTGTCCCCGCCTCCCTAACCTGTCCTTTCTCCCACCTATTCCCTCCTCCCACCTCAAGCCCCACTCCCATCTCCTACCTACTAACCTGTTCCCGCCCCATTGACCTGTCCATCCTCCCTGGACTGACCTATCTCCTCCCTACCTCCCCACCTACACTTACCTTTACTGGCTCCATCCCCGCCTCTTTGACCTGTCTGTGTCCTCTCCATCTATCTTCTCCTCTATCCATCTTCTATCCGCCTCCCCCTCTCTCCTTATTTATTTCAGAACCCCCATCCCCTCCCCCATTTCTGAAGAAGGGTCTAGGTCCAAAACGTCAGCCTTTCTGCTCCTCTGATGCTGCTTTGCCTGCTGTGTTCATCCAGCTCTACACCTTGTTATCTCAGATTCTCCAGTATCTGCAGAACCTACTATCTCTGCATTCAACCAACATTGTCATCAAGGACCCCTGCCCAAACTGGAATCATTGGGTTCAGGGGGCAAACTCTCCGGTGGTTACAGTCATATCTGATACCAAAGTAAGATGGTCATGGTTGTTGGAGGTCAATCATCTCAGCTCCAGGCCATCTCTGCAGGAGTTTCTCAGGTTAGTGTCCTAGGCCCAACTATCTTCAGCTACTTCATCAATGACCTTCCCTCCATCATAAGGTCAGAAATGAGGATGTTCACTGATGATTGCACAATGTTCATCACCATTCATGACTCTTCAGATACTGAAGCAGTTCATGTCCAAACGCAAATCCGGACAATATCCAGGGTTGGGCCGACAAGTGGCAAGTAACATCTGTGCCACACAAATGTCAGGCTATGACCATCACCAATAAAAGACAATCTAACCATAACCCCTTGACATTCAATGATGTTACTATTACTGAATTCCCCACTGTCAACATCTGGAGGGTTATTATTGACCAGAAACTCAACTGTACTCACCACATAAATACAGAGGCTACAAGAGCAGGTCTGAGGCGAGGAACACTGTGGCAAGTAACAAACCTCCTGACTCTACAAAGCCTGTCTATTATCTACAAGTCACAAGTCAGAAGTGTGATGGAATCTTCCCCACTTGCCTGGACGAGGGCAGCCCCAACAACACTTAAGAGGTTTGACACATCCAGGACAAAGCAGCCCCACTTGTTTGGCACTACAGCCACAAGCATCCACTCCCACTACCACCGATGCTTTGCAGTATCAGCATCTACTATCTTCATGACGCACTGTAGAAATTTGCCAAAGATCGTCAGACAGGACCTTCCAAACCCATGACTACTTCCATCTAGAAGGACAAGAGCAGCAGATATATGTGAACACCACCAGATTCAAGATCTCCTCCAAGCCACTCACCATCCTGACTTGGAAATATATTGATGTTCCTTCACTGCAGCTGGTCAAAATCCTGGAATTCCCTCCCTAATGCCATTGTGAGTCAACCCATGACAGGTGGACTGCTGCAGTTCAGGAAGGCAGCTCACCATCACCTTCTCAAGGGCAACTAGGGATGGGCAATAAATGCTGGCCAGCCAGCGACGTTCATATCACACAAATGAATGAACAAATAAACCTCACATTTACTATGGCCAACTCACCCAGCCTGCACATTCCTGGACACTACGGGCAATTTAGCATGGCCAATCTACCTAACCTGCACATCTTTGGACTGTGGGAGGAAACCAGAGCACCTGGAGAAAACCCACACAGCCACTGGGAGAAAAACTTCACTTAGACAGTCACCCAAGGCTAGAATCGAACCCAGGTCACTGGCACTCTGAGGCATGAGTGCTAGCCACTGAGCCACTGTGCTGCCCTTAAATGTATGCAATAGCATTTCAATTGATTGTTTAAAGACTTCTTAAACGTCTTGAGGTTTACCATCTTTACCACCTTTTTGGCAATGACATCCAGATACCCACCATCCTCTGGTTGGAAATTAGTTTCCTCAGCTTCACTCAAAACTTGCTGCTCCTTAACTTAAATCTGTGCTTCTGGTTCTTGACCCTTCTGCTAAGGGGAAAAATTTCTTTCTATCTATGCCCCTCATAACTTTATACACATCAGCGCCCCTCCCTCAAACTTCTTCAAAGAAAATAACACCAACCTATCTATTCACTCTTAACAGCTGAATTGCTCCAATTCAATCAATAGCTTTGTTAATCTTCTATTCACCTTCTTCAGTGCAATTGCATCCTTCCTATAGTGTGGTGACCAGAACCGCATATAGTACTGCAGCTGTGGCTTAACTTCTGTTATACATAGCTCCATCATAACCTTCCTGCTCTTGTATTCAATGCCGAAGTTCCACTAAACTATGGTGGAACTGGAGCACCTGTTAGCAGAGTATTACTATTGACACTAACCACTGTGTCACCATCTCCCCATGTCTTATGATTATTAGTTCTTCAGTATCATTGCTCAAGGTAATGTCATTTTCCATTAAACGTGAATAAATATCAAATAAGAACATTATTCATGGTTTTTGTAATTATATGAGAGTTACAATTTGATTTAACAGTAAAGTGCGCATCATACAGGTTTGTTTAACAAATATGTACACATTAAGAGAGGTGTGCTGAAACCCTGATAAATTGAGCAGACGGCAGAACAGTCTGTTAGAACTCTTAAATAGTCAGATGAAAGAGGAAGTCTCACCATCTGTAAACATTTTAACAATCAAATGATTGAAAATTTTAATAATTAGCTGTGACATTTCTCAAGTCTTGGAATTTGACTATTTCCCTTTGCCATCTCATTTTTAAGGTTTTGACTTATACGGTGAGCCCAAAGTAACAGTGTTATTGTAGCATTCAATTTAGTCTCCTCCTCTTGGAATAGGAATAGGGGGAGAAATTCAACATCTGTCCATCTGGGGCATTTACTGTAAGGTATGAATCTGTAAGTGTGACCATATTCAGTTACATAGGGCCCTTATTGCTGCGGCCGAATTCTGAGCAACAAAGTAGAACCAAATGACAAGTTGTATGATAGGAAAACAAAAATGAAACCTGTATGACTGAATATTGTTAATAGTGAGTATGGAGCTTCATTATCCTGCAACCAATAGATCATATAAAAGCTCTGTACCCAAACCATATCCAGGTATGAATGATGGAGGACGAAGGTGCATGAAAATCCCCACCTGTTCACTTCTTCGAGTAACTCAAAGTTTAGTGTGCGTGGAATGGGTTTCAGTTCCTGGGTCACTGGCACTGGGATACAAGCCAGCTATTCCAAGTGGGACAAGCCTCACTTGAACCATGCTGGGAGCAATGTCCTGGTGAATTGAACAACTAGGTCTGTAGAGAGGACTTTATACATTAGAGGGGTCAATAGATTGGGAGAGGGGAAGTGTAGGCTTACAAAGCTAGTTATTTGGATAACAATACTCAGAGTGGGACAGGAGAGGACAGAATGTAAACGCATAGAAAAACAGCAAAAAATAGGGTCAAGGAGAAAAAAGTTATAAAGGCAAAATTGATGGCTCTTTACATAAATGTACACAGTTTTCAGAACAAAATATATTAGTTAACTGCACAAATACAAGTTAATGGATTAGATTTTACACCTGTTACAGAAATATGGATTAAAGGAAATCAAAGCCGCGAGCAAAACATTCAGGTTTATATGACTTTTTACAAGGATAGGCAGGAAGGAAAGGGTATGGGGTAACATTGGTATGGGGTGGAATGGGTTTGGCAGCAAGAAATGATCTTGGAATTCATATCAAGAAATCCCTACAGTGCAGAAAGAGGCAATTCGGCCCATCAAGTTAACACCAACCCTCCAAAGAGCATCCCACCCAGGCTCAGACCTAGCAACCCCATACCCTATCCCTGTATCCTCACATTTACCATGACTAACCTGCCTAGCGTATACGTCCTTGGACTGTGGAAGGAAACCAGAGCACCCAGAGGAAACCCAAACAGACATGGGGAGAACTTGAAACGTCCCTGATGCTGTGAGGCAGCAGTGCTAACCATGGAGCTATGGTTCCATCTCAGGTCAGAGGTAAGAAAGAAAAGAGGGAGAAGACACTGGGAGGGGCAATCCTTAAACCCCTAACAGTAACTATATGGTGGAATAGAGAATAAATCAGGAGATAATGAGGTCATGTAACAAAGGCAGTACATTGATCATGAGTGACTTTAATCTTCATGTAGATTGGCATAGTTAGATTGACAAAGGTAGTCATGCAGAAAAATTCATAAAATGTATTTGAAATAATTTCCTGAACAATATATTGTGGATCCAGTCAGGGATCATGCTATTTTAGACCTGGTGATGTGTAATGAGTTAGGTTTAATAAATGATGTCCGAGTAAAAGATTGGAAACAGGATCATAGCATGATAATATTTAGCATTCAGTTGGAGAGGGAGGAACATGAGTCAGGAACTTTCAGTAAGTAAATGTTATTCAGTAAGAACATGTCTAATCTAATTGTGGGCTTAACTTCACTTTTTCACTTGCCTGCAAAGCCTACCCCACTTCACCCCTACCACCTCCCTACGTGTACCCCTCAACACCCCATATACCCTTGCTTCAATAATCTATCTAAGTCTTGAAAATATTCAATGCCCCAGCCTTCACTGCTCCCTCTGGAAGAGAGGTCCAAAAACTAATAACACTATGGGGGAATAAATTCCTCCCAACCTCTATCATAAATCAGGATCCCTTATTTATAAACCAGTTCTAAACTTCCCTAATGAGAGAAAACTTCAGGTCAATATCTATACTGTCAAGCACTCTCAGAGCGGTATCTCTTTCCATGCAATCACCTTTGATTCTTCTAAACTTCAATAGGTACAGGACCAACATCTTTAAATTTTCCTCATTAGACAATTATTTAATGCCAGAAATCAACATGGTGAACTTTGACTGAACTCTTAGCAATGTAGTACATTTCTCAATAAATTTCTGAGCCCCAAAACTGTATGCAATATCCTATGCTGTATTATGGCATAGATTCCAGGCCAAACAGGCTTGTAAATTTAAGACAGTTATATGACATTATGACATGTCAAAAAGACGATGAAGGCACTTGCCTTATGTTCAGTCACTCACTCTGTATCATGGAGAGAGTGTAGTGCCTTCAGTCAGACTGTTACGTACACTGACATCAGTAAACACAACATGTAGTTTGTATGTGTAAGTTTATGATATTATAGCCACATAAATAATTTATGCTATAAATAAACTTCAAGATATCTGTCTCCACAAGAAACCAGTCTTTGTTTTTTTACTTTGATTAACATATTTAAAACCACAAAGCACATTACTGAAAAAGTTGTCTCACTGACGTCCTATATACCTGTAGCAAGATTTCCCTAATTTTTAATCTTCCTCTTGTATAAAAGGTCAACATTTCATTTGTCTCCCTAATTACTTGCTGTTCCAGTATGATTCATGTACAAGGACACAGATTTTTTTTAAAAATTCATTCACAGGATGAGGGCATTGCTGACTACACAGCATTTATTGCCCATAGGGCAGTTCAAAGTAAACCACATTGCTGTGAGTCTGGAGTCATATGTAGACCAGACTAGGTAAGGTCCTTCCCTAAAGGGCATTAATGAACCAGATCGGTTTTTCCTGACAATGGGTTCATCATTAGATTCTTAATTCCAGATAGCTTATTCAATTTAAATTCCACATCTGCTGTGGAAGGGTTCAAATCCAGTTCCCTGGAATGTTATCTGGTTCACTGGTCCAGTGATAATACCATTAGGCCATTGCCTCCTCTGCTATTCTCTATTGCAGTGTTCTGCATTCTCTCTCCATTAAAATAATATTCTGCTTTTCTATTCTATCTCTCTATTCCCAAACATCAGCAAAATAATGGGAAGTGTCATCAACATTGGTATCAAGTGGCACCCCTTCACTAGTAGCTTGCCAAATGACATTTAATTCAGATTTTGCCAGGGTTTGTTTATATTCATGGATGGGATGTGGGTGTCACTAGTTGGGTTTGAATGTATTGCCAATTCTTAATTGTGTTTGAGAAGGTAATGATGAACTGCCTTCTTGAACTGCCACAGTTCATTTGATTTAGGTACAACTGGAATGCTGTTAAGGGTGGAGTTTCATGATTTTGACCCAGTGACAGCAAGGGAATGGCAGTACATTTCCAAAGAGGGTGATGTGGGTATTGGCAAAGAACCTGCAAGTGATGGCATCCCTTGTATCAGCTGCACTCATCCTTTTAGATGGTGATGGTTGTTGGTTTTGCATGTGCTGTTTAATGAGCCCTGGTGAACATCTGTGCGCACTTTGTAAGTGGTATGCACTGCTGTGAGCAGCAGTGGTGGAGGGAGTGAATGTTTCTGGATATGTGTCATTGACGCAAATTGCTTTGACCTGGATGGTGTCAAGTTTCTTGAGTGTTGTTGGAGCTGCACTCATCCAGGCAAGCGGAACTATTCCTTCACTCCTGACATGTACCTTGTAAATGGTGGCCAGGCTTTGGGAGTTAGCAGGTGAGCTACTCACCTGAGCATTTCTAGCCTCTGATCTCCTTTACAGCCACTGTGTTTATGTGGCGCATCCATTTGAGTTTCAGTTAAGATACTCACTGCAGATTTCCTAGCCTCTTACCTGTTCTTATAGCCACAGTATTTATATGGCTCAAACATGGAAGAACAGCTGAATTGGTGAGATGAGAGTAACTGCCTTTGTCATCAAGGGGGCCAACTAAATCTGAATTCAAAGGGGAAACAATCCACTAGATGGTGTTATACTGACAAGAGACTTTGGTTATGGCCTTAGTTTTAAAAAGTGAGAGGGTGCTGCAACACGATGGTACCTTCTCAGCCAGTTCATAAAACCTTTCTTAAGAAAACATACAGCAAACCGATCTCAACTGCTGGAGGTGAATAAACCCTTTCTCAGGGTGATCTTTGGCAGATGGTTGGGTGAGTAAAGGAGTTGGTCTACATAGGCCTGCCTGGAATCTGGCTCACAAACTTAGCACTGGGTGCCTTCATTGAGGCAGTTAATCGTGTTTTGTCAGGAAACTAACCCTGCGAAATGTTTATAGCCAGGAATGGCATCCTACAACTAACAAGCTGCCCAAAGAGGGTATTTTCAGGTCATACCCCTTGTAAGGGAATCCCACATCTTTGCTATACGTACGTCATAAAAATGTATCAAGATATCCTATAGGAAGCTGCAGGCAGTCGCTCTTCTTATACTAGTCTAAAGCTCATTATAAGAGTAAGAGGGTAAATAAAGAGAGGGTAGGGCCTCTTAAATATCAAGGAGGTCGTCTTTGTGTTGAACCCCCGGATATGGAAGAGATGGTGAATGAATATTTCGAGTCAGTTTTTACTGTGGAAATAGAAACGGAGCCTAGAGAATGCAGAGAAATAAACTTTGATGTTTTAAAAATGGTTAAAGTTACAGAAGAGGAAGTGTGGGACATCTTTGAGAATATTAAGGTAGATAAATCTCCGGGACCTGATCTAATGTGGGGAAGTAAGGGAGGAAATTACGAGACCCCTTGAGAAGTATTTACATCATCTATAACGATGGGTGAGCTGCCTGATGACTGGAGGGTGGCTAATGTTGTACCTTTGTTTGAAAAAGGTTATAAGGAGAAATCAGGGAACTATAGACCCGTGAGTCTGATTTCACTTGTCGGTAAATTGTTGGAGGTGATTGTAAAAGGTAGGATTTATGGACATTTAGAGAGGCAAAAATTGATTAGTGGTAGTCAACATGATTTGGTGCAAGGAAAATTGTGTCTCACAAACTTGAGGAAGTTGCCAAAAAGATTGATGATGGCAGAGTAGTCGACATTATTTGTTTGGATTTTAGTAAAGCCTTTGACAAGGTTCTGCATGGTAGACTAATTAGTAAAATTAGGTCACATAGGATTCAGGGTCAGCTTACCAATTGGACACACAATTGGCTTAACAGCAGAGGACAGAGTGGTGGTGGAGGGTAGCTGTTCGGACTGGAGGCCTGTCAACAGCAGTGTTCCACGGGGATTCTGGGTCCTTTTTTGTTTGTCGTTTTATATAAATGATTTGGATGAGAATATAGATGGCATGGTTAGTAAGTTTGCGGATGACACCAAGACAGTGAAGAAGGTTTTCTAAGATTACAAAGGGATATTGATCAAATGGGTCAATGGGCTGAAAAATGGCAGATGGTGTTCAAACCAGATAAATGTGAGGTATTGCATTTTGGTGCAACACATAAGGGTAGGGCTTATACAATTAATGGTGGTGTCCTGGGTAGAGTTGTAGAATAGAAGGTCCTAGGGGAGCAGGTACATAGTTCCTTGAAGTTTGTGTCACAAAAAGGCAGTGTGGTTGAAAAGGCATTTGGCATGCTTGCCTTCGTTGCTCAGACCAGAGCTCATATATGGGAGCTGTCAAATTTATATTGTTCAGCTGCTTGGTCAAATCATCAGGCAAAGTATCAACAATCTTCAAAAATATATAAAAGAGGTCGAAAAAAAATTGCTTAGCAGACTTGTAATTTTCATTAGTGTTTAATTGCAATAATTTGAATTTTCTATACATACATGGCCAATACAAATTAGTTAATGAGAATGATCTAAAGGCTGTTTTAAGTATTCCAATATTGTCATGTCAATATATTGTATTATATCAAAAGAATTAACTTACAATGTGCAGGCGCTAAGAATAAAGAGCTGTCATAGTTGTTACTAGAGCGCACATTGATAATGTTATACATTACTGACTAAACAATTTCTTTGATAATTATTTAAACTTTGCAGTGTCTTGGGCATCTTCAAAGAGATGGAAGCTATTGATCTCGACAATTTAGAGCAGTGTCTTTGTAATTTTTTAAGGTTATTCACTTAGATAAAAATTCTTGTCTTTTATCCTTTCACCTGCTCTGATGTATGCATGATGTATAATTGTTCAACTTCCTTTGATTAATTACAAGGATGTATGCACAGCACTAAGCTACTTTGAGAACAGGCCAATTAATACAATGATGCAATGTGGACTTTCCAGAACATTAGCTGTCTATTAAAAATATTAAAATATTAGCATCTACATTAAACTATTATTTATAGTAACCAGTGAAAACTTAATTGATAAGACTAAACGTAAAATCTCAGTAGCTGGTTAATTATTCCTAATTTATTTAGGCATCTAACAATGCAATAATCTGGAAAACTAACTGTAACACAAGCACAGACAATAATGTTTGTGCGCATGTATAACTACCAGAGTGATGATAATACTCAGTAGCAAAATTATTTTCTCAATGGGCAATTAAAAAGTGCAGTAAGTGAAGACTCCATCCAAAAGAGATTTTGGTGCATACTTTAATAAAAGTCATAACTAGGAAGTGACAAATTCAGATAAATCTCAATCTTTGATCAAATGTAATTTGTAAATTTACAACTTCTGCCTGCTCTTTTATCTTGGATTTCAAGTAAAAATATTTATGAAAAAGGGATTCCATCCAATCCTGAGGTTGTAACATATCTCTAACAAAGTTTTGAGAAAGCTCATATTGGCCATAACCCATGCACTCTTCACACCAAAGATAAATCATTTAATCAAATCTTATTGAATAATAGTGTGCCACATGTGGACCAATACTCATCTAGATTTTTATAACCCATTTGGTCATTTTGTTTTTCCTTAATCTTGTTTTAACTGTAGCCAATGTTTTTATCCATTGTTACCTTTCAGTGATCCTGTACTCAATACAGTGACCACTAAAAGCAAGCATACCAAATGCCTTCTTCACTAACCTGTCTACTTGGGACTCCACCTTCAAGGAACTATGAACCTGCACTACAAGGTCTCCTTGTCTCTATTTCTCTGACAAGTTGCGCAGAAAATTCACACCAGTGCACCCAATGTGACTCTATGAATATGAAAAATTCAGCTAAAAAGTCTGCGTTTCGAATTAATGGCTTAGTTCGGAGACTTATTCTCTGTATTGGGCTCAGCAGGGATTGTTCTGCAGCAGTGATCTGAAAGTCAGAGATTTTGGTCATTTCCTTCTCCTCTAGCTATGGGACTTTATCAGTACAGTGCTCACCAGTATGTAACTCAGAGCCTGCACTGTGTGAGAGGCCGTGTCACTGCTTTGTCAATGACCTTTCCTCGATTAGAATGTCAGAAGTGAGGATGTTCACTGATGATTGCACGATATTCGGCAACATTCACAACTCCTCAGAAACTGAAACATTCAATGTTCAAATGCAAAAGATCAAATGGATACATCCAAGTTTGGACTGATAAGTGGCAAGCAATATTTGTGCCACACAAATGCCAGCAATGACCACCTCCAATACGAGACAGTCTAACAACTACCCCTTGAAATTCAATGGAAATTCAGTGAAATTCACTGAATCCCCCACTATCAACATCCTGGAGGTTACCATTGACCAGAAACCCAACTGGACTCACCATAAACACAGTAGCTACAAGGGCAGATTAATGGCTTGGAATATTGCAGCGAGTGACTCACCTCCTGACTCCCCAAATCATACCCACCAACTATAAAGCACAAGTCAAGAATCTGATAGAATACTCCCCACTTGACTGGATAAGTGCAGCTCCAACAACATTCAAGCAGCTTGACACCATCCAGAATAAAGCAACTACTTGATTGACACCACATCCACAAGCATCCACTACCTCCACTATTGTCGCTCAGTAGCTGCAATGTGTGTCATCTACAAGAAATTCACGAAAGATTCTTAGACAGCATCTTCCAAATCCATAACCACTTTCACCTAGAAGAACAAAAGCAGCGGACAGATGGGAACACCACCACTTGCAAGTTCCGCTCCAAGCCACTCACCATTCTGATTTGGAAATATATCACTGTTCCTCCACTGTCGCTGGGTCAAAACCCTGGAATTCCCTCCCAAATGGCAATGTGGATATAACCAAAGAACACGGGTTGCAACAATTGAAAAGGCAGACCTTCTCAAGGCAACTAAGGATGGGCAATAAATGCTCATCAGCCAGTGATGCCCACATTCCTTGAGTGAATTTAAAACAAACTGTGGTGCAAGTGGTGTTACATTGCCCGTTGCAATAAAATAAAAGACATCTTTTACACATTAGCCACCTAATAAGACGCCTGGCTCCCATTCTTGTGTGCGACAGTTCTCTTCAGTGTCAACTTTACAATGCCAACTCACACTCATAAGGGCATGAAGTATTGAATAGTCAGTGCTACTGTGATACTCCTCAGTTGCAGAGATTCAGGTGCTGTCTGGGTACTTTCTAAATATGGCACCCAAAATTTGGAACACAGAAGATCCTGCGGGTCATGGAATTTCTAACCTATTTGCCCATAAATTAGTCATTTTACCAGTGCGTGCATATATAATGACCTGAAAAGACCATAATTGCACAAGAAAGCCCAGACCACCTGAGTGTATGTACCTCTTACTTCTAGGCCCTCCTCTTCACTTAGAGTCATAGAGTCATATGGCGCAGAAACAGACCATTTGTCCAACTTGTTCATACCAACCAAGCTTCCCAAACTAAACTAATTTCACTTGGTCTAACCCAAAACAAGATTTCACCCGAGGTTCATTTTTCCATCAGCTGGTGACTTGTTACTATTGTCAGATCACATGGAATACAGGGAGAACTAGCCATTTGGACAGAGAACTGCCTCAAAGGTAGAAGATAGAGGGTGGTGGTGGAGGGTTGCTTTACAGACTGAAAGCCTGTGACCAGCAGTGTGCCACAAGAATTGGTGCTGGGTCCACTGCTTTTCATCATTTATATGAATAATTTGGATGTGAACATAGTTAGTATGTTTAGTAAGCTTGCAGATGACACCAAAATTGGACTTGTAATGGACAGCGAGAAAGATTACCTCAGAGTACAATGGCCCTTGATCATTCTTCACCTTTATTCATTAATGGGATGAAGGCATCGCTGACCAGGCAGCATTTATTGCCCATTCCTAATTGCCCAGAGGGCATTTAAGAGTCAACCACATTGCTGTGGGTCTGCAGTCACATGTAGGCCAGACCAGATAAGGATAGCAGTTTCCTTCCCTGAAGGACATTAGTGAACCAGATGGGTTTTTTCCTGACAATTGACAATGAATTCATGGTCATCATTAGATTCTTAATTCCAGATATTTTTTAATTGAATTCAAATTCCACTATCTGCCATGGTGGGATTCAAACCCACATCCTCAGAGTGTTATCTGGGTCTCTAGATTAACAGTCCAGCGATAATACCACTAGGCCATTACCTCCCTCTCATCATATGGGCCCATCGGCCGAGGAGTGACAGATGGAGTTTATTTTAGATTAACGTGAAGAGCTGCATTTTTGAAAGGCAAATCAGGGCAGGTCTTATACACACAAGGATCCTGGGGAATGTTGCTGAAGAAAGAGAGCTTAGAGTGCAAATGCATAGTTCCTTGCAAGTAGAGATAGTGAAGAAAGCATTTGGTACGCTTGCCCTTATTGGCCAGTGCGTTGAGTATAGGAGTTGGGAGGTTATGTTGCAGCTGTACAGGACATTGGATAGGTCACTTTTGGAATACTGTGTGCAATTCTGGTCTCCCTGCTATAGGAAGGACATTGTGAAACTGGAAAGGGTTCAGAAAAGATCTACAAGGATGTTGCCAGGGTTGGAGGGTTTCAGCTATAGAGAGGGGCTGAATAGGCTTGGGCTATTTTCCCTGGAGTATTGGAAGCTGAGGGGTGACCTTATAGAAGTTTATGAAATCATGAGGGGCACGGATAGGGTGGATAGCCAAGGTCTTTTCCCTGGGAGGTGTGTGTGGGGGAGCGGGGGTCCAAATCTAGAGGGCATAGGTTTAAGGTGAGAGCGGAAATTTTTAAACGGGACCTAAAGAGCAAATTTTTCACGCAGAGGGTGGTGTGTGTATGGAATGAGCTGCCAGAGGAAGTGGTGGAGGCCGCTATAGTTACAGCATTTAAAAGGCATCTGAATGGGCACACAAATAGGAAGGCATTAGATGGTTATGGGCCAAATGCTGGCAAATGGGACTAGATTTATTTAGGATATCTGATCTGCATGGATGAGTCGACTGAAGGGTCTGTTTCCATGCTGTACATATCTTTGACTCAGTTGTGACTTCCCAGTGTGATAAGGCATTCTGCAGATCATCTGGCTTCAGCTATCTCACTATACAGAAAGTCCATGTGCAGTCAACTGTCTTCCGTCCTGAGGACATGTCCAAACTAACAAAGTCAATTTTATTTAATAAGTGTATCAGAGATAAAAGGTACTGCAGATGCTGGAGAATCCGAGATAACAAGCATGGGTTAATAAGTGCTAACAGATTTGGAATCTCTGCCTTTGAAACAGTTTTTGCGTTCGTAATTTTGTCCTATCAGGATCTAACTAAAATGCGTTGCACACATTAAAAAATTAAATTGCTGAACTTCTTTTCTTGATGGCTGCAAGTCGTCCAGGTTTCACAGCTATACAAGGCACGGAGAACACAGGTTTTACAACCCATTATCTTTTTATTTAAATCAGAATTCATGTGAGGTTTGGTTATCAAACCCTGCTGTTCCTCCCTTGCAGGAGATTTTTTTACTCATAATATATATTTTATTCTGTACCTGAAGATTTACCTGATTCAAAGTCTTGAAATTATTGAGAAAAGAGAATATGTCATTTAGACATTTTAGGCAAAGTAATTATAATGTTTTCTTACATTTTCTAGCCAATGGGAGCTACCACCTCCAGTGCCACAAAATCAATTCAGGCTAAGCAAGAAGGCAAGTCTCAAATCCACCCAATCAGAATGGATATCAAATCCTGTGTTGGTGGTAATAATCTGATCTACTAAACTCAGTCAACCAGTCCCTCAAGGAGCCTGAGTTGCTGTGGCAAAATACACTTACACATACATGTTGTGAAAGTGGAGCTAGAAAAGTGTTGCTACAGACTCCAACGTCTTCCAGTCACTATAAACATATAGCGTGCTTTAATTAACGTGGATATTGAAATTATGAAACGTATACATGAACTCAGCTGGATAACAATGCTATTACGGACTTCCCTTAGTTATATGATCAGTAGATGAGGGCTGAGTCGATCTGTGCCCCAGGTACACTGGATCACAACGGCACAGCAAATATCAAATAATGAAGTATGTACGTATGAAGCTAATAAATTTTCAAAAACATTTAAGTTCCTTTTTACATATGCGCCCCGGCCCAGCCGGTTTTCCAATATTTGGTGAGTCCAAGGTTTCCAGAGTGTAAGCAGACTCAACATTTGCGCCGGCTGGACACTGGTCCTCACCTTGGGGCGATGCTGCTGGTGGCTGTGTCTGAAGCTGGTTTTCGGCAACAAGCATGTGCCCATCAAGTTCTGATGAAGGGTCACCGGACCCAAAACGTTAATTCTGTTTTTTCCTTCACGGATGCTGCCAGACCTGCCTGAGCATTTCCAGCAACTTTGTTTTTGTTCCCATTAAGTTGGTGCTGGGGCCTGTGCACAGGAATAAGCACTGTCCTGTTCTTAATATTCCCGGCGCGGTGGTGAACGAGCAGAGATGAAGACAGCTAAGTGCGTGCGGGAGAAGAGAGAACGGATGCGGAGGGGGCGCGTGGGGGAAGGAGAGGGCTCGCTTTGCGGGAAGCGGGGGAGCGCGAGCGGGGCGAGAGGGGAGGGCACGAGGGGGTGGGTGCGCGGGGGGCTTACGCAGAGGAAGAGGGGAGCGCTAGCGCAGGGTGAGGGTGCGTGTGGGGGGAGAAAGAAGGTTCCCGCGGGGTGACGGTGCACGCAGTGGGAGAGGAGGGCTCGCGTGGGGCGAGGGTGCATGCAGCGGGAGGGCACGCGCGGGATGAGGGTACACGTGGGGGGAGGGGAGAGGGAAGGTTCGCGCAGGGTGAGGGTGCACGCGGGGCGAGGTGAAGTTTGAAGGGTAACGACTGCAGAGGCGGCCATGGGGCAAGCTCACAGATCACACGCAGAGTTACCTCTCACCACCGAGGACCTGTGGGATTATCAAGTCAGTTTAAGTCCAGCGGATCGAACCTGTATTTCACTGTGGGTGGGCTGGGGAAGGTGTTGTAGCTGTATGCTTCGGGAATTCATTGGGAGCTAGGTCAATATTTTAAGAAGTTCTGAAGATGTCATGTCGGACTGGAAACGTGAACTCGGTTTTTCTCCCCTTTACACCTGTTGTGTTTCCCCAGTACTCGCTGTTTATGTTAGTTTCTAATTGCGGTGGTGTTGAGCTGCGCAGGACTGGAAAGTCCACAGTCACGTTCCACGAACTAGTCACCCAGTCTGCATTTGTTGAGACAAAAAAATCTGCATTTGGTCTCACCTAGGGTAGAGGAGGGGACTGCAGTGTGAGAAGCACAGAGAGTGAAAAGAAGTACGAGTAAATCTGGAGAGATGTTTTCATAGCATCATATTTGGAAAATGCAGAGACACTGGGCACAATTTTCAAATCCTCTTCACATACTGGACTGGTACTAGAGGACTGGAAAATTGCAAATGTTATTTTCTTGGGGAAGAAGAGGGTACAGGGAAAATTGCAGCAATACTGGGCGACTAAATTAAGTTTTAGTGGTCAGAAAGATCTTAACAATGATAATCTGGGATAAAGTTAAAGTCAATAGTCACTTTGACAGTGGTAATCCTGCTGACTCTGAGCCCAGAGGACTGCGTTCAAGTCCCACATACTCTAAAGCTCTGTCATAACATCTCTGAACAGACTGACCAAGAAATATCCATTTAGATTGTGAAAGATAGATTGTGTTTGAGTATTTTGATGAGCTAACAGAAATATGATGTTGTGAACATGCACTTCCACAAAGCTTTTAGATAAAAAGTAGCACACAATAAACTTGTCAGGAAAGTTGTTGTTTGGAAGTGACATCATGGTCACGAAGTTGGCTGAGTGATAGGAAGCAAAGTAATGGTGAATCTATTTTTTTGGACTGGAGATAAGTTTTCAAAAGTACCTTGGGGTCAGGATTGGGCATCCTGTTTTGTAATTTGCGGCTCAGGTGTACAGGACACAATTTTGAAATGTGCAGGAAACACAAAACATGGAATATTATGAAGAATAAGGAGGATAGTGAGAGCCAAGATGAGACAGACAGGCTGGTGAGATGGGAAGACATGTGGCAGATGGACATGAGTATCACAGAAGTTTCAGGCCATGACTATCTCCAGCGTGACAGAATCTGTTCTTTTCCTGTTGACATTCAAAGCATTCCTCCACTATCAACATCTTGGTGGCTACCATTGACCAGAAACTGAACTTGAGCAGCCATATAAATACTGTAGCTACAAGACCAAGTCAGACAAAGATTGGTTATTCCAATTTGAGTAACTGGCTTATGACTACTCAAAGCTGGATCATGATCTACAGGGGCACATGTCTGGTGTGTGACAGAATATTCTGGACTTGATTTACAAGATGGCAGCACCAGCAAGGTAGGCAGCATTCGGGCTCCTGTGCCCATCTGCTCCAGGCAGCAGTTTCCTCACTTCTTTCCTTATCCTTCTTGTCTTCTTTTCCTTCATTTTCTTCCGGTCAGCAGCAGCGGTGACATCGTGGAGGAGAGTGACCGGAACGGGACCATTGGTGAGGCAGCAGAGCCATGGAGTCCTGGTTGTGTTAGCCCTGGAGCAGGGACCCCAGGCCTTGATGAGGTGGCTTCAGCGGACCCAAGAACTCCTGGCTGTGGTAAGCGCAGAGCAGAGACTCCAGGCATCATTGAGGCATATGCAGAGCCAGGGGCTTCTGGTTATCGCTGTGGTGGTGACAGCTGCTCCTGGTTGTCAGGCCTAGAGTCAGGGTATCCTAGTTATTGGCAAGGTCGCAGTGGAGCCTGGAACTCCTGGTTGCAGGACAAGCTTGGGTCCAGCAAGGGACCCGGCTTTGGCAGCCTGTCAGCAAGGTGTGCCCAGCGACGAAGAGATGGCGCCTGAAGAGTGATAACTCCAAAGTTGTTGGGTCTGGCACAGGTGGCAGAGGGGTGGCAGCAAAATTGTCATCGTTCAGCTGGCTCAGGTCTCAGAACTTAAGTTGGAAGCAGCAGAACAAAGATGGACCGTTTTCAGCTTTATCTTTTTATTCTTAAAATATTCAAATGGCACCAGATTGTGGTAACAGTTGAAGCTTTTCACTGTATTTTACTGTGTTGTTCATTCTAGAGCACAAGTGACAATAAATAATCATTTATTCATTCATTGCTCCAATAACACTCAAGAGGTTCAACACCATACTGTTCAAAGGAGCCTGCTTGATTGACACCCTATCAACTTAAGCACTCTCCATCAATGATACTCAGTGGCAATAATATATACAACATTCATAATGTGCTGCAACAACTCATCAGGGTTTGTTTAATATCAGTTTCCAAATCTGTACCAATAATCGCCTAGAAGGGCAATGGCAACAGATGCATGGAACACCTCTGATTGCAAGTTTCCCAGTAAGCCCTTCATACCATTATGACTTGGAACAATATTGTTGCACGCTCGCTTGGTCAAAACCCTGGAAACTCCCTTCCAGTAGCATTGTTGCTGTTCCTGCATCAGATGAATTGCAGCAGCCAAGAAGGCAAATGGCACACCTTATCAAGGAGATGTAGGACAAACAACAATACAACTCAGGAACAGACCCTTCGGCCTTCCAAGCCTGCACCAACACATTCTGCCCCTCCATACTAAAACTGTCTTCACTTACAGGATCCATATACCTCTGTTCCGTTCCTATTCATCTAGGTGCTTTGTGAAAGCTTCTATTTTGTCTGCTTTCACCAGAACCTCTGGCAGTGCATTCCAGGCACTCAACACCCTTAGTGAAAAACCTGCCTCACACATCTGTTTAAATTTTCCACCCCTATCCCTTCACCTTGAACCTGTGTCCCCTAGTAATTGACCCCTCCACCGTGGAAAAACGCCTCTTACTTTCCACTCTATCCATTGCCATGCACAATCTCATAAACTTCTTTCAGGCTACCCCTCAACCTCCTGCATTCCAGTGAAAACAAACCAGTCTATCAACCTTTCTTCATAGCTAAAATCCCCCCACTACCACACAACATCCTGGTAAACCTTTTCTGTACCCTCGCCAAAGCATCCACATACTTCTGGTCGTGTGGTGACCAGAAATGTGCGTGATATTTCAAAGTGCTGGGCTTGCTAGCAATGCACGCATCCCTGAAAAAAATGAAAGTGATGACATTTTGAGGCCAAGAAGTGCAGAGTGATATATAGTTTGGAAGGAAGAAGCAACTTGAAGTGAAAGATACCATTGTAAAGGAAGTACAAGAAGGAAACAGCTGGGGTATATGTGCATAAGTTATGAAAGTTGGCAGAGCAGATTAAGAACTTTAAAAAAAATGGCTTTCTGAGTTTAATAGATGCAAAAAATCATAATAGCAAGGAATTTATTATGAACTTTTATAACACAGATTTTACCTCAACTTGAAGCTTGTATTCAATTCTCAGTACCATATGTTAGAAAGTATTTATGAGAATGGTTCCAGAGATGAGACACTTGTATTATATCAATATACAGGAGATACCTTTGCTGAAGGACACCAGACATGTGTGAAAAGGGCAGCAGTGATGGGAGATAAAAATCAGCGACAGGGGGAGGCCCAGCCCAGATATAAAGGATCTGTGTCAATAGGGAAGCAACTGTGGTAGATTAAACAGGTGGCAGAGGGCACCAGCAACCTGTTTGTATCTTTCAGAGCCAAAGCACAACATTGCAGGAAAACTAATGGAAATTTCTTCCATGTATCTTTTGATTGGCCAAGTGGTTTCAAACATGAGATCGTTAAAGCACAGTTAAAGAAATTCCCTTTTAAAATATTTAATGTCCAATTTAGTTAATTAAATAGAATAGAGGTGGCTAGGCAGGCTGGAGTTTTGCTGACGGAGATGTGGGAGATGGTGTACGCTAGTGGAGTTCACGGTGACCACATCTGCAGCAAACGTTGGTTGCATGAGTAACTGCATAGAGGTGATGAGCTAGATTTAGAGGTGTGGACATTGCAACACAAAGAAGGGGAAAGAGTTACCTGCTCACTGTTTCAGAAGACATTCACACCCCTTAGATTAGTTACATCAAATTTGGTCCGTGTTAAGGGAAATGTTGTAATTGTGGTGAGGCAGGTCTGGAGGTCCAGAATTTAGCGTTGTAGTAGCCTCACCCTTATCCAACTGATGTGAAGTTCTTGCTTCCATTGTGAACGAGTGCACAGACTGCATGAATGATGAGTGAATTGAACACAGCACCATGATACTGATCATCATTTAAATTCAGAAAACAGAAGCATTGTGGTGCAGAAGGAGGCCATTCAGACTATTGTGCCCTTACTGGCTTGTTAGATGAGTATCATTCCCAGTGCCAATCTTCTGTGTTTTTCCCAGACCCTTGCACATTACTCGGATAAAAATAATCACTCAATGCCTCTCGAGTGCCTCAGCTGAACCCCTTAGATTAACTGGAGTTAGAGGAGAAAAGAGATTTGGAGTTGTGATAGGGGATAGCACAGTTTGGCCTCCAGCAAAGACAGTCACAAAGGCAGTGTTGCTTACCTGTGGCCAAGGTTAAGGGCACTTCTGGGCTGAAAAGGCACTTGGAGGGTTCTGGTTGTGGTGGTCCATGTAGGTAATAACAATATTGGTAGAATGAGAACAAAGGTTCTGTTGTGGGATTACAATTAAAAAGCAGAAGGACAAATCTCTGAATTGCTACCTAAGCTGTATGAAAATGGATGTGGGGCAAATAAGATTAGAGGTCTAAGTTACAGGCTCTAAGATTGGTGCGGAAGGAATAGGTGCCAATTCATCAGGCACAGGTAGTAGTACTGGGGAAAGAAAGAGCTATTCCACTGGGGCAGGTTTCATTTGAACAATGCTAGGATAATAGAATTGTAGGCCGCTGTCAGACCTATGGGTCCTGTGCAACCAGTTTCAGTCTCTTGAGTCTGCATCAACCCTCCAAAGAGCATCACACCCAGACCCAGCTGCACCCCTCCACCTACCCCCCCCCCCAACTCCCCCATCCCTGTCCACTCTACCCCTGTAGTCCAACATTTACCATGGCAAATCCACAAATCTGCATATCCCTGGACGCGACAGAGCAATTTTGCATGTGCCATCCATCCAACCTTCGTATCTTTGGACCAGTATCTTGGCGAATCAAACAGCTAAGGTTGTAGATCAGCATTGAACAAATTTGTTGGACAAAGACATAATTGAAGGGAAATTTAAAAAAAAAGAGCAGAGGTATAGGATGGTGAAAAGGTGATGACAAAAAGATGTACAGGAAGGGGTAGAAAATACAAGCACAAGAGTCTAGCAAAAATTAGAACCAGACTAAGTAATAATGGTTAAATAAAACAACAAAGCTTAATCTCTTTATGTGAATGCACATAGCATTTATTAATTGATAGAAATAAAAATAAATTTATATGACTTGATAACTAATTCAGAGACCTGGTCGCATGTTAAGCAGGACTGAAAACTCAATGTTCAAGGGTATTTAACATTCTGGAAAATAGGCAAACAAGGAGGCAGCGTAGATCATGCATATTTACAGGACAAACTAAACTGGCAAGGGTAACATGGAAGATAAATTTGTAGAGTGCATCAGGGATTGTTTCTTAAAGCAATATTTTGGAGAACATATCCGAGAACAGACAATTTTAGATCTGGCGGTAGGATTAATAAGATCCTCTAGGGGACAACATGGTACAATTTCAAGAGATAGCAAGAACTGCAGTTGCTGGAGTCAGAGACCAAGACAACACAGTGTGGAGCTGGAGAAACACAGGAGGCCAGGCATCATCAGAGGAGCAGGAAAGTTGATGTCACCTTTCCTGCTGCTCTGATGCTGCCTGGCCTGCTGTGTTCCTCCAGCTCCACCTGTGTTGTCATGATACAATTTCAAATTCAGTTTGAGGGCAATCAAATTGAATCTCAAATAAGTGTTCTCATCTTAAAAGATGCAATTACAGAGGAATGAAAACAAAGTGGTCTCAAATGGGCTGGGAAAATAGATAAAGGAGAAAATCAGTAGAAAATACTTCTGGACAGCACATTCCAAACCCAAACCACTTGCTGTGTGAAAAAGATTTTTCCCCCCTCAGCTTAGATTTGCTTCTTTTGCAAAAGACTTTAAAACTGTGTCCTCTAGTACTTGATGCCTTCATGATTTGGAACACTTTCTGCCCATCTATTCTGCATAGACCCCTCATGATTTTGAAAACATCTAATCAGTCCTTCCCTCAGACTTCTCCAAGAAAAGCAAAACTAACTTCTCCAATTATCTTCATGACTGAAGTTTCTCATTCATGAAACCTTTCTCGTAAATCTATTTGGACAAAATAGTAATTTCTTTGCAGACAGCTTTGTTTCTTCCACACGGACATACCAAAGCTTGCCACAAATCAGAGGTCAGGTGAGTACTGAAAATATTTTTGGTCCTTTTTTTAACATTTTTAAAAACAATTCTAGTTCATGACAGGTCTCAGGTATAACAAACAGATGATGGAAATTGTAATTTGATAGTTTATATTTTCCACAATTTTGATGGTGCCAAGTTAAAAGGATTGACTAGTTGGTATGTGTCAATGCAATAGCCAACAAACTTTGTATTATTGGCCCTAGAATGTGCTTCAAGCTACTGAATATTTATAATTCCTTAAAGGAAGATGCCGTGTGTTAATCATTGTTTTTATATTTCTGCAGGCGCTAACATTTTTGACAACAATGGAAATTCAAAAGTAAGAAAATTTATCAAATTGCTTTGTATTCTGTGTCACATATGTTCATACTTCTGAGCCTTTCCATTTTATGATTCCTTACCAGTAGGGAAATTTGATTAAGGTGTAACTCAAGATGATGAGTTGCCACTAATACTGGTATAGCACGGTGTCAACTGTGATTAAAGTAACTCATAAACCTCAGTACTAATTAAATAACTATCACTTCAGCCACTTAGAAAAATACGAGTGACCTATTGAATGTTGTCAATTTTCTAATCTGTGATGTTAAGCAGATAACCTACTTTACCAGTTCCTCTGACTACCCTACGTGAACTACTGAGCTATACTTTCGACAATTCAACTTGTAAATGCAGTAATACTAATATCCCATCCCCGGTTGAAATGTTCAGTCGTAAGTATGCTTGTCAGCCTATTTTTCCATGGTGATATATGCTAAGGCACTCTTGTGCTGCTTTGCGGGTTTCTGTGAGCTTGCTGAGAGCACAGACACATATAGTCTAACATGAGTGATTCATCCTTCAAGCCTAAAAATTTTGATTACTTTCAGAAATCCCCTTACCTCCAAGCCATAAACTAAATCAATAGGACTAAAACCAGTAGAATCATTTGGTGAATACCACTTGGCAAACAAGAAATTTAAGAACCGATAGAACTGCGGATGCTGTAAATCAGGAACAAAACCAGAAGTTGCTGTAAAAGCTCAGTGGGTCTGGCAGCAGCTGTGAAAAAAAATCAGAGTTGATGTTTTGGGTCCAGTGACCTAGGAAGAGTCACCTGACCCAAAACGTTAACTCTGCTTTTTCTTCACAGAAGCTGCCAGACCTGGTGAGCTTTTCCAGCAACTTCTGTTTTTGTTCGTGAAAAGAACTGTAAGTCCTTAGTCCCAATCATGAGGACATTCATGACAGAACTGCCTTTTTAATTGTTTTGAGTGCTTAATGGTACTTTTGTACAGCTTCCTGTGTCTGAGGGTAGTACGCAAAACTTATGAACTTGCAAATAAGTTTTGGACATGAAATTGAAACCTTGATCCCACTAGACTTTCATTAACAATCATCATGAAGGGCAAAGTGCTATTGAGCAGCACTTACTTGATGATAGTCTATTTACTGTTGCTCAGTTTGCTTTCTGCTGGATCCACTGAGCTCCAAATGTAAAGAAAAGAGCTGGACTCAAGAGGAGAATTGAGAGTGACTGCCCTTGGCATCGAGACAGCATTTGACTGCATGTGGCATCAAGGAGCCCTAGCAAAACTTGAGTCAATGGGAATCGGGTTGGAATAATTGGGAGTCAGACCTAGCACAAAGGAAGTGGCTGTGGTTGTTGGAGACACATTATCACATATCTAGAGATATGGTTGCAGGAGCTCAGAGTAGTATTTTTTAATTAGCTTATTCAGGGATATTATTACACACTGCCTAAGCAGTGGGATTTGAATCCAATTCCCCTAACCTTGAGGTAGGGACACTACCACTATACCACAAGTGACAATATTTCATCAAGATGGACCTGTTATACAATGGGTTATGTTGCTGGACATTTTAGAGGTACATTGCGTGCGATGTACAGCTGAGACTGGAGAAGAGGCACTAGAACACCCATTTAGATATTTTCTAATCAACCTGTTCAGAGATGTTATTACACACCTCTGAGCAGATTGGACTTGAATCAGGCTGCCTGGTTCAGAGGTAGGGCATCTACCAGTGCCAATATTTCATCAGGGTCGTGTTCCAGCCCCAACAGTTTTCACCAGCTGCTTCATCAATGACCTTCCCTCCATAATAGGGTCAGACATGGGGAAGTAACTGATGATGGCACAATGCTCAGTACATTTTGCAACTCAGCTCCTGAAGCAGTCAGTTCAAATGCATCAAGACCTAGACAGCATTCAAGCTTGGGCTGATAAGTGGAAAGTAACATTCCCACCACACAAGTGCCAGATAGTTACTATTTCCAATGAGACAAAATTCGACCATCTCCCCATAACATTCACTTGAATTACCATCATGGAATTCCCCAGTATTGAGGACACCATTTAACAATACAGGACTGGACCAGTCACATAAATACCATGACTTCGGATCAGAGTCTGGAATTCTGCAGCAAATAATTAATCCTCTGACCCCCTAAAGTCTGCTGACCATCTACAATGACAGAAACTTGGGAGTGTAGCTCCAACAGCACACAAGAAGCTTGACACCAGCCAAGATTAAAGCAGCCACCTTAACTGACATCCACTGACCTTGTACAACATTTGCACCCCTAGCCACTGACACAGAGTGGCCGCTGATGTACCATTTACGATATGCACTGCAGCAACTCACAAAGGCTCCTTTACACATTCCAAACCCACAACTTCAACCACATAAAAGAACAAGAGCAGTAATTGCATAACAACAGCACTTGCTGCACGTTCCCCTTCAAGGCACACACCTTTTGACTTGGAACGATATCACCATTCCTTTACTCTTGGTTGCTTCAAATCCTGGAACTTCCTAATGTCATTTGATGAATACCATGTGGCAAACAAAAGAAATTTAAGTCCTTAGTCCCAATCATGAGGATATTCATGACAGAAATGCCCTTGTAATTGTTTTGAGGGTTTAAAAGTACTTTTGTAAAGCTCCCTGTGTCAGAGGGTAATATGCAAGACCACTCAGAATTTCAGATTACCTACGTCTCAAAGACAGCAACAGTTGAGAATATGGAACGCCACTATCTTCACAAGGGCAATTCAGGATGTGCAATAAATGGTGGCTGAGCAAGTGACACCCACAACCAGTGCACAAATCAAGAATAAATTCTTTTGGTATAAGGATTAATCAAACATTTAGATTTTAAAGATAGTTTCATAATTTTTGTTAATACTTTCTTGCTTTCGAATTCACATACTATCACAGTTGCTTTAATATCCCTCCAAACTACAGCTCATATTTTTTAATCATCTTTCAAGCTGTCTCTCAGTTTGTTGTTAGGGTCTATTAATATGTCTTGTGCCTCTCAGAAATCTGCTGTTTGATCCTCTACGACTCCTGCTTTATTTCATGGGGCTTAACCTTGTCTGTCCCCTAGTGGTTGAATCTCAAAAATTAAATTGCAGGTAATGTGGTTACCATCGGAAGAATCACCCTAAATTATCATGCGAGTAATTGAACCAAAGTGTAATTTGTTTGCAGCACAGATTATTATTGTAAGATAAACCTATGCAAGAAGGGTTTTGTAATCATACTCTGGAACAGGAGCTGCATGTTTTATTACATATATTTTTCACCTCAAACTGTGTAATTGATTGGAGTGGACAAAAGGTAATAGGAAATAAAAGTTTTAACGAAATAAATCACAGGCTACATCATGTTTAAAGTTGAATTAAATTTGATAAACTACTAATTTTAATACATATTTCTCTCTTGTTTATTTAAAAATGTGAATTTTCCAAGCCTGACAGGAATGTGGTGAGATCTCTAAGCAGTGGATGTAATGTTGCCACAAACAGACTAGGCCACTGTTGCAGGATTAGCGGCTGTCCTTGCAGATTTCTGGCCAACACAGTCTCCCAAGGGAGCTCACAGTTAGCTAGGGGGAAAGAAAGAAAGCAAACAGCGTGTTGCTATAAAGGTTGCAATCATTTTTAAAAGAATAACTTCATTGCTCATGCACAAATAGAGACTTCGTTGCAGAAGGCTCAGATCATGTTTTGAGGCATGGTGGTGTTTATTTGTGGATGAAGTGGGACAATGAATGGTTATCTTCAATTTTCCTGCATGTCTTTTTCACAAGAAATACCAATTTTCCAGATTCCAAGCACTTTGTATCAGCGGTTAAAAATGGAAGATTCTTTTGCATGAGCATTTGAAAGCATTACACCCATAAACTGACTTTAGTGTGTAACTAATTTACACAGTGCCCATTTAATTGCTCACACACAAGACAGATGCAATTTGAACATTTGTCTACTGTTCAAAGTCCTAGCACTCTCAGAATTGTTACAGTGCAGAAGGAATTTGTTCAGACAATCATGTTGGCAAAACTCTTCAAATGAGCATCATGACGCTGTGACTTTCTCATTTGGTTGAATCTGCTCCCACCACACATCCAGGCAGTGCAATTCAGACTCTACTCACTGCGTGTAAAAGATTTTTCTCATCACATTTTTTTCTTTTGCAAATTACTTTAAGTCTGTTCCCCTCAGACCCAATCCTCATGATGTTGAAAACTTCTATCACATCTCCTCTTGGCCTTCTTCTCTCCAAAACAAACAGTCCTGATTTTTCAAATCTATCATCATGATTGAAGTTTGTCATCCCTGGAACCTTGTGGTAAACCTCTTATTCAATCTCTCCAATATGTTCACATCCTTTGTAAAATGTGACTTCCAGAACTCTACACAATACTCCAGCTGCAGTCAGAATAGTATCTTGTACAAGTTCAGCATAGCCTTCAATATTCTGAAGAAGTGTTATATTGGACTAATAATCTAACTGTTTTTCTCTCTGCAGATGCTGTCAGATCTCTGACTCCAGCATCTGCAGTTCTTACTATCATTACTTCTGATGATGACTTGACAGGTGATTTGCAACTTCTTGGAATTCAGCTCTCTGATGTGGATTTCATTCACTTTGTTCTGCACTTATCTGTAGTCAGTCTTGACTGACAGGAGCTAATACAGTTCTACCTTACAGCTCTGACAATTAAGTAAAGAGCAGTAGCACAGCTGCCTTCTGCTCAGTCATATGCCACTTTACAGGACAGGGGTTGGATGCAGAAATGCCAAGACTGGGTCCTTGGTCAGATGATCAGCATAACATCTGTAAGTGCCATTATAGAATCATAGAATCTCTACAGTGGAGAAGTAGGCCATTTGGCCCATCAAGTCCACACCAACCGCAACCCCCCCCATCCCAACCCTGGATTCCATCCCACCCAGATCCAACCCAACTACTCTACCCTTCTATCTCTGCATTTCCTATGGCTAATCCACCTAGCCTGCATATCCCTAGACACAATGGGCAAGTTAGCATGGTCAGTTCACCTAACCTGCACATCTTTGGACTGTGGTGAGGAAACTAGATCATCCGGATGAAACCCGTGCAGACACAGGGAGAACAGCAAATTCCACACACACAGTTACTTTAATAGAAATTTTTTTTTACAGATTTGGTTCATCACTGCACTCCTTCTGTCCAGTTGAGAAACTCAGAAGCAAGATGCTAATTAATGCTGTGATTGAGTTTCACAGCTCACCAACAAAAGAAACAGGATCACAACCTGCAATGACCTCCCCATTATGTGTGTTCCATTAAAATAAAATTCTACCCAGCGTATATCACAATCATGAGATGTTACAAAATGCTTTATAGTGTCACTGTTTTCACATAGGGAAATATTTTGTGGGTAGAAAATTGGATGTAAAAAAACTTGTGATTACATTCTCATGCCCAATTAACAAAAAGAAGATAACAACTTATGTTTTAGTGTTCACCAGAAATTTCTTCAATTGGCTGATGAAGTAATTGACTACAAAACACAACATATCACATCAGAACAGGTCAGCAGTATTCCAGCAATAAAGGTGTGTATCTGATTATCTGTTAATGGTAAAATTACCAATATTGTAATGCCTATTGTGTAATACAAATTGTCTTTGTATATAAAAGTTGTTAGACCAGGTAAGACCTATTGGGACTCAGTTCATCTGGATCCTTGGGCAGAGAAGGAGCAGTGCAGAAGAGTTGTAGAAAGTGCAGGAATAGCACATAATCAACAAGACTAAGGAGGTGCTATTCTTTATTATGAGAGGAATTGAATTTAAAGTGAAGATGTGATGCTTCAGTTATATAGGACATTGATTAGGCTATATCTCAAACACTGTGTGTAAGGAAGGGTGTAATGGAAAGAAGGCAATCATGGGTTTACTAAATTATATCTGGAATGACTGGGTTGTCTAAGAGGATAGGTTGGGCAGACTGGGCTTTCTTTAGAAGAGTGATGGATGACTTAATTGAAATGTACAAGATCCTGAATGGCCTTGACAAGTTGAACAGGAGTGGATGCAGAAATGCCAAGGCTGGGTCCTTGGTCAGATGATCAGCATAACATCTGTAAGTGCCATTATAGGATCATTATAGACATCCCATTATATGCCAATATGCCATTATAGAAACACACCCCTTTCGTGAGTGAATCCAGAACTAAGGGCCACTCCTTTTTGGACTGAGATGAGTGGATTTTGTTTAAGATACCTTTGTAACTTTAGGACTCTCTGCCTCAGAATGTGAGGTCATTGAATACTTTTAGTATGGAGATGAATAGATTCTTCTGAGCGCCTTCCGTGTCCTTTATCCACCCTCACACCCCAAACCTTGTAATTGCAGCCAACCCATTTTCACCCACTGATGATCCCCATTAACAGCTTTTCTTTCTCCCTGGCTCACCATTATCCATTCCCTTCTCTGCCCAACTGGTGTTCTCTCTCTGGGCTGCATCTCCACTTATCATTTACTGTCTCCCCTTTTCTCCCCACTCCAGTCTTCAGCATAAATACCACCATTTCTGAGCTACAACCAGCTCTGAAGAAGCATCATTAGACCCAAAATTTTGACTCTGTTTTCTCTCCACAAATGCTGCCAGACCTGCTGAGGTTCTCCAACAACCTGAATCATGTTAATTGGTCACTATCACATGATTGCACTTAGACACTGCTTCAGCCCCTAAACAGTAATACAGCTGATTCTGAGAATGTAGCAGTCACTAGAATTGAGGACAAATTACTTCTCGTGAACACATAAGACACTAAGAACTATGAGCCAACAATGGCTGAGAGACATTCCTGTACTTTAGGAATTGTTGCCTGCCAGTTAAACTTTACGTGCACTTGTTTTGCATTCAGTAGAAGTGATTTTTTTTTTTTTTTTTGTTTTAGCCTCATTGCAATAATATCACGCTCTGTTTCTAGACCACAGAATCAGTCGGGAGTTATACAGAAATGGATAGGTACTATATCCATATCATGTCTCAAACTTCAATCTGTAAGGGGCATTCATTAGCTGCAGAGCATTGGAGGCCTACACGATGCTCAATTATTACCTGAATGCAGAAGAAACTAACGTTTGTTCTTCCCCCAAGGTCATGCAGAGACATGCAGCACCTGAGTGCTGTGGGCAGAATGGCACATGATGCACATGTGACTGTCTTATGGAGATCATTGCCCTTAAAGAGCCACTTTAATAAAAGCAGAAATAATCAAAGTGTTATTAGATAGAATGACTTTAGTGTAGTACAAATGCCATATTTCACCACAGTGCTTTGCTTTAGATTATATTGACACCCATGTACCCAAAGTTATTTCAGTATTCTTTAACCTTTCTTTTCTAGGCACCAAGTCTTGGAGCTTCCCCCTAGCTGATCTTAAGGAAGCAAATTGACTGCATTGACAGCTTGCCTTGGATGACCTTAGTGGCGTTCTGAGGTGGTTCAAGGGCTCAAAGAGCTCTGGCCTACAGGTGTCTCCTGCACACATGCAGTTTTGGCCTCCTTGATTTGACGTGATGATGGTGATGGTGTTGCTTGCAGAGATGAATGGAGAGCCAGTGAACCACTGGACTCTCCTGGGACGACAATAATATAAAATCTGAAATAAAAACAAAAAATTCAGGAGAAACTCAGTAGGTCTGGCAGCAGCTGTGGGGGAAAAAAAAGACTTAAAATTTCAACTCTGCTTTGACTCTTCATATTGAATTTGAAATATCAAGGGACTACAACCAGGCCCCCAGAAAAGGATTCTTTGTGTAGGTCAACTCATTGAAGTGAAGAGTCCAACCTCCTGTGAATGTCAGTGTTACAACTGGAATGGTGTGGTTTGAAATGTCTGTTCTTTTGCCATTCTCTCAATAAAAATCCACTTTCAGAAAACCAACAAATGCAGGTTTCCCTAGCAGCAACCAAGATTAATAGAACTTATGGCCTAATATTTGATTGCTTCCTTCATTGCAAAACCTTAAAGTATAACAGTGACCTAACAAAGAATAATTAAGTGCATTAGGATTTAAGAAACTATTTACCGCAACTCACCAAGTGGATCAAAGGCATGATTTACTTGGTTGCCAGTGAAAAAAATGTAGGCGTCTCCTGTAAGAAGGAACTACAGATATTAGTAGTCTTGAGCAATATTTCTGTATTTAACCCTAATAATTATTTTCTGTCATCTGTGAACTGAAACAGGTGAATCCATTTAAAGACCAAATCTGTAAGGTGTTTAGTAGGAATGAACACGGATTATTTTCATTTGAAGACTTCCTGGAAATGATCTCAACCTTTAGTGAAAATGCATCACTTGCTGTAAAAATAGACTATGCCTTTCGAATATATGGTATGTTTTTCACTATTAAAATGCATTTTTATTTGAATTTAAGTGTAGACAATTTTAAGTATGTGTTAAAATCTTTGCTGCCTCACTCCCTTGATACAGACTTAGGACCTAAGTTACAAATAGTTTAGCCTAGAAAGGTTCATTGTGTAATTTTAGATGTTCCAATGAGATTGTGCTGCTAAGGAACATAATCTCAAAAATTTCAAATCTCAAATTTTTTTGCCACAAAATAGAATATGTTGTGCAGTGACCTGTGGACTTAATTTCACAACCTTTCTCAATGTTAATGAGGCTTAAAAGTAGTCCTTAAATGCTCCATAACTCTTTCCTTATGTAAAGTTGAATTTGAGTTGTTACAATGCTTTTATGAGTAAACATGATATAAATTAGCTTATTTCTGAGAATATGCTTTATTTTAAACAATTGACAGCCAGCAGAATTTTAAAAATACATTTTATGTTGCACCTTTTGGGAAATCCTTTATCTCATTCCAGTAACGAAAGTCCTGTAGTCGTAGAATCATGGAAGTCTACAGCACAGTAAAAGACCTAATTCTAGTATTCTTATTCGAATCTCATTTTCTGACACTTAGCTCATAGCCATGCATGTGTTGGTATTGCAGTTGCACGTCTAAGTACTATGAGGGTTTCTGTCTCTACCACGCATACAAGCAGTGAGTTCCACATCCCCACCCTCTGAGTAATTCTTTTCCCCTTCATCCCATCTAATCCTCCTGCCTGTTACCTTAAGTCAATGCTTGCTGGTCATTGAGCCGTCCACCTAGGGCTAAAGTTCTGCCCTGTCTAAGTCCCCTATAATTTTATACATCTCAATCATGCCTCTCTTCATCTCCTCCGCTCCAAGGAAAACTTCTGCAGTCTATCAGTTCTAAAACTCTGCAACCCAAGCAAAATCCTTGTAAACCACCTCTGTGCCCTTTCCAGTGAAAGCACATCCCACCTATACTGTGGATTCTAGAACTTATCACAATATTCGAGCTGAGATCCACTTTTCATACAATTCCACCATAACCTTCCTGTTCTTAAACTCCTGTGTCTTGACTAATAAATACAAATCTCCCTCATACCTTCTTAACCACTTCATCTACCTATCCCACTACCTTAAGGGACTGATGGACAAACATGCCAAGGTTCCTCTGATCCTTGATGCTGCCCAGGGCCCTACCATTCATCATGTAATCCCTTGCCTTGTTTGTCCTGCCCAAGTGTAGCTGATTCATACTTGTCCGATTAAGTTCCATTTGCCATTGATCTGCCCATTTAACCAGCCCATCTGTATCCGTTTGTAGTTTAAGATTATCCTCCTCAATATTTACCACCCTACCAATTTTTGTATCATCCGCAAACTTCATGATTAACCCTCCAACATTCACCTCTAAAATGTTTATATGTACCATTAACACAAAGGGCCCTAAGACTATTGTAACTTTAGAAACATGACCCTAATGATTTGGTTGAATTACACAAGGAGAATTCTGTTTTTCTTAAATTAATGCCACTGCAATTTTTACATCCATTGGAATAGCTAGACAGTGCAGATATGGGAGGCTTAACATATGTTCCAGTTCCTATGTTCATGAGGTTTCAGTTTTACTACTTAGCCAAAGATGGAACTCTGCCAAACCAATACTGTCTTAATATGCCATTGGAGTGTTTGCCCAAATTTTGCATTTAAGTGTCAGGAGTGCGACATCAATCCATAATAGTCCAACATCAAAGATGAGGCATGGTGGCTCACTGGTTAGCACTACTGCCTCACAGCACCAGGGACCTGGGTTTGATTCCACCTTCGGGCGACTGTCTGTGTGGAGTTTGCACATTCTCCCCGTGCCTGCATGGGTTTCCTCTGGTTGCTCCGGTTTCTTCCCTCAGTCCAAAGATGTGCAGGCTGGGTGAATTGGCCATGCTAAATTGCCCGTGGTGTTCAGGAGTGTGTGGATTAGGTATGTTATAGGGGGATGGGTGTGGGTGGGATGCTTCAAGGGTCAGCGTGGACTTGTTGGGCCAAAGGGCCTGTTTCCACACTGTAGGGATTTTATGATATCAAACAAGTAATTTTGTAAAATCATTTTAGGGAGCTTTCAATCCATGATAATTTAGAAACCAAAGAAAATATGTTGTGGTGTAGATAGTGGAGCAGATGGCATGGGCTAAAATGTGGCGTTACAAGCACACTTTGTATTGCTATTTGTTTGCAAATTAGTTTGATAGTGAATGATATGTATCATGTGGCAACACTATTACCAAAGTACCAAAATGTCAGTTAGATATACCAGTTAATATTGCTTAATTTTAGATGTGTCTGTTCCAGGATTGAGAATGGATGTTTTCAATTTGCTAACTTCAGTTGTCTTATAGGTATTGCCATTGAGTCCTACGCCTATATGCCCATTGGAGATGTATTTCTTGTAAAGCCAAACTGACACACACTTTTTTTTTTGTTTATCGGATTCTCTTGTAAGAATCTTCTTTGTTTGTGCTCATAGATTTAAATGAAAATAACTACATCGATCAAGAAGACATACGCCATATCATACTTCGCTTAACTAATGGGTACATGGACGAAGCAGACATATTAACACTGACTCACTTTGTAAGTAACTGTATAATTTAAATTTACCATATTTTAACTTAATGATATGAAGTTCAAGTCATGCAAACAAAACCCACCAAACTGTCACAATGTTAGCATAAATTGAGTTTAATGAATATGATCTCATAGCCATTACGGAAACATGGTTACGAGGAGATCAAAACTGGGAACTTAATATTCAGGGATATTTGACCTTTTGGTGAGACAGCAGGGATAGAAAAGTTGGTGGGATAGCACTGTTAATAACAAATGAGATGAGGACAGTTGTGGGACATGATCCAGAGTCATAGAATCCCTATAGTTAAGAAAGAGGCCATACAGCCCAACGAGTCATTACTGACCCTCCAAGAACATCCCACCCAGACCCAGACCCCACCCTATCCCCATAACACCACATTTTCCATGACGTGTGAGAGGAGGAGATGCAGGAGTGACCGGTCTCCTTCAATGAGGAGATGGGCCTGGACATTACCCATGGACAGGAAGATTAGATAGGGCATGGTAACAAGAGGCAGACAGGCACAGGATAATATTATGGTAAACCAGTTCCAGGGCTGCTAAGCTGTGGACATGTCTGCTTTTACGTTTTTGTTGTGGAAAGCAGCTGGCTGGAGACCACTGATTGCTGTTTTGGACATAGCGTAAAATGAAAAGATTCTCAATTCATTAGCTATTTTAAATAAAGGTAATTTTAAAAATTTTCAGTGAACTACTACTATGCAGCATCAAACTGTATGAGCAAATCTGGCCTTTGTGCTAAATGTTTGCAACTGTAGCTACATCACCGTGTGTACCTTGGGGCTCCTGGAGGAAGCAGGATCATGGGCCTTGCCTCAAGCATAGAGGAGGCAGAACATGGAACATTCGCCCAGAGGATACTACCCAATTCTTCCACATATTTCCTGCTGTCAGTCGTCATCTTATTCCCTCACAGTCCTTCTAGTCTTAGCGAGTTTTATCCTCACTGATGACTTTATTTTCTTCATTCACAGTGTGTTGGCATTGCCAGCTAGGCCAGCATTTATTGCCCATCCCTAATTGCCCAGAGGGTAGTTAAGACTCAACCATATTACTGTGGGTTTGGCATCATATGTAAACCATTAGTAAACCAGATGGGGTTTTGTCCAACAATCAACAACCATTTCATTGTCATCATTAGACTCTGAATTCCAGATTTATTTGAAAGCTTAAATTCAAATTCCACCAACTACCATGGCAGGATTCAAACCACATCCCAGAACATTATTTAAGTCTCAAAGTTAATAGTCTAACAACAGTACTACTAGGCCATTGCCTTGACTACTGTAAGCTGCATAAATCCAAGCACTTTCCTCCTATCCCCCAAAGAATTAAATCATGCACATCCCAGTTGTGCATTGTCTACCTCATACACTGAGAATGTTCGGGTTCTTATGGTGACCTCATCCAGAGGCAAGATTTATCCTTCCCACATCTGCAATGCCTAGCCACAAGCTTCCATTATTTACATCAACTATTTCTAGTGTCCGAGACCCAATATCCTCATTCTGATCTCATTGGGTAAATCAGTGATCCTGTTACAAATATCAAGAGCTAAATCAGTGCCTAGTTGGTTTATGAAAATAAATTAGGGACACACATTGCTGATGATATGAGACAATTAGGGTGTCCTAATTGAATTCTAGCATCACCTTCTGATGGGGCAGGATGTGCTAATTCTTTTACTTCCAACAACCATGCTCGCATCTAGAAGCATAATGAGACTGCAGAGAACATAGCAACAGTGGAAGAACAGAAGAACAAAAGAACTAGGAGCAGGAGTAAGCTATCTGGCCCCTCGAGCCTGCCCCACCATTCAATAAGATCGCGGCTGATCTTTTTGAGACTCAGCTCCACTTACCTGCCCGCTCACCATAATCCTCAATTCCTTTACCGTTCAAAAATTTATCTAGCCTTGCCTTTAAAACATTCAGCAAGGTAGCTTCAACCGTTTCACTGGGCAGGGAATTCCACAGATTCACAACCCTTTGGGTAAAGAAGTTCCTCCTGACCGCAGTCCTACATCTGCTTCCCTTTATTTTGAGGCTATGCCCACTGGTCCTAGTTTCACCTGCTAGTGGAAACAACCTCCCTGCCTCCACTTTAACTATTCCCTTCATAATCTTATATGTTTCGATAAGATCTCCCATCATTCTTCTGAATTCTAATGAGTATAATCCCAGCCTACTCAGTCTCTCCTCGTAATCCAACCCTCTCAACTCTGGACTCATCCGAGTGAATCTCCTCTGCACCCCCTCCAGTGCTAGTATATCCCTTCTCAAGTAAGGAGACCGAAACTGCACACAGTACTCCAGGTGTGGCCTCACCAGGACCCTATACAGCTGCAGCATAGCCTCCCTTTTTTAAACTCCATCCGTCGAACAATGACAGACAAAATTCCATTTGCCTTTTTAATTACCTGCTGCACCTGCAATCCTACTTTTAGCAATTCATGCACAAGGACACCCAAGTCCCTCTGCACAGCAGCATGCTGCAATTTTTTACCATTTAAAACATAGTCTATTTTGCTGTTATTCCTACCAAAATGGATGACCTCACACTTATCAACATTGTACTCCATCTACCAGACCTGTGCCCACTCACTTAGACTATCTATATCCCTCTGCAGACTTTCAGTGTCTTCTGCACACTTTGCTCTACCACTCATCTTAGTGTTATACGCAAATTTAGACACACCACACTTAGTCCCCAACTCCAAATCATCTATGTAAATTGTAAACAATTGTGGTCCCAACACTGATCCCTGAAGCACACCACTAGCCACGGACCACCAACCAGAAAAACACCCATTTACCCCTACTCTTTGTTTTCTACTCGTCAACCAATCCTCTATCCATGCCAATACATTACCTGTAACACCGTGCAACTTTATCTTATGAAGCAGCCTTTGGTGTGGCACCTTGTCAAATGCCTTCTGGAAATCTAGATACACCACATCCACAGGTTCCCCCTTGTCCACCATGCAAGTAATGTCCTCGAAGAATTCCACCAAATTAGTTAAACGTGACCTACCCTTCATGAAGCCATGCTGGGTGTTCCCTGTGGGACAATTTATATCCAGATGTCTTGCTATTTCTTCCTTAATGATAGATTCAAGCATTTTCCCCACTACCGCTGTGAAGCTAACTGGCCTACAGTTACCTGCTTTTTTGTCTACTTCCTTCTTTAAACAGTGGTGTCACATTGGCTATTTTCCAATCTGCAGAACCACCCCAGAGTCCAGAGAATTGTGATAAATAATAACTAGTGCATTTGCTGTTTCCCCCATTACCCCTTTTAGTACCCTGGGATGCATTTCAACAGGGCCAGGAGACTTGTCTACCTTTAGCCCCATTAGCTTGCCCAGCACTGCCTCCTTAGTGATAATGATAGTTTCTAGGTCCTCACCTGCTGTAACCTTCTTGCCATCAGTTTTCGGCATGTTATTTGTGTCATCCACTGTGAAGACCAACATGAAATAACTGTTTAATGCCTCGGCTATTTCCTCATTCCCAGTTATTAACATAGACCATAGAACAGTACAACGCAGAACAGGCCCTTCGGCCCTCGATGTTGTGCCGACCTGTGAACTAATCTAAGCCCACCCCCTACACTATCCCATCATCATCCATATGCTTATCCAAGGACTGTTTAAATGCCCCTAATGTGGCTGAGTTAACTACATTGGCAGGCAGGGCATTCCACACCCTTACCACTCTCTGAGTAAAGAACCTGCCTCTGACATCTGTCTTAAATCTATCACCCCTCAATTTGCAGCTATGCCCCCTCGTACTAGCCGACGTCATCATCCTAGGAAAAAGACTCTCACTGTCCACCCTATCTAATCCTCTGATCATTTTATAGGTCTCTATTAAATCCCCTCTTAGCCTTCTTCTCTCCAATGCGAACAGACCCAAGTCCCTCAGCCTTTCCTCATAAGACCTTCGCTCCAGACCAGCCAACTCCCTGGTAAATCTCCTCTGCACCTTTTCCAATGCTTCCACATCCTTCCTGTAATGGGGAGACCAGAACTGTACGCAATATTCTAAGTGAGGCCGCACTAGCGTTTTGTACAGTTGCAGCATGACATCACGGCTCCGGAACTCAATCCCTCTACCAATGAAACCTAATACACCGTATGCCTTCTTAACAGCACTGTCAACCTGGGTGGCAACTTTCAGGGATCTATGTACCTGGACACCAAGATCCCTCTGCACATCCACACTACCAAGAATCTTTCCATTGACCCAGTATTCTGCCTTCCTATTATTCTTCCCAAAGTGCATCACCTCACATTTATCTGCATTGAACTCCATTTGCCACCTTTCAGCCCAATTCTGCAGTTTATCCAAGTCTCCCTGCAACCTGCAACATTCTTCCACACTGTCCACCACTCCACCGACTTTAGTGTCATCTGCAAACTTACTAACCGATCCACCTGTGTCTGCGCCCAAGTCATTTATAAAAATGACAAACAGCAGTGGTCCCAAAACAGATCCTTGTGGCACACCACTAGTAATCGGACTCCAGGCTGAATATTTTCCATCAACCACCACTCTTTGCCTTCTTTCAGAAAGCCAGTTTCTAATCCAAACTGCTAAATCTCCCTCAATCCCATGCCTCCACATTTTCTCCAATAGCCTACCATGTGGAACCTTATCAAAGGCTTTACTGAAGTCCATGTACACCACGTCAACTGCCCTACCCTCATCCACATGCTTGGTCACCTTCTTAAAAAACTCAATGAGGTTTGTGAGACACGACCTGCCCTTGACGAATCCATGTTGACTATCTCCAATCAAATTGTTGCTTGCTAGATGATTATAAATTCTATCTCTTATAATCCTTTCCAAAACTTTTCCTACAACAGATGTAAGGCTCACTGGTCTATAATTACCTGGGTCATTTCTACTGCCCTTCTTGAACAGGGGCATAACATTTGCAATCCTCCAGTCATCTGGTACTAAACCTGTAGCCAATGACGACTCAAAGATCAAGGCCAAAGGCTCCACCATCTCCTCCCTAGCTTCCCAGAGAATCCTTGGAAAAATCCCATCCGGCCCAGGGGATTTATCTACCTTCACACCTTCTAGGATTGATAACACCTCCTCCTTACTAACCTCAACCCTTTCAAGTCTAATAGCCCGTATCTCAGTCTTCTCCTCTACAATATTCTCCTTTTCCCGAGTGAAAACAGATGAGAAATATTTGTTTAGCACCTCTCCGATCTCCACAGGGTCCACACACAACTTCCCACTTCTGTCTTTGACTGGCCCTATTCTTATCCTAGTCATCCTTTTATTCCCCACATACCTATAGAAAGCTTTAGGGTTCTCCTTAATTCTACCTGCTAATGACTGCTCATGTCCCCTCCTTGCTCTTCTTAACTCTCTCTTTAAATCCTTCCTAGCTAATCTGTAACTCTCTATCGCCTCATCTGAACCGTCTCGTCTCAATGTCACATAAGCCTCCCTCTTCCGCTTAACAAGAGATACAATTTCTTTTGTAAACCAAGGTTCCCTTACCTTATGACTTCCTCCGTGCCTGACAGGGACATACCTATCAAGAACACGCAATATCTGTTCCTTAAACCAGCTCCACATTTCGATTGTCCCCATCCCCTGCATTTTGCTACCCCACTCTATATCTCCTAAGTCTTGCCTAATCACATTATAATTGCCCTTCCCCCATCTATAACTCTTGCCCAGTGGCGTGTTCCTATCCCTTTCCATCGCTAAACTAAACGTAACTGAATTATGTTCACTCTCTCCAAAGTGCTCACCTACCACTAAATCAAACACCTGGCCTGGTTCATTACCAAGTACCAGATCCAGTGTGGCCTCCCCTCTTGTCGGCCCTTCGACATACTGTGTCAGGAAACCCTCGTGCACACATTGGACAAAAACCGATCCATCCGACGTACTAGAGTTATAGCATTTCCAGTCAATGTTGGGGAAGTTAAAGTCTCCCATAATGACCACCCTGTTCCTTTCACTCCTGCCCAGAATCGTTTTGCCGATCCTCTCCTCCACATCCCTGGAATTTTGCGGAGGCCTATGAAAAGCTCCCAGCAGTGTGACCTCTCCTCTCCTGTTTCTGACCTCAGCCCATACCACCTCAGTAGACGAGTCCTCGTCAAAAGTTCTTTCAGCCACCTTTATACTGTCCTTGACTAACAAAGCCACACCTCCCCCTCTTTTACCACCTTCCCTGATCTTTATGAAAGATCTAAACCCTGGAACCTGCAACATCCATTCCTGACCCTGCTCTATCCATGTCTCCGAAATGGCCACAACATCGAAGTCCCAGGTACCTATCCATGCTGCAAGCTCACCTACCTTATTCCGGATACTCCTGGCGTCGAAGTAGACACACTTCAAACCAGCTTGCTGTCTGCCAGCACACTCCTGTGACGGTGAAATTCTGTCCATGTCCTCCCTACTCTCATCCTCCTGTGTACTGGAACTACACCACAGGTTCCTATGCCCCTGCTGAGCTAGTTTAAATCCACCCGATTAGCACTAGTAAATTTCCCACCGAGGATATTAGTACCCCTCTGGTTCAAGTGAAGACCGTCCTGTTTGTAGAGGTCCCACCTTCCCCAGAATGAGCCCCAGTTATCCATATACCTGAAACCCTCCCTCCTGCACCATTCCTGCAGCCACGTGTTCAGCTGATATCTCTCCCTGTTCTTTGCCTCGCTATCACGTGGCATAGGTAACAAACCAGAGATGATAACTCTTGTTTGTTCCAGCTCTCAGCTTCCACCCTAGCTCCCTGAAATCCTGCCTTATATCCCTATCCCCCTTTCTACCTATGTCATTGGTACCTATGTGGACCACAACTTGGGGCTGGTCACCCTCTCCCTTCAGGACCCCAAAGACACGATCCGAGACATCACGGACCCTGGCACCTGGGAGGCAACACACCAACCGTGAGTCTCTTTCGTTCTTGCAGAATCTCCTATCTGTCCCCCTAACTATGGAGTCCCCAATGACTAATGCTCTCCTCCTCTTCCCCCTTCCCTTCTGAGCAACAGGGACAGACTCTGCGCCAGAGACCTGTACCCATGGCTTACCCCTGGTAAGTCGTCCCCCTCAACAGAATCCAAAACGGTATACCTGTTATTGAGGGGAACGGCCGCAGGGGATCCCTGCACTGTCTGCCTGTTCCCTTTCCGTCCCCTGACTGTAACCCATCTACTTTTTTCCTGTACCTGAGGTGTGACTACCTCCCTGTAACTCCTCTCAATCACCCCCTCAGCCTCCCGAATGATCCGAAGTTCATCTAGCTCCAGCTCCAGTTCCCTTGCGCGGTTTCCAAGGAGCTGGAGTTGGGTGCACTTCCCGCAGATGAAGTCAGCAGGGACACTAGTGGTGACCCTTACCTCCCACATCCTACAGGAGGAGCATGCAACTGCCTTTGCATCCATTGCCATTGTTCTGAATTCTAAAAAACAGACTATTGGAAAAAAAAACGCTAGTAACTTACCAAATCGGCACTCAGAACCTTTTTGGTTGGAGGAGGAGGATGGGTGGGAGACACTACTTTAGTAGTGTTTCGGGTAAAGCAACCACCCAAATATATTACCTCACTTACTCAACCGTCCCGTGTCTGCTCCTGCTCGACGTGCACTCCGACTATTCACGAGGTAAGTTTTTTAAAGGAGAAGCTTACCTTCGCAGGCTGCCCTCCCGCCTCCTTCCAGACTCCTGCCACTGAAACGACTGAAAGGCCACAGTCACGCGAGGTAAGACCTTTATACTCCTGAAGCTTACCTTCCCAGGCTGCCCTCGCGTGTCCTTCGGGACTCCCGCCGCTGAAACAACTGAAAGGATTGGCCTTCTTATCCTCTAAAGGACCAATCTTTACCTTTGCCACTCTTTTACGATTTACATTTTTATAGAAACTTTTGCTGCCTGTTTTTATATTCTGAGCTAGTTTACTCTCATAATCTATCTTACTTTTCTTTATAACTTTTTTGTGGCTTTCTGTTGGCCTTTAAAGATTTCCCAATCTACTAGTTACCCACTACTCTGCTTTTTTGTATGTGTTTTTTTCCAATCTGATACTTTCCTTTACTTCCTTCGACATCCATGGCTGACTATCTCTTTTCGTACAGTTCTTCCTTATCACTGGAATATACTTCTGCTGAGCGCTATGAAAAATCGTCTTGAAAGTCCTCCACTGTTCCTAAATTGACAAACCGTAAACCTTTTGCTCCCATTCTACCATAGCTAACTCCTCTCTCACTCCATCATAATCTCCTTTGTTTAAGCACAGGACATAGGTACTGGAGTTAACCTTCTCATGCTCCATCTGTATTTTAAATTCGACCACACTGTGATCGCTCCTTCTGAGAGGATCCCTAACTGTGAGATCATTAATTATTCCTGTCTCATTACACAGGACTAGATCTAGGATAGCTTGCTCCCTCATAGGTTCCATTACATATTGTTCAAGGAAATTATCGCGGATGCATTCTATGAACCCCTCCTCAAGGCTGTCATGACCGACCTGGTTTGATCAATCAATTTGTAGATTAAAATCCCCCATGATAATTGCTGTACCATTTTTACATGCATTAGCTATTTCCATGTTTATTGCCTGCCCCACCATGGGATGTCATTATTTGGTGGCCTATAGACCACATCGATCAGTGACTTCTTCTCCCTGCTGTTCCTAATTTCCACCCAAATGGATTCAACGTTTTGTTCAGTGGAACCTATATCATCTCTCACTACCGCCCTGATATCATCCTTAAAAATCAGAGCGACACCACCTGCCTTACCTTCCTGTCTGTCGTTCCGAACAGTTTGATACCCCTGGATATTTAACTCCCAGTCATGACCATCCTGCAACCATGTCTCTGTAATGGCCATTAAATCATATCCACTTGCCATGATTTGCATCGTCAACTCATCCACCTTGTTTCAAATGCTCCGAGCATTCAGCTAAAGTGCCCTTTTGCCAGTTTTTGCACCTTCTTTTTGAGTCCTATTACCTCCATTACTAACAGCTCTTGAGTTCTCCTTCCCTTTAACTTTTTTCCTAATTTTCAATGGAGTTGAAGCTTCCTCGTCACCTGCTAACCTGCTGCTTTGCCTTCCATTAATTGTTATACTCCCTGTATGCTCACTCCTCCCTTCCCCACACTGACTAGTTTAAAGTCCTATTGACCGCCCTATTTACCCTTTTCGCCAGAACACTCGACCCAGCCCTGTTCGGGTGGAGTCCATCCCAGCGGTATAGATCCCTCCTGTCCCAGAACAGATGCCAGTGCCCCATGAAAAGGAAACCCTCTTTCCCACACCACACTTTCAGCCACGTGTTTACTTCCCTGACCCTCGCCACCCTATGCCAATTTGCACATGGCTCGGGCAGCAATTCAGAGATTATGACCCTTGAAGACCTGTTTTTTAATTTTGTTCCTAACTTTTCAATCCCAAAACAGGTCTTTTTTCCTTGTCCTGTCTATGTTGTTGGTACCTAAGTGGACCACAACAACTGGATCCTCCCCCTTCATCTCTAGTATCCTCTCAAGCCGGTCAGAGATGTCTCACACCCTCGCACCAGGCAGGCAACACACCATGTGGGACTCTCTATCCTGCTTGCAAAGGATACTGTCTATCCCCCGATGATGGAATTCCCTACAACTGCAATCTGCCATTTTGCTCCCCCTCTTGAATGGCCTCCTGGACCATGGTGCCATGGTCAGTTGACTCATCCTTCCTGCAGCCCTGTTCCTCATCCACACAGGAAGCAAGTGCCTCACACCTCTGGGACAATGTCAAGAGCCGCAGCTCCTGTGTTCCAGTCTGCAGGGTCCCTCTACCTGCCTCACTCGCAGTCACACACTGCTGTCCCTGGCCGCTGATCAAATTAACATTAGTTAATCTACTGGGTGTGACTGCCTCCTGGAACACAGTGTCCAGGTATCTCTCCCCCTCCCGGATGTGCCGCAGTGTTTGGAGTTCGGATTCCAGCTCATCAATTTTGAGCCGGAGCTCCTCAAGCAGCCAACACTTGCTGCAGATGTGGTCACTGCCGTTCTCAATGGGATCAGTTAGCTCCCACATCATACAGCTACAACACATCACCTGACCTGCCATCTCTACTTAGTTAATTATTTAAAATTAATTAGTTTTTTTTAGTTTTGCAGTGTTCTCTCTTTAAGTGTTCTCTGGACCAGTAAGTTTACTCCGTTATATACTCAAACAGACTCCGGTTTTGCCTTCCAAACCGCGCTCAGAGGATTTGGTGTCTAGGTGACCTCCCCGAAAGGCAACAAAGAGATGAGAAAAAAAAATGCAAATAGCTTATCTGCTCACCACAGTTAGTCATTATTATTAGGTTAGAGGAGGTGGAATGGTGGGAGACACTACACGTGTAGTGTCTCAGTTATTAGTTACTTCCCAAATTTATTGGGTGAAAGATAACCGTTACCCAGCCGACCACTCTCGCCTACTCTGGGACTCCTCCTCCGCTGACCAACTGAAGGCCACAGTCACACGAGGTAAGACTTTTATAACGAAAGCTTACCTTCCTGGCTGCCCTTGCACTCTCTCCTGGACTCCTGGCACTGAAGTGAAGATATATTTACAGAAATGCAGATTAGATATACATGTATTGTGTACCTGTGCCACCTATGACCCCTCAAAACGTCTTCTTTCATTACTTACCACTAAATCTAGGTGCTGGTCCAGTATCCCCAGCTGAAGTAAATGGAGACTGTTGATTGGAATACCTTTCCAGTCTTTTTTGGGGGTTCAGGGCACAGAGGGTCCTGGCTTGCTGAACACCTCCTGCACAGATGCAGTTGCACTGTCCTCGGGCTGACCTTCTGCAGTCAATGGGGTCACTGGCAGAGGTGGAAAGGCGGGGAGAATTTTGAGATGAAGCTCCCAATGTTCCTGTCTGGTGCTCCTCCTCTCCTTGGGTGTCTGCTGGCATCTCCCGTCACCTTGAGGTGAAGAGGCATATGGAATGAGATCAACGGATCTTGTTTCCTCTCACCCTGCTATATGGTTACAGTGAAGGAGCGGATGTCCACATGCATACCTACAAGAAATTAAGTGTTTTGGGTCTGGCTGTCTGAAGCAGCCACCATACTTTCCATGGAGGCAACCACGTACTCGCATGCCACAACAGTAGACTGAACTTTAAATGGGTGCATCCATATTTCACTCTAATGAGGGCCTTTGACATCACTGCCTGATATTCCCCTGCTTATCTCTGCATGTTCAACATGTTGTTCCAACATTTTAGTTAGCCGGCTATTATGGCCCTTTAAATGCTTATGCTGTGGAAGATTTAGGATTTCAGTCATGGCTGAATGCAGCAATTATTCGGTATCTGAGGCAATCAGTGTACTTGACTTTTTGTCACCAGGATGGGCACCGACTCAAAATTCAAACATCCTGTTATCTTGAGAGATGGCAAATGGCTTTCCTTAGTATTCCCCTGATTCATCACACTCACTGATTTGGAGTAACAAGGGAATGTAGAAGATGTGTAATCCATCAAAAAACCTTATTTATTTGGTAATTCAGCCAAGGCAGAGAAGCAGGTTAAATACAAAGCTCCACTATAAGCATTTACAAAGGTGCATCAGAAGCTTTAATATGGAAGGTTGCATCATCAGCTAAAGGATAGAGACAGAAGAATGAAATCAAGTTCCTACTGGAATTAGTGTGTGAAAAAGTGTATTAAAGGCCTGATTCTTGTTGCTTTCAAATGAGGCCTGACCAGAAAAAAAGGCTTGGATTTCCTGTGATTGTACTGAAGAAGCTTCAGAGACATTGGCACCTAGTCTATGTTCCTTCCAACTATCAATCCTTACTTTTCAGGCTTTTGGCTCAGTGGAATTAGGGGGTTAGCACCCTGAGTACATCAGGTAATGATTTGTTGTCATTACAGCAGTAGCAAATTTCCCCAAGTCAAAGTGCTCTGCAGTTCTGGTTCTCATCATATTTTAAATGCTAATACGCAGCCTATGACTTAAACAGGTTTCTAGTATTTTTAGAGTTGACTTGCCAAAGCACACACCATGTATATTCTCATAGATATCAGCTGACTGTTTGTCAAAAACATGCCAAATAACCAGCATAATCTGCTTGCCTTGATCTACTTGCCTTGCCTTTATTTATTGGTATTGATAAGCTATCTTCCTGCCATTCTGCCAATGTCATTATGGATTGGTCCTGACTAGATAACCCAGCCCCCTCAAAGTACGTCTGCAGCTGAAATAGCTGCACAGAGGCCAGTATCTCGGCACCAAGTCATGCTTTATTTACAGCTGCACAGTACATTGACTCTGACCAACCAGCTCAAAGCCAGCCCCTAGACTGATGACACCTTCTGAATCTCTTGTTTATTTGTCAGCCAGGGCTCCCTGATTGGCCGAGGTTAACAACCCCAGTCAAGGATCTCATAGTCAATGAGATCCACCTGGCCCTGGTTCCAGTCACTACAGCAGCCTGTTGGCAAACACTAATAAGGCCTAGCCTTAAATGCATCTGTTCTTGTGCTATCACTACCAGACAGCTGGCTGGTGCATTTTGCTGCCCAGACATCTGAAGTTCAATTGGGGCATAATCTACCCCTACCCCTAGCATTTTGGTGATGCACTTTTAAAAGTATAAAGTTGAAAATGCAATTTAAAGTACATACACAAACAAATCAAATGTTAATTACATAAGCAGACCCCGCAGTGAATGAATAAAGTCACTGAAATATGATATGAAATTGGAAGGTCCAGTTGGCAAAAGAGAGCCAGAATTAGGTTAATGATGTTGAATGCTGTAATAAGGGCATTTGCGTACTGAAGGGATGAATTTTATTTTCATAAAATATCAAAAGTATAATCCTAATTATTAAGTTGAAATATAATTAGATTCTGATTATCAAAATGTTGGTTCTGTTGCTTTACCAAATTGAAAATTGATTCAATTAATCAAATATGAATTTGGATACCAGTTCATTTTTGAAATTGCCAAAAATAAATAAAATGTAATTGCTATTCATTCACAATATAAATTATTAGAATCTCCAATTATTTACTTTTCTTATTTATCTTTCTTATTTACCAAGTTTTATGACATAAGACATTAAGTATGCGAGATAAAGAATTTGGAAATTTATAAATTGGAACTATATTTTGTCCATATTTTAAATCTCAAACAGATCATGGAAGAAGGCGATTTAAACAACGATGGCATGTTATCATTTGTAGAGTTTAAAAATGTAATAGAGAAATCAGCTGACTTCCAAAAGTAAGTCATGTTAAAGAAAAATTTGTTAGAAAAAAATAGCCAAGCTAATATGATACTTATTACATTTTTTCCCAAGGCTGCACTCCATGAACTTTTATTATTTTCCATCTGTAAAATTTGCAAAAACCTAGGAATGCACATATGCAGTATTCCTTAGTTAAAATTTACTTCTAAACGATTTGCTCAAATTAATTATTAGGAAAATAAAATTTAGTTTCAATTTTGCCAGTTTTATCAGTTAACATATGACTTTAAAGTTCATTTAAAATAAGAGCTATTAAAGTAAGATTTGATTTGGAGGTTGCTTGACTTGACATAGTACCAGTTAGTTATAGAGCTGAAATTATATTGGGGTTCTACCTCTTTCCTATTGAACCCTACGTCAAAACTTAAAGAATTATTAGGGAGGTTTTGTTTTTAATTGACTCAGGTTTTTAGTAATGACGGGCAGCATGTTTTAGTTGTGACGGGCAGCATGTCGGTGCAGGCTTGGAGGACCGAAGGGCCTGTTCGTGTACTGTAATTTTCTTTGTTCTTTGTTCTTTATGGAACATGGGCAGCACCGGCTGGCCAGAATTTACTACCTATCCCTGTTTGCCATTAAGAATGTGGCAGCGAGCTGCCGTCTTGAACCACTGCAGTCTATGTCCTGCAACGTTATAAGGGAAGGAATTCCAGGATTTTGACCCATTAAAAGTGAAGGAATGGTTATATTTCCAAGTCAGGATAATGAGTGGCTTGGGGGCTTCTTATACATGGTAGCACATGTGGTACCCTGCTGCCCTTGTTCTTCTGGATGGAAGTGGCCATGGGTTTGGAAAGTGCTGTCTAAGTGAATTTCTGCAGTGCACCTTGTAAATACTACACACTGCCACTACTAAGCATTGGTGGTGGATAGAGTGGATGTTTTTGGATGAGGGCCCAGTCAAGCAGGCTGCATTATATTTATGCTTTTTGAGTATTGTTGGAGCAGCACCCATCCAGGCAAGTGGTGAGCATTCGTCACACTCTTTACTTGTGCCTTGTAGATGGTGGACGGGCATTTTGGAGTCAGGAAGGAAACTACTTGCTACAGTGTTCTAAACTTTGCAGTATTTATGCCTCTGACCTGCTTTTTTATGGCAAGTCCAGTTAAGTTTCCGGTCAATGGAAACCTTCAGGATATTTGAAGTGTGGAATTCAGTGATTGTAATGCCATTGAACATTAATGGATGGAGATTGTATTGTCTCTTACTGGAGGTGATCATTACCTGGGATTGTTTGGCGTGAATGTTACTTGCTATTTTTCAGCCCACGTCTGGATATTGTCCAGGTCTTCAGTATCTGATAACTTGCAAATTGTGCTGAGCATTTTGCAGTCATTGGTGAACATCCCTACTTCTGACCTTATAAAGGAGGGAAGCTCATTGATGAAGCATCTGAACATGGTTGGGCCTAGGACACTATCCTGAGGAGCTCCTGCACAGATGTCCTGGCGCTGAGATGATTGACCTCCAACAACAGGAGCTGGGTGACCTTGGCAGAAACCAAACTGGGTATCACTAGGCAAGTCATTGTCAAGTAGGTGGTAAGAGTTTCCCCATTTAAAATGGAGATGAGGATGCTTTGCTCTAGGATCAATGGCCTGGAACTCGAGCTAACAGCAGTAAAGATCGATAAAAATCAGTCAAACTACAGTAGTTCAAGAAGTAGGCTCACGACCTCCTTCTGATGGACAACTAGGGGTAGGCAATAAATGCTTACCTTGTCAGCGACTTGAGCATGGATGAATAACAAAAAAAAATCAAAATCCTTTCTTCCCAGTTAGCAGCCAACTCGCATTTTTATCACCATTAATATACTTTAGAAGATTTCCTTTGCTGTATGTGCTGTGTAATACAGAATTATAAGATGTTAAAATAATTCAAGCAGAATTGATTTTCTGATGTCGATGTCCTCTACTTTTATTCACTATATTTCAGATCCTTTTCAATTCGTTTCTGAGTGAAATGAGCAGACTGAATGAAATTGCAAGTGGCAACAGTGAAGAAATGTACATTGCCTTCTATTTAAAATTGATGTGTTACATTCATAGAATTGTGAATCTAAAAGTTCTTTCATTGATGTTGAGTCAAATGTTCCATTGCTTTTTAATTTAATATCATAAATTTTCCTGAACACAATTAACATTGCATACTTTTGATGACATCTATGAAATGTGACGAATTTTACATTTTCTGCAGAAATGGTAGGAGTTTTTCATCTTCTCATAATTGTTAGAGATGAACTAATAAATATGATGCGTAGGTTGCCAGTATGCATAATTAGTGTAATTCCCACTGTCATCAAAGAAAGTCACGAATATTTGGAAAAAACATAGACTTAAGAAAGTGACATTAAACTGGTAGTTAATTGTCAACTAAGCAGTCTAATACTTTTTTTCTACAGTTCTACTGTTGCAGCAGCTTAATCAAATATAAATGTCGTGATATCTCATAACCTTGACAGCCAGAAAAAAGTCTGCATTTTACAGATGTCTAAATATGATATGTATAGACTGCTAAAATTATTCTTCTGTTAAATCCGTTTTGTTTTTATAATGCTAAAATGTCAATAATGCAGATAGTTTAAGTTTATTTTGAAGTATATCAATAAAGACTATATTTGCCATGATATCCTTACAAATTGAAAGCTGATGAACTTAAAGAGCCTTCAAAAATATTTGTAAAATGTACGCATGTCCAGCCAATTCTGCCATCTATCATCTTGGGAGCAGTGCAAGTTGTTTTTAGGAAAGTATGGAATAGATCTTTCTGTTTTTACACTCAGACATATTGGTTTGCGAAGCTGCAGTTGTCTGGGGAGATGAAGTAGGAAAATTATACATCTATAAGGAAGCTTGTTTGATTTTCAAGGCCTCTTATCAATCCTATGTATTTTTATGTTTTGCTGTTATTCCTTATTTGCTTCATTTAGAGTCATAGAGTCTTACAGCACAGAAATAGACCCCTCCGTCCAAATCGTCCATGCTGACCAGGTTTCCCAAACTAAATTAGTCCCATTTGCTTGCATTTGACCCATATCCTTTTAAACTTTTCCTATTTAATGTACCTATCCAAATGTCTTCTAAATGTTGTAAGTCTTCCTGCATCTATGACTTCCTCTTGCAGTTTACTTCACATACGAACCACACTCTGTGTGAAGAAGTTGCCCCTTGTGTCCCTTTTAAAATCTCCTCTCACATTAAAACTATGCTGTCATTTTGAACTTTCCTACGCTAGGGAAAAGACCTTCGCAATTTACCTTATCTATGCTCCTTATGATATTATAAACCTCTTTATGGTCACCCCTCAACCACCTACCCCCGGAAAAAAACATTCTAGCCTGTCCAGCATCTCCTTATAACTCAAAGCATCTGCTCCTGGTAACAGCCTTGTACATCTTTTCACCCTTTCCAATTTAATAATGTCCTTCCTATAACAGGGTGACCAGAATTGTATACAGTACTCCAAGAGTAGCCTTTCCAATGGCCTGTACAGCTGCAGCATGTTGTCCCAACTCCTATACTTAATGGTTTGACCAATGAAGGCAAGCATGCCAAGTGCCTTCTTCACCACCCTATCTACCTATGACACCACTTTCATTGTTTAATTTGCAGCATCACATAAAACAACAAGGCGATATGGGGGAGAGGGCAGTTCATTTGTGAAGGACTAGAATTGAAAAATAAATAATTCATGTTAACTTTGTACCGACACTTAATTAGACCCCATAAGAACTGTGCGCAGTTCCAGCGTTCATATTACAAAAATAATATAGAGGGACTGGAAAAAGTATTTAAAAAATTCAGATGGGTGTTGTAAGAATTGAAGGACGATACTTTTCAGAGAACACTGTACAAATGGGAGACTGTTCTGTAGAAAAGGAAATACTGAGGGGTAACCTGGAAAAGTTTGTTTGGAAAGTTTTGATAGATTGTTATCATTGGCAATCACTCACTAGTAAGTATGGTTGTCCACAGAGGAAATTCCATATCACTCCTCGTGGGTTCTGTGTATCCTTGTTTGGCTCATGAGCCTGATCTCAGGAGTCGCATCTTGACCACACATTTGGCATGTGTTTCCAGGAGGTGGAATTGGTCCTTGACCATGAAATCACTGGTATTCCTTTCTTCAGTTCCTTTTCCATACTTGCAGTTACTGATACGTGTTCTCAAAGAATTGTGTCCCTTCATACAGAGTTTCCTCCAAATTGTTTTCTTCTGAATGAGTGATAAATATAGAGATCTTTCCACTCGCAGGGGAGTCCAAAACTAATGGCTATAATTAAAATTAGTAATTAATTAATATATTAGGGAGTTCAAGAGCAATTTGTTTACCCAAAAAGTATAAGAATGTTGAGTTTGTTTCCACAAGTAGACAGCACGAATAGCAAAAGATGCATTTCAGCACAACCTAGACGAGTGCATGAGGGAAAAAGATGCAGTTGGATATGTGGACAATGTTAGATGAAAATGGTTAGAAGATAGATTCTGGGAGCTAGCCTGAACCAATTAGGCCAAATTACTGTTTCTGAGCTCTAGACTTATGTAGACTCAAATGAACAGGGATTATAACTGCTTCCAGATTTTTGTCAGTTCCGTTCTATTATTGACTGCTGATGTAAAAGATTACGTTAGAACAGAATTTATTTCTATTCAAACCATGTTGTACAGTGACGTATTGACCCATGTGAGATGGCTAAGATGACTCCATATTCCCCTTTCTGGATGTTAATATTGTATTACTGTATATCTGTTCAGTGATCAAAAATGTACTTGTAGTATTATGAGATAAAAGGTACTGCAGATGCTGGAGAATCCGAGATAACAAGCATGGGGCTGGATGAACACAGCAGGTCAAGCAGCATCATAGGAGCAGGAAAACTTTTTGCTTGACCTGCAGTGTTCATCCAGCCCCATGCTTGTTATCTTGTAGTATTATGAATTGTATTTGCCCCATTATTTGAAATGGCTGCTTCTCAAATCATGATTGCAACTGACTTGAGACAGTTTTGTCGTCTTGACAAAGTATATCAGAGTATTCCTGATGATAACACATCAGCTCAGGTTCATAGAATTCCTACAGTGTGGAAGCAGGCCATTCCCATTGAGTCCAACTGACCCTCCAAACAGCAACCCTGGGCAATTTAGCATGGACTGTCTGCCTAATCTGCATATCTTTGGATGGTGGGAGGAAACCAGAGCACCCAGAGGAACCTGACACAGACACGGACAGAATGTGCAAGCTCCACACAGATAGTCACCCAAAACTGGACTGGAACCGGGGTCCCTGGTACTCTGTGGTAGCAGCACTAACTATTGAGCCACTATGCCATCAAAGGTCTAGAAGCATTTTCCAATTGATGAACACCAAAGACTATGAACAGTATAACCATGCAAATCTCAAAATTACCATTAAAAATGTACTGGCTCCTGGGTATTACTTTTGTCTGCTTATTACCTGTGCACTTATTTAAGGGGAAAAGTCTTGAATTTGCCCTGTTAGAGTTAAGCATCTTCCACCACTGTAAAGTTGTTTATAATTTAGAATCTCCCTAACTAGGAAATAAGTATCTATTTTCAAGATTCTTTTTTATTTGAGGTAGAACAAAGAAATGCATCTGCGGGATCACAATGCACATTGTTAAGAAGGTGAAATGTAACTGATTAATAGCAAAATTAACGGTTACTTTTCAACTGCGATTTAAGGGAAATAATTGGTTTAGTAATAGGATGAAATTGTGTTGTAATTTGCTTGAAAACATGTTGAAGAACGACCAAAAGGATCAAAATATGATTTGAACAACTAGGTTACATGTTATGTTCACTATTAGACACAAAGGATTAAATATATATTGAAAATCTTTGATAGTTATGACAGCAGATCAAGTTACTGAATTAAGATGTTAATCGTGTACTTAGGCAAATAAAAATTATGCATGTTAATATAATATTGATATTACAATAGGAATGTAACAGTGTTTTCAAAAATAGAACACATGGGCAGTTGACTGTGAAATCGGACATGACCGATTTGCGTACTGGACTTTGCAAAACAATTGATTTCTTGCTGCCCGTGTTGCAGTTCCCAAAAAAGCTAAACATTCTGAAAATGTTTTTTAAAAATCACGGATTTAAGTCTAGTTAATGGATTATTTCGAAGAAAAGCACATAATTTGTGAAATAAACACCATATTCTATATGCTAGGTCAGATTTCATGCTGAACCTGCCTCATATTGGAATGCTGTGCATACAGTGGGTGTAATGTGCGAAGACATATTAATAGTGGTAATGAATAGCTTATCAGCTTAAGGTACTGTTCCAGCATTGTTACCATTACATTCATTTTTATACAAACAAAACCTTTCTGGGTATATTCGAACATACCTCTGTCTCATCTTGAGGTACGACTTGAACCCAGAACAGCTGGTCTAGAGGTAAGAACACTACCAAGGCACAACATGACCTTTTGGATATTGAGCTCTGGGCATTATAAAATCAACCTGGGTACATATTGGCACAATGGAAATGTCACTGAATTAAGAATCCAGGCTATTCTGGGACACAAATTCCACCAGCTGCCATGGTCGGATTTGAACTTAAATACAATTAATAAAGCTAGTCTCAGTAGTAATGACCATGGGGCTATCATTGATTGTTATAAGTATCAAGCTGGTTCACTAATATCCTTTGGGGATTGAAATTGCCATCCTGATTTGGTTTGGCTTCCATGTGATTGCAGACCCCTAGCAGTGTGGTTGACTATGAACTGTCCTTACAGATGGCCTGGTAAGTCAGTCAGATGTACCAAACTGTGAGCTGGACTAGATCAATTCAAGGAAATAGCTTACCAACAGCTTCACAATTAGTTACGGGTAACAAATGCTACCCTTGCCAACAATGCCCAAATCCCATGAAAGAATTTTTAAAAATATTAATGGACTGAAGAAAAAGATTCTACACAAAAGAAAACAACAAACTGCAGGTATTGGAAATTGCTGGAAAAATTCTGCAGGTCTCGCAGCATCTGTGGAGATAAAGCAGAGTTAATGTTTCAGAACCGGTGAATCTTGTTCTTCCCTGAGGAAGAAGGGTCACAGGACCCGAAATGTTCTTTTGAAGTACATAAAAGTTTAGATCATGGGTATATACGGCAAAGACATGATCGAAGTGCTTTGGCCAGCAGGCGTTTGAAATTTATATGGTGTCTTAACACCATGACGTTTCAGACACTGAAGTACTCTCAAGTTGTAGTTATTGTTGTAGGAAATACGGCAGCTAACATGCACACAATAATCATCCACAAACAGCAAACTAATTGTGATCAGATTTGTTTTGATGGTGCAGGATAAGTATTAGCCAGGACAGCAAGGATAACTCCCCTGCTTTTCTTCAAAACATTGTCATAGCATCTTTTATATACACTTGAGTGAGTAGATAGGGCCTTAGTATACAATCTCATTTGAAAGGCATTGCCTCCAACAGTGCATCATTCCCTCAGAACTAGAATGTTGACCTGGATTTTTGTTTGAATCATGCTTATGTGTTTATTTACCTTCAGCAGCTCAAGACAAATTAACTTCAAAACCAATTAAATTTATCTGCTGAGACCTGATATTTAATTTGAAATTGTCTTTAAGTTGTAAAAGTTTGATGTGTCGATAAAACTTGGGCTGAATTTTCCCAGCTTCTGAATGATGTGGGCTATGGTGAGACAGTTGGGAAATGTGGCAAAAATGAAAAAAATAGATAGTGCTTCACTTCAATCAATTGGCTGTGTAACTGAATCATCATTAATCATCGACCATAGTTGGAAAGGGAGGTCTGCAACTGGTGCCCTCCAGAATCAGCTCTGCACCCTGATGGCAACTTCTTTTTCTTGTAGAGGCTATTCAACAGCCACTGGATGTAATAAGTTGGATAGGGTCATGGGAACATTCTCCACCCGTACAGCTATGCCCCTTGTGCAGCCTATGAGACTATTACAATGTGTGCGGGAATTGTGAATTGAAATGAATGCGGCTTGCACAGCTGTCGTCATGGTTGTAGAGTCATACAGCATGGAAACAGATCCTTCAGTCCAACTTGTCTACACCAATCATTTTCCCAAACTAAACCAGTTTAGAGGTAGGCAGAGGTAAAGAGTCCCAAGTGAGAAGTGCACAGGGCAGGAATCAATCATAGAATATCTACAGTATGGAAGAACGCTATTTGGCCAATTAAGTCCACACTGACCCTCCAAACAGTATTTCACCCAGACCCATCCCATCTCTGTAACCCTACATTTCCTATGGCTAATCAACCTAACCATCTCTGGATACCCTGGGCAATTTAGCATGGCCAATCCACCTAATCTGCACACCTTTGGACGGTGGGAGGAAACCAGAGGAAGCCCACATTGACACAGAGAGAACATTGCAAACTCCACACAGTCACCCAAGGGTGCAATTGAACCTGGGTCCCTGGTGCTGTGAGGCAGCAGTGCTAACCACTGAGCCACCATTCTGTACCAGGAAGGTTTAGTAATTTGGTTGAATTGAGTGGATGAGAGCTGTTGAGGGAAGATGCTGAATGCACTAGTAGAGGGAGGTGGGTGCAGTAGCAAAGTTAGACTGAATGTGAGATTACAGAAGGGTGATGATGCAAAACATAGATTTTCAGTGAGTTCTCATGGCATTGCTGCATGTTCCTCCAGCCCATGAAAATGGCACATATCCAAGAGGTAACTTTGGCCATGCTGGCAGGATTTGATACCGTGGCCTTTGGCAATACAGGGTAAAGAAGATGGCCCTCCTCTTCACCAACCTGTCCACCAGGACTTTCAAGTTTCTGGCAGCAAAGCAGGGTGCCAATTCGCCTCTGACAGACTTCCCCTTTGCAATTCTTCAGAGACTTACACTGTGAAGGGCAATTACTGCCTTGCAGCTTTTGGAATAGTACACAGTGGGTTTAAATACAGCATTGGTGACATAAATGCCAGAAAGTCCTGGCACTGTTGAGCACTTCCACTGGAACAGAGTGCAACAGCAATACCATGCCGGTATTGTGCATACTTTTTCAGTTGATCAGTATAAAATTGCATGAGGAAAGTGACCAAGGCTCACAAAGGGGAATCCTCCATTAAACACCCTGAAATTGACACTTAGCCAAATTTGGGGAAAATTCAGCTTATCAGTTTTTATCAGTCCATATAAAAGTATTTAGTTTATAGGCACAACATTATTATTTTTATATCATTGCAATAGTCATATTTTAAATGATTTGGAATGGAAATCAGCATTTTAAAAAAGGCTTCTGTGGGTTGTAAGTGTTACTGGAAAGGCCCGCAATTGTCACATATTCCTAATTGTCCTTGAGAAGATGGTTGTGAACTGATTCTTGTTGAACCACTGCAGTTCATTTGGTAAAGACCAGGAAGCTCCATGATTTTGAACTAGCAACACTGAAGAAATGGTGATGTAATTCCGAGTCAGCACATGTATGGCCTGGAGAGGAAGTTACTAGTGGTGGTGTTCCTATTCATCTGCACTTTTGTGCATTTTAGAGCTCACAGATTCAGAAGATGATATTGAAAGACCTTTGGTGGTTTGTGTAGTGCATCTTGTACAAAATGAAAGTCACCATAGTCCCAGAGGGGCAGAAGCTGTTCTCTCATCGGGGAAGGCTGACTGGTAGTGAGTTTAATCTGAGAGTCACCACACCACAGGCAAAGAGTGAGGTTGAAGACATAGGGCCTTCACAGTGATCTTAGCACAGGAAAGCTGAACCCACACTGTTGGCAACATTCATTCTGTGTGGCAAAGCAGCCATCCAGTCAACAGAACTAATCAAGCCTCATCTTACAAATGGTACACACTGCTGTACTTAGATCATTGGTGTAGGGAGTAAATGTTTAAAGTGGTGCATGCATGTTAATATTGTGGGCTATTTGTTCTGGATAATTGGAGGAAAAATTCTTGGACAGCTGATCTGGAATACACTACCTAAGAGGATGGCAGAAGCAGATTCAGTGCTAACATTCGAGAGAAGTGACTAAATACTTGAAGGAAAAACATTAAATCATTATGAAAAAAGAACAGGGGACTGGGGTTAATTGGAGAGTTCTAGGAGAAAGACACACCACGAAGAATAGCTTCCTATTATGTTGCATCATTCAATGATTTAGTAATGATGGCCGTCTAAAAAAGCGAAGTAGACAGCAAGTTCTGGAAGCAGTTTATTTGAAACAGCTCAGACTTGCCAAATTGTTCAGTGGATAATCTCTGCCAGACTATCCACCAGCAATGACTGTGGGAGGGATCACATACTTTGACAAGCAGTATTGACGACTAATGATTTTGAAAAAACACAGCCTAGACCAAAGGATCGATAAGCAAATAAACGCGGAGATAAAGATAACAACATTGAACACCCTGGGATTCGAGAATTGATAGATACGGTTCAGTGGTGAAAAGGATGAGGCATTTATTGTTTTCAAAGAGAGAAGAAATGTAGTTGTGAATATGGGTGACTGGAATCTGTTAGGAAGCGTTTTGGAAGAGGTCCACGTTCACTCGACCATTTTGGGGAAGATCTGGCTGACGATCCTGTTCATTTTCAGGATGTTGGTCCTTGGAGTGGCTGCTGAAGATGTTTGGGATGACGAACAAGCTGAATTCATCTGCAACACTGAGCAACCAGGCTGCAGGAACGTTTGCTACGACAAGGCCTTCCCCGTTTCTCTCATTAGGTACTGGGTCTTACAGATCATCTTCGTGTCCTCGCCGTCCTTGGTTTATATGGGGCATGCACTCTATCGCCTGAGAGCACTGGAGAAAGAAAGACAGCGGAAGAAAGCCCACCTTCGAGCCGAACTGGAAGAGATGGAGCCGGAGCCGGAAGAGCACAGAAGACTGGAAAAAGAACTGAGGAAGTTGGAAGAGCAGCGCAAAGTAAATAAGGCACCTCTCCAAGGTTCACTTTTACGCACTTACGTCCTCCAGATCCTGACCAGATTGGGGATGGAGATTGGTTTTATGGTGGGCCAGTATCTCCTGTACGGATTTGGACTTGATCCCCTTTACAAGTGTGTCCGATCACCCTGTCCCAATACTGTGGATTGCTTCGTTTCCAGGCCCACAGAAAAGACTATCTTCATTGTCTTCATGCTCAGCATAGCTGCCTTTTCCTTGCTTTTGAATATACTTGAAATCGTTCACCTAGGAATCAGAAAAATCAAACAGGCGCTTTACTTAGAGTCAGACGTAAGCATGTACGAATCGAAGAAGAGCTCAGTTGTGCAGCAAGTTTGTATTTTAGCCAACTCCTCGCCTCATAAACCTGCCCCAAGGGCCCTCAGTGGTTATAAGCTGTTACCAGAACAGGAGGGACATCCTGGAAACGTCCCTATTTTCTTGACTCCGATGTCTCTTAGCATGATTAAAGGTGAGGCCTGTATTATTTAGAGTCAGAAACATACATATTCAATTTCTTCCGCATGCAATATTCAGACCAACGAATTACAAGTCTTAAAAATAAGAAATGGAGTTGACACAGCACCAGTCAGGTTCTTCAATTGGCACACTCTAGATTCCAAATATTCGCTGGGATATTTAGTTTGATTCTTTAACTAAGCTGGTGAAGCAATAAGCAAAACCATGTCTCATTTAAGTGTGTTGTGTAGAATCTACTTTTGATACAGATTTTTAAATTCATCAACGTATTTTAAAAACTTGTTTTAGGTAATGATTTTTAATTATAATGCTTAAATATTGAATTTGCATAATTCCACTGATCTCAGACAGGGCAGGAGTAACCATAATTAACCTCGGCATCCATAGATTAAAGCAGTGCCAAGAGAAATCACTGCGAAGTGTGACACTGTAGGTCACTACAGTTTAAACACTAAACAGTTTAAACATTCAAAATAAAATACAGATGAATGCATTTTAAGTGTATATTTACTTAACAATCGCGGATTAATGCAAAATATTCAAACTTTGTCTTTCATCATAACTTGATTATCTGGCATGAATGACCAGATAACTAATTATGCCTATTGCGGAGTTTTATTTACCAATGACATTGTTACTTCATCGAGAGTCCCAATTAATCATAAATCACTAGTGGCTCGGGGAGAGACCAAACTAGTTTGGAGAAGTGAATGAGACTCCAGGTAATAGAGCAAAGTTTGGACATTGAGTACAGACATGTCTGTTCATGTTTAATTAGCTATTGTCTGTGGGTTAAGCGCTCACATGAAGGAGTCAGCACTTCCAAAAAGCAGAAAAGGGAGTATACAAATTAGCATAAAAATGTTGAAGGAAAGGGAAAGTAAAAGTGTGGAGCTGTTGTGAACAAGTTAACCTCACACAGTATAAAAAAATTTTAATGTCAACAAATTATGATCTTTTTCACTGTTCCTGGATTTAAGTATAAAAAACATTTATTCTTGAGATCCTAATAATGATCATATATAAGAATATACACTATAATACATATGTATAATTTGCTATTTCCTCATACAGTCTTTCTCCTGACACACTGAAAAGCAATGGTGTGAGATAGCTCAGCAACTGCAAGCTACTCAGTCTAACCTCAATGGTGAGGAAGCTTCTAGAAACAATAGGTTCGGACAAAGTTAATAGTCATTTAGACAAAAAGTAATTAATTAAAGAGACCCAGTATGGATTTGTTAAGGGAAAACTTTGTTTAACTAAACAGTAACAAGCAGGAAACAGAGAGAATTTCTTTCTATGCTGTGATACTCTATGACTCTAGAATCGATGTATTGTACTCAGACATCCAAAAGACATTTGTTAAAGTGATTTGACAAATATTTGTGAACAAAGTCATAGCTCATGAAATAAAAATTACAGGAATAACATGGCTATGAAATTGGCTGTGTGAATAGGAAACAGAGAATAGTGGTTAACAAATACTTTTGGGACCAGAGAAAGATTTGAACTGGCATTTCCCAGGGATCTGTATTTGGATCCTAGTTCTTCCTGATTTAAGTTGTATCTTCCTGGTGTGCAGGGCACAGTTTCAAAGCTTGCGGATGATAAGGAACTTAGAGAAAGGTCAATTGTGAAGAACATCATGTGGAACTTTGCAGGACGTAGACAAGTTAATAAGTTGGGTGGAACAAATAACAGTTTAAATTTAATTCAGAGACATGTGGGGTGATTCTTTTTGGTGGGAAAGAGCCATGGAGAAACAATGTGAAATAAAGGATATCATTTTAAAGGAGTTCGGGAGTTCAGGTACTATAGTGGATTTGTATATGCACAAAAACCATTAAAAATGACAGAACAGGCTAGAAGGGCAGTTAAATGAGCAGACAACATCTTTGCCTTTATTAATAGAAGCATTGATAAATTGGTATATAACATTTTAAATACATAACATTGTATGTAATTAAATAAATGGAAAAAGGATAACAGTATAAAAGTCTTAATTTAACAAATAATGAACGTATAGCAATCAAAACAAGCAAAAAAGTTTTTTTTCAATATGTTGGAGTCTAGATGACTTTAAAAATGTAAATAAAGTAGCAAATTAGTTTCTTTTTGCTTGGAGGAATATCAAATGAACTAATATAGAACATAAAACAGAATAGTACAGCACAGGAACGGGAAATTTGGTCCACCATGTCTGTGCTGATCATGATGCCATTCTAAATTAATCTCATCTGCCTGCATATGGTCCATACTGCTCTGTTCCCTGCCTGTTCATATGTCTGTCTAAGTGCCTCTTAAATGTTGTTATTGTATCTGTTTTTACCACCTCCCCTGGCAGTATCTTCCAGGCATCTACCAGGCTCTACATAAAAAACTTGCACATTTCCTTTAAACTTTCCCCCTTTCACCTATATGCACTAGCATTTGAATGAAAGAGCTTGACTTGCAGAGTTTTTTTGTATGGATGTGAGACCTTATGAAAAGAGGAGATCAACTTGATTTAAATTAAACTATTTCAAATTAGGAATAGATATTATCGTTTTAAAAATGTCAATGGATAACCGGTCATCTCTACATTATTAACCAATAATGTTTTCAGCATCAAATTAAATTGTAATAACCTGCTCATTTGCAATGATAAAAAAATAGAAAATGCTGGAAAAACTCAGAATGTTTGGCAGCATCTGTGGAAAGATAGAGAGAGAGAGAGAGAGACAGAGTTACATTTCGAGTCCAATGACTCTGACTGAGTCAGAACACTGAAAAAAATGGATATTTGATTCAGAACATTAACTTTGTTTCTCTTTTCATGGATGATGCCAGACCTGTAGAGTTTCTCCAGTATTTTCTGTTTTTCTTTCACATCTCCAACATCCACGATATCTTGCTTTTACTTGACTGTTCATTTGTAGCATTGGTGCTTTTGCCTACAGATTGGCATGAATTTTGAACAATATATTGTAACAGTTAAAAAGATCAATTGGCATACAAGTAAACAAGCAGTATAGCGTTTTTAAATATTTTCACAGAATTATAACAGTCTTGTCTAACAAACATGTACACTTTAAATAAACAACCCATTGCATGCTAGCAAATGCATTTTAACTAAACTCAGATATGTGGCTAACATTTTTGTTTATAATTTTAAGGACCAATTGAGCAGGCTGGAAGAGACAACTTAATGGATCATTATCAACAAGATCAAGAGCAACACGCTAGACAGCATCATGATGACCATTTTGATGAGCAATCAAATCAAATGAGGCACACTCATCCCACATTACACGTTCAGAATCTCTCATCCAGTGGCGATTGTGCCTCTAAAAAATCCCAACAAAATGGCATTGCATCAAAATCCAGCCATAGTATTGATAACGCATTGGAACAGATTAAGCCACCAACATACCCATCATGTCAAATGGAAAACTCAGTCCCTGCACTTAATACGATTCGCCAACAGAGCCAAGTCACTTCTTACAAAGACTATTTGGAAGATCATGCTAGTACTCAAGATTCCACTGTCAGGAAGATCAGCTGCACTGGGTCTAAATCAAAAATGGTTTTGGAAAGCACATTGGCCAGTCAACCTGAAAGTCCAGATTCCACAAATGTCTCTAGTTCTGAGTCAAAACATAAAGAAGAGAGTCCACCTGTTAGCCCTCCTCCACCAGGTCGTAGAATGTCAATGGTAAGTATAACCTTTAAAAGCATTGCCAGTGACTACTTTGTAGATTTTGAAATGGTAAATTCAAATATTAGGAAATACCACTGAATACATGCTCACAGAAGTGTAGCTTTAGGTGCCTGTAAATGAAAGACAGTGATTCACTCTTCCATAACCACAGTTACTTCAATGATGGACAGCCTGAGAGGCCTCAGAGTCAGAGAATAGAATTAATTAAATACACATCAAGAGTCTATGACATGCAGAGGCGTATGATGATCATCTTTTTGGATTGAAAACTGACTGGGAGATAAGTGAACCAATAAAGATTTGCGATAGTATGGCCTACTTTACTATAATAAGACCAAGTTGTAATATTATTATGAACTGGAGGGAAATTCCTCCCCGATCTATAAAGGTGAGTTAGCTAGCTCTGGGGTTCATGGTGACTGGAAACATTTTATTAATCACTTTGTCTGCCTTCTGCATATAGAGGGGCTTACCACATGCAGGAACTTATCAAGCTCCTTTTTTAAATACTTGCATTGACGATGCCCTGTGAAACAAACCACTGCCATCTAATATAACAAGTTTTCATAAAATTTGCTTAATCGGGAGTCTAAAACCCCCACCTTCGTTGGGGATATGTTGCTTACTGTTTTGTGCGCTTGGAACTGTAGATGTTCCTTTGTATGGTAACTGACTGGATACCTCCTGGTGACTCAGAGACAACCTGCTGAGTGGCCAGATACTCAATTTGCATCGCCAAGCTGAAGTGAGAGATCTGGAAGTGTCTTGAATGTGGCGAATCAGTATGCCATTAAACTAATTGCTAGCACACAGAAATTTTGCAAGGTCAGCTGTGAAGCTGGTCATGGTGCAAACGTGAAAGGTCAGCTTTGCAATACCTGCCAATACTGTCAGCTCAGCATTTACTTTCGTTGATTGTAATGAATATGTTGCAAGTAGGGTAGAGGTTGAGGAAGACTGGCTGCTCAGGGAAGTATCCATACTCAGCCTCTGTCTGGAATATTTTGGTTACATATGTCACGAAAGTGAATCTGAGTTCAGAAGGAGGGTCACTGGACCTGAAACGTTCACTCTGCTTTCTCTCCACAGATGTTGTCAGACCTGCTAAATTTTTTCCAACAATTTCTGTTTTTGCATCACAAAAGTGGGGGAGTTTATTTATTTGTATAGTTTGATTTTTTAGTTGATAATATGTGGATACTGAGGTTGGTGGTTGTGTGAGGTAGGGCAGGAGGGGAGTGGAGATGAGCAGCTGAGAACAGTCAAAGCAACTGGCTAAGGGAAGAGAAGATCAGGGTAATAACAGAGAGCTGCAGAAATCGCTGACCACTTCTCAGTTGGCTAAGACAATTTCTTGTGGATGGCTTGTCAGTTCTGAGTATCATAGAGGTGAGCAAGGTCATTATATAGAACATGCCAAACTTGGTATTTCACATTCCAATGAATCCTTCATAATTCAAATGAGGTGACTGTGGTGGTGGGAATAGTAGGGGAGACCATGGTTAAAGACATTCTGAATCTCAATCTGAAACCCTCGTGGACATATATACAACATTTGGTGACCTGGTTACAAATGATTTGACTTGTTATTGTTAGATTGGGAATGTAGAATTCCCAGCTCTGAATGTTGCAATCCTAACCCCTTGCGAGTAGCAAGTGGAAGGTCCATTCCTTTCAAGATCCCAAAAATATATCTACATACTGACATAATTTTCAGCCCATCAGAATAATGGTAGAAACATATGAAAGGGACTGTAGATTTTTGCTTTAAAGGTGTAAAATTGGGTGTTCAGTCACAATGTCAGCCATCACATTGTTAGTTTAAAATGAAGGTTTACTTGAAAATGTGTTGGATTATGGGCAGTTAGTCACTTTCAGGAAAATGTTTAAAATTAATCCTACTGCACAATCTTATCCTACAGCATTCTGTCATTTAAAACAATCAATCAGTCTTAAAAATAAACAATATAGCTCCTTAGGTCTTTTAGTCTTAGAATATTTTCCAAAATGTGATTTTATTGTAATAATTTTACAAGTTTAATAAACAAATCTAATTTATTATTCATGAATAAGAATATCAGTCTCGTATCCCATTGAAGAAAATATGTATAGGAGATTTTGAAAAGTATAGTAAAATGATCACCTGTGTTTGCAAGTGTTGGACTAATTTAAATTTCAAACATGTGGTGTAATTTAAACAATTATCTTTGATCATCTTACGGTGGTCTGGTTAAACAGCAAAGTAAGGCTTTTCTTTATGATGTCTTGCCACAATTTAACTCAACAAATTTGTCCATTTGAAAAATGGGGAAAAATATCTGCAACTACATCTACGTATTAGACAAGATGAAAGTTGGAATTGAACACAACACTACAAGTGAGCATGACAAAATACTTTGCAATGATCCAGTTAAGTATTCAAGAAACCTGAATTCTAATTAATATGGCAATTGGAGCATTAGAAGTTTTAGTTGGATGATTTAAAGAAAATTGGGGAAATAATCAAAAGCAGGTGAAATTACGATGCCAAATAAGTGGTCAGAATCTGGAATGTATGATAAAAAGGGTTGTGGAAACAGTTTCAATACTAAAATTTGAAGAGAGGAAAAGAAAATGAAAATCTGTAAAGAAAGAGTAGAGAATTAGAACTAATTGGATAAGTCTTTGGATCATTCTCAGTTCCAGAACATCACTGAAAGCATTTGTCAGGGTAGTGTCTTTTCACCCAATCATCTTCAGCTATTTCAATGACCCTCCTTCCATCAGAAGGTTAGTGTTGAGGATGCTTGCTCATTATTTCACAACACTCAGTATCAATTGCTATAGCTCAGATGGGGAAGCCTGGACAATGTTCAAGCTTGGACTGATAAGTGGTAAGTAACATTTGCCAAACAATTCCAGTGAGAGTCTAACCATGTTTCCTTCACATTCGTATGCTTTATTTTGTTTTTACTACCATCACTGATCCCCCCCCTCCCGTGCAATCAACATTCTTGGGGATACTATTGACCAGAAACTGAACTGGACCAACTATATAAATGCTGAGGCTGCTAGATCAGGTCAGAGGTTGCATACCCTGATGTGAATAACTCTCTTCCTGATTCCCCAAATCCTGTTCACCATCTACTAGATGTAGCCAAGAGTGTAATGGAATACTTTCCACTTGCCTGGATGAGTGCAGTTCCAATAACATTTAATAAGCTCAACACCATACAGGACAAAGCAGCCTCCTTGGCTAGCACCCTGTCCACCATGTTAAACATTCACTCCCTCCTCCACTACATAAAGTGGCAGCATTGTGTACTGCATTCGAAAAGGAACAACTCAGAAGGTGCTTTCAACAACATTTTTCCAACCTACAACCTCTTACACATAGAAGGAAAAGAGCAGCAAATGCAAGGGAACAGTACGAATAGCAGATCACCTCCAAGCTACATACCACCCTGACGTGGAACTGTATTGTCATTTTTTTTCATTGCCTGGGTATCAAAGTCCTGGAGTTCCCTGTCTAACAGTACAGTGGATATATTTACACCATGCCCATGTTTTAAGATGAAAAACTTTCTCAAGGACGATTAGGGATGGGCATCAAATGTTGGCCTTGATGTCCACAGCCCATAACAGTATAAAAAGTGCACACGTGGATAATATGAGCCAGATTGCCTCCTTTTGTGCTGTGAAATTGTAGAATTCTGTATTTCTTTCTAAATTTATTCATAAATGTTAAAAATGTATTTTTCACTAATACCTTTTCCCTTTCAGAGCATGCTTCTGGAACTTTCTTCCATCATGAAAAAATGAGAGGATGATTCAACCCATAAAAATGTGGAAATTTATGACTGCCCTAAAGACCTCCAGAAGATGCAGTCCCACAGTGAAGCAACAGAAAAGGCAATTACCTAAATCCTGAATACCAAGACATTAAAAGCTTATATGAGAACTTATTAAATCATGTTGCTTAGTTTTTAATCTGTGAAATATTTAATATGATCCACACCATTTGCTTGCCTTTGACTTTCTGCTCACTCAAACAGTTGATAAGTCTATGTGATGATGAAAGTTGCAAATTGCTTGATGTACTTCACCTTAAAAAACCCCAGAATAAAAGTGGCAAATCTAATCAGCCCCCTTTTGTGCATGTTTAATCAGCCTATATCTCAATAACTACACGTGAAATTTCCTACTCATGACATTCCTATTATTCAAAACATAAAAATCAGAATAAGCAAATGTCATATTGTAACAAAAGAATGAGAACCAACTTGGAAGAAACTACTAAAAATGCTGAGAGCAAATTTCCAATTCAGATAATGTTTAGGGAGAACACCTTTACAATTGTCCCTGATTTGAGACAGATCAGTGAGATGTCTAGTTGAAACACTTTTCCAGGAAATTGCTAACTAAGAAGAAATGAAATCTATCTATACAGCAGTGGTTAAAGACTCAGAGCAACACTTCAGGGGAAAATACACGTTACCAAAGGGGGCAATACCAAATATATTGTGCAGTAGCAGTCAACATAACTTACGGCAGAGCTCCAAGATGCCATGGACATAATACTAAAAGAACAAGAGACTGACAGGAAGGCAATCAGTCAGTCAACACATAGGAAATATGTTTTGTGACCCATGTGGTGAAATGAGTGATATAATAGGAAAGAAAGCAGATGGACTGATATAATAAAGTGAAATTGTTTGAAACTATACTTTGATATTTGCACAAAGTGATCTGATTAAACTTGTAGAGGTCTGTAAACTGTAATCAACTTGCAAATTATTTGACTTCTATCTCTGACTCCTCCCTTCCCTTCCTTGACATTTCTGTTCCCATTTCCGGGGATAGACTGGCCACTAATATCCACTACAAACCCACTGACTCCCACAGCTACCTGGACTATGCATCCTCACACCCTGCTTCCTGTAAGTACTCCATCCCATTCTCTCGGTTCCTCCGTCTCTGTCGTATATGTTCAGGTGAGGTCAACTTTGACAAGGGACCCTCCGAAATGTCCACCTTCTTCCTCAACTGAGGATTCCCCAGCACTGTGGTCGACAGGGCCCTCGACGGGGTCCGACCCATCTCCCGCACTTCCACCTTCACCCCCTCTCTTCCCTCCCGCAACAGCGATAAGGTTCCCCTTGTCCTTTCCTACCATCCCACTAGCACCCACATTGAGAAGATCACCAGACATCATTTCTGCCACCTCCAGCAAGGTAGCACCACCAGACGCATATTCCCCTCCCTTGTCTGCCTTCCCTCCGGGACACCCTGGTCCACACTTCCTTCACCCCCAACACCTCCCACACCCCTATGGCACCTTTCACTATAATCGGTGAAGGTGCAACACCTGCCCATTTACCTCCTCCCTCCTCAGTATCCTAGGGCCCAAACATACCTTCCAGGTGAAGCAACACTTCACCTGCACTTCCCAGAATCTAGTCTACTGCATTCACTGCTCACAATGTGGTCTCCTCTACACTGGGGAAACAAAGCGTTGACTAGGTGACCACTTCGCAGAACATCTACATTCTGCTCGCAAAAAAGACCCTGAACTACCATTGCCTGCCACTTTAATGCACCACCCTGTTCCCTGGCCAACATCTCTGTCTCTGGCTTGCTGCAGTGTTCCAGCGAACCTCAGCGCTAACTGGAAGAACAACACCTCATTTTCCGTTTGGGGACCCTGCAGCTCTCCAGACATAATATTGAGTTGAATAATTTTAGGACCTAAACTCTCCCATGCCCCAGCCCCCTACCCCACACACCAGGCCTTGTTACTACATTGCCTGCTATTACACACTACCTGTTATTAGTCAGTACTAGTCCCCGTTAACAATTATTCACCCTCCGAGCCTGATCATTATCAACTCTTTGCCTTCCAACTGCTCTTCTCTCTCTTTAAGCTCTATCCTATTGTTTACTCCCTACCCCGTCACCCCCCCTTTATTTTCTGCATACGAACTGACATTTCCCAGCCACCATCAGTTCTGAGGAAGGGTCACCAGACTTGAAACATTAACTCTGTTTTTTTCTTCACAGATGCTGCCAGACCTGCTGAGCTTTTCCAGCAACTTTGTTTTTGATCCTGATTCACAGCATCCGCTGCGCTCTCGGTTTTTATTTGAATTCTGATGTTTGGCAATTTAGCCTGTGAGTAACAACTGATCGTTGCATTCCTCAACTGTTTTTATTTGCATAGCCTGAAAAAAAACTACCATTATTTGTAATAAGAGATAACAAGGTGTGGAGCTGGATGAACACAGCAGGCCAAGCAGCATCATAGGAGCAGGAAAGCTTGACGTTTCGGGCCTAGACCCTTCGTCAGAAATGGGGGAGGGGAAGAGGGTTCTGAAATAAATAGGGAGGGGGGGAGGCGGATAGAAGATGGATAGAGGAGAGGAGGCAGACAAGTCAAAGAGACGTCAAGCTTTCCTGCTCCTCTGATGCTGCTTGGTCTGCTGTGTTCATCCAGCTCCACACCTTGTTATCTCGGATTCTCCAGCATCTGCAGTACCTTTTATCTCTGATACCATTATTTGTAATTTAGTGAGCAAAAGGTATTGTGGAGATTTTGATAAAATTGGAGTGGTCTGTAAACAGACTAGTGAGGCTGGCAGCAAATACAGAGACCATGGAAAAAACTCAGTGGATCCTGCAGCATCTGTTGAGAGAGAAACAGATTTTGACAGTTTTTGAGTCCAATATGACATTTTCAGGACAGAAAGTATTGGAAAAGACATTCATTTCTATAATATATACAGATGCAGAGGAGGAAGAGAACAGATGATACAGAGGCCGGGTGCGAAAAACCAAGGGGTGAATAGTACAGAAAGAAAAAAGAGATGTAAAATAGGTGTAAATTAAGGTGTGAAAGGGAGAGAATGAGTCCTTGCTACTAATTGCAAAGTAAACAAGATACAAACATGGCATGGTTATAGGGGAAGGGTCGACGAAGACAATGTAAGAATAATAGACGACAGGCATAAAGTGACTGGTTTCTGAAGTTGTTGAATTCAATATTGAGGCCATGAGGCTATAAAGTGCCTAAACAGAAAGTGAAATGTTGTTCCTTGAGCTTGTGTTGTGCTTTGTTGGAACATTGCAGCAGGCCCAGGACAGAAATGTTAGTATAAGAGCAAGGGGGTTTATTGAAATGGCCAGCAACTGAAAGGTTTGGATCATTCCTATAGACAGAACAAAGGTCTCTGTAATGTAAAGGAGACTGCAGTGTGAGGAGCGAATATAGTAGTCTAGATTGAAAGAACTAAATATCCAAGGATATGCATCCTAGCGCACCAGAACTTCAGGAGAGTCGAGGCAGAGTTAAGCGTAGTGGTCATTACTAAGGAGAAGCTTACGGGCAAGCTGAGAAGTCTGAAGGTGGAAAAATCACCTGAACCTGAGGAACTGCATCCCAGGGTTCTGAAGGAGATAGCTCAGGAGATTGAGGAGGCATTGGTGGTGATCTTTTAGGATTCACTGGAATCAAGGGGTGTCCAGACGACAGGAAAATGGCTAATGCAACACCCCTGTTTAAGAAAAGAGGGAGGTAGAAGACAGGAAACTACAGGCTGGTCAGCCTGACCTAAACTATTGGTAAGATTTTAGGTAGATTATTAAAGATGCGATTGAGGAGTACTTAGAAGTGCATGGTAAAATAGGGCTGAATCAGCACAGCTTTGTCAGCTTGGAGATCATGCCCGTCAAATCTGTTAGAATCTTTGAGAAATTAATAAGCAAGTTAGATAAAGGAAAGACAAGTGGACATGATCTATTTGTATTTCCAGAAGGCCTTTGATAAAGTGCCACACAAGAGGCTGCTAAATAAGATCAGAGTTAGGACCAAGGTATTGGCATGGATAGTGGATTGGCTGACTGGCAGAAAGCAGAGAGTCGGGATAAAGGGGTCTTTTCAAGATGGTAGCCGGTAACTTATTGAGTTCCACAGAGGCCAGTGTTGGGACCACAACTATTTACGTTATACATTAACGATCTGAATGAAGGAACTGATGGCCTTGTTTCTAAGTTTGCAGATGGCACAAAGATAGGTTTCTTCTTAGTCAGATAGTGTTGAGAAAGTGGGGAGGCTGCAGAAGGACTTGACCAGGCTAGGAGGATTGGCAAAGAAGTCGTGGGTGGAACACAATGTCTGAAAACGTGAGGTTATGCACTTTGGTAGAAAGAAAAGTGGTGTAGACTATTTTCTAAATGGGGAAAGGCTTCAGAAATCTGAAGCATAAAGGGGCTTATGATTCTCTTAAGATTTATATGCAGGCTGAGTTGGGCGGTTAGGAAGGCAAATATTAGCATTCATGTCAGGAGGGCTAGAATACAAGAACAGGGATCTACTGCTGAGGCTGCCCAAGGCTCTGGTCAGACCGCATTTGGAATATTGTGAGCAGTTTGGGGCCCCATATCTAAAAAAGGGTGTGCTGGCCTTGGAGGGGGTTTACAGAAATGATCCTGGCGATGAAGAGCTTGTTATATGGGGAGCGGTTGGGAACTCTGGGTCTGTACTCAATGGAGTTTAGAAGGATGAGGGGGGATCTCATTGGAACTTACACAATACTGAGAGGCCTGGATAGAGTGGATGCGGAGAAGACGTTTCCACTAATAGTAGAGACTAGGACCAGAGGCACAGCCTCAGAGTGAAGGGATAACCTTTTAGAACTGAAATGAGGAGGAATTTCTTCAGCCAGAAGGTGGTGAATCTGTGGAACGTATTGCAACAGAAGGCTGTGGAGACCAAATCATTGAGTGTCTTTAAGACAGAGATATATAGATTCTCGAGTGGTAAGGGGATCAAAAGTTACAGGGAGAAGACAGGAGAATGGGTTTAAGAAATATATCAGCCACGATTGAATGGCAGAGTAGACTTGATGGGCCAAATGACCTAATTCTGCTCCTATATCAATCAGCCTTATGATCTAGGTATAAGTGAGACGTGCTTCATGTGGAAGGTGAATTTGGGGCCTTGGACAGTGAGGAGGGTGGAAGTGAATGGGCGATCTTTTGAATGTGGAGACTAGTGGGGTGGAAAGTGAGGACAAGTGTTCTGGAAAGGAGGGGAAGGGGTGAGGGCAAAAGTTCAGATAATGGATTATCCACGGCTGAAGGCTCCATCAACCACAGAGGGGGGCATCCACAGTTGAAGATAAAGGACGTCATGTTGAAGCAGCCTGTGGAAGGTGTCAGTATCTAATCAGATATCGCAGAGATGGAGAAATTGGGAGAATGGAATGAAATCTTTGCAGGAAGCAGGCTGTGAGGATCCAAAGTAACTTTGAGAGTCAGTGGGATTATGATGGATATTGATGGACAGCCTATCTTCAGAAATGGAAACAGCGTAGTCAGTGAAGGGAAGGGAAGCATCAGAGAAAGACTAGATGAAGGCGAGAGAAGGTTGGAAATTGAAATCAAAACTGATTATTTTTTCCAATTGAACCCCTACAGCATGGAAACACACCTCATGGCCCAACAAGTCCACACCAACCCTCAGAGTATCCCACCCAGACCCATCCCCCTATAACCCACCTAATCTACACATTCTTGAACTCTACGGGGCAATTTAGCATGGCCAATCCACATAGCCTGCACATCTTTGGACAGAGGGAGGAAATTGGAGCACCCAGAGGAAACCCATGCAGACACGCGGAGAATGTGTTAACTCCACACAGGCAGTCACCTGAGGGTGGAATCAAACCCAGGTCCCTGGTGCTGTGAGGCAGCAGTGCTAACCGCGGAGCCTCCGTGCTGCCCATGAGAGCAGGAAGCAGTCCTGAAGACATTACCAATGCATCAGAGAAAGAGCTGTTCCACTTACCTCACAAAGAGACAGGCAAAGCTGGGACATATATGGGTAGTATGGGAGCAAGCTCTCCTGAGTCATGCTACTGACTCTCCTGATCCAGATCCTCTGTTCAGGCAGTTCCCATTCCAAAACTCATTCTTTCTCTGAATTGTTTATTTCTGCTTGGGTTTGGGGATGGAGAGATCAGAGGTGCTGAACTTATTTTCTGGTAAGAAAGGAATTCATTAAGACAAGGTCTAGAGTTAATTTAATACATGTGAACAAGTGGCTACTGTAAATAAAAAGCCAGAATGTTGTAATGAGTAAACGAAGCTGTACCATCTTCAGCTACTCATCTATACTGATTTGAAGTGCTAGGGGGTGCTGTTAGACCAAGTTTTATTTCATGTCAAATTGCAGTGATTACAGCAGTAGTGTATATCCCCGAAATTTCCATGTCTTTGAACCACATAACTATACAAATGAGTGCTGGAGGTTTGTATCATTAACAGAGTGACATAATAACAGTGTACTGTGCTGAAATTAAAATTTCCTTGATCGTTTCAGCAATAAGACAGGTACTAACAATGAAGACAAATGTGGAAATCTGTGCTAATGTGAAAGAGTTCTTGGAGAAATGGAGGCTGGTAAGTTGTCCTGTAATTTCTTTACAGTCCTAGGAGTGTTGCTGTACGCAACCTCCAAAAAAAGAGAAAAAACGTCATGAACATAGGGTCAGAGATTAGCATCATGTAATCTTTACAACTTTGCAGGAGGCCTTTAGGCACATTGAGTCCATGCTGTGTCTCTGTGAATAAATCCAGCTAGTTCCACTCACGTGCTGTGTCTTCACAGCCCAGCAAGTTTATTTCCGTCAAGTGACCATCAAGAGAGAGAGAGAAAGGATAGAAATAATGGAATCACAAATAGTGTTCCTTGAATTAAAAGTGGCATCAAAATGGCATTTTATTGTGAAACAAGCTCCTTTTAAGCTTTTTAAGGAAATTCTGACCCACAGTTTTACAGCCAAATATTTTATAGTTAAAGCTTTTGATTTTTAAGTGTCAATATTTCCATTGCTAAACCTACAATATTACTTTTCCTTATTAGAAAATAAGTTATGGATCTTTTGTATTAATTAAATTTCTCTTTCAGCCATTGGGATTTGCATTGGGATCCCAATTATGCACAGCAGTTCCAAGAGTTTCTCTGGTCATTCACTCTAAAGGAACCCAGGGCAATATATATAATAGAATCCTTGCAATGTAATCTAGACCTTAACATGTAAACAGTGGGTTCTTTCCTCTAGTTTTCATTTTTGTAAATTTACAACACTGACAGTGAGAGAATAGGCAAGAGGCAAACAATAACTGTTTTTAGACCAATGATTTGAGCAGGGATATGAAAAAGGAATGGACAATGGATAACATGAATAGCTTGGAAATTGGGCATCTGAGTTAGAAACATAAGATCATAATTGAACACAATGCAACCTCATAGAAAGCAAGGAGGAATAGAACAATATAAGAGAATGGGAAATTAACAAAAAATGAATAGTTTGTGGCGAATGTAGATGGAGTGTCCACATTCCTTCCCTTCCATTTCCACTGTAGCTTTAATGTACGTGCTGGCTTTCAGCATGCAGACCTGCTGTTCCATAAAGCTAAGGGCAAAAACATTTCCATATTTCTGAAACACACGCCTAATCCAGGTGTGGTCCCTCATGCATCCCTATTTTCACAACCCACTTTGCAAACGTTGAGCCTCATTTGCTGATCAAGTCCACTCAGGGACCTCTGCAGATACTTTAGCAAACAATTCAATCCAACATTGCCAACTTCAGCAGAACAAACAAATCAGCCATGTACGACTTTAAATTAGAGGCATCGAAACCACTAAAGGAACAGAAGCAGACTACTTGACCCCTTGAGCCTGCTTCACTATTCAATAAGAGCATGATTGCTCATATTTCAGATTCTACATTCCCATTTACCCCCAATAACCTTTGATTCCCCTGCCCAACAAGAATCAAGCTATCTCTACTTTAAAAATATTCAACCCTGCCTCCATTGTTTTCTAAGGCAGAGAGTTCCAATGTCAGACAAACCTCAGAGTGAAAACATATCCCCTCATCTTTGTCCTTAAAAGGGTGAACCCTAATTTTAAAACAGCAGCCCCCCCCCCACTCCACTTCTGGATTGACCCACAAGAGGAAACATTCTTTCCGTATCTAACTTGTCAAGACCATTCAGGGTCTTAAACAGTTTAATCAAACAATTCCTTGCTCCTCTGTATATAGTAGAATTGGAATCTATGCATCATCATGCTGATGGTGCACAGGTTAGAGAGAAGATTGCTTGTAGAAACTCTTACTTTCTGTTTTTACATTCCTAGCTACAAATTTCTCTAGTCTGATTAATCTTTTTGTAATTGACTGTCATTCTTTATATGCCTGTTCTGATGAAGAGTCACTGGATCTGAAACATTAACTCTGCTTTCTCTCCACAGACGTTGCCAGACTTGCCGGGTTTTTCCAGCAATTTCTGTTTTTGAATCTTAATGTGCCTTTCATCTTTGTGCAGCTTTGCCCTTAAGTTTGATATTCTCCCTAACTTCTTTAGTTAACCACAGATGGTGCGTCATCCCTCTGGCATTTTTCTTTATAGTAGGAATATCCTAACATTGAACATTTTGAAATATTCCCTGGAATGTCTATCACTGTGTCTCCATCCACTAGTTTATGTGGCAATTCACTATAGCTTTCATACCCACACAGTTGCCTTTATTTAAAGTTAAAATGCTAGTTTCAGACCCAATCTTCTCCCTTTCAAATTGGAGATCAGTTTAATAACAGCATGGTTGCAGCTACCTAGGGTTACCTTTAATCTGAGATTAATAATTTTAATCTTGACATATTACAATTTACAAAATCTAACATGACCTGCTCTCCAGTTAGATCCAGAACTTGCTTCTCTAAGAAACTACCCTGAAAGAATTCTATGAACTCCTTATCCAGGCTATTGTGGCCAATCTGATTTTTTCAGTTAATATATAGATTAAAGTCACCCATGATTATGCCATTCTTTGACCATAACCAATATCTCTACTTGTATACTTTGTCCCACATTTTATTACTGACAGGGAGCCCCTAGACCACATCAATTGATGACTTCTTTCCCCTACTATTCCTCATCTCAATCTAAATCAATTCTACATTCTGAACCCAGGTCATCTCTAACTATTGCACAAATGCTATCATTGATAAACATTGTTACACCTCCATCTTTAACTAACATAGTATTTTTCTTGAATATTATATAGCCATTGTAGATACATGGATACAAGGAAATCAAAGCTGGGAAATGAACACTCAGGGGTTATGTGACCCTTCCAAAGGACAGTCAGGAAGGGAAGGGTTGTGGGATGACTTTGTTTGTATGAGATAGAATTTACATATTAGTAAGAAAAGATCTTGGACTGGATGATGTTAATTCCAGATGTCTGGAGGTAAGAAATAATAAGGGAATCCATCTGTTTTACAAAAAACTAATGCTGCCAGAATGAATTGAAATATTCATTGGAATTCTGGTAAATTCGACCTAATTATTATTCTTAATAATATTTAATGCTTTACACAGTAGCATTGTAACATATTTCGTGAGTCTCACTGCACTTAATAAATCCTGTGATATGACAATCAGTGAGCACCTTTATCATTAAGATGTTCAAATTACTTGTCATTTTTAATGTAATAGAATAGTTGTAGGAATGGAAAAAAAGTTCTTGAGTATTATTTTGAATTAAATTGAGAGGTTATGAATGTAGATTTAAGACTGAGTTCAGAAAGGTCTTCATAAAAGTGTTGTGTGGCACTATGGCTGTGCTAAAGGGTCCAGACTTCAAACAGATCTAGCAGCTCAACACTGGGCATCTATGAGGCGCTGTGGGCTATCAGCCGTGGTACAATTTTCTTCAACCACAATCTGTAAGCTCATGGCTCAGCATAACCCCATTCTATCATTACTGTTGAGATAAACCCTAGTTCAATAAGAGAGAAGGATGCCTTGTTAGAAGCAGCACCAGGCTATTGTGCAGCATTCTGCTGAGGTCCACAGTTCCATATACACAAGTCTTCAACCAACTCAATTCTGACCACATGACATTTAGAAATGACTAAGGGTGTTGAATACTGTGAAGTTTTGGGTTCTGACAACATTTTGGCATGTACCCAGGCTGTTCCTGTCCAACTACAACATTGGCATCCACTAATGTGGAAAATTGCCCAGGTATATCCTCTCCACAAAAAGCAGGACAAATCTAACCTGACTGCCATTTCAGTCTATTCTCAACCATTAGCAAACCGATAGCACGTGTCATTGACAATGCAATCAAGAAACACTTGCACAGGCCTAGATACACACTGACATTAATTTGGGTTGTGCCAGGACCACACAGCCCTTGACCTCATTAGACCCTTGGTCCTACATGGACAAAATGGTGAATTCCAGAGGTAAGGTGACAGTAACTGCCCTTTGACATCAAGGTCACATGTGAGTTAAAGTAGCATCCAGGATCTTCAGCAAAACTGGAGTCTATAGCAATCATGGGGAAAATTCTCCACTGGTTGAAGTCATACTTGACGCAAGGGAAGTTGGGTGTGGTTGGTGGAGATCAATCATCACTGCAGGAGTTCATTAGGGTAGTGTCCTCAGTCTCATCTACAGTTGTAACAGCCACATAAATGATTAATTTAAAAAAAAAGTAGCAACAAAAGAAGATGGGTTCCTGGTTAAAGTAGCTCAATTGAAAATCTGTAAACTATTTAGAAACTATTATATGCTGAAATGAGAATGCCTAAGAGTGCTCTAGGTAGATTAACTAAATGGGTAGAAGGGCCTTCCTCATCTTTAATGTTGTTGTAATTTTATAAATAAATTATATTAAGTTCTTAGCTACCAATTTCTCTCCTTCTTAGTTGTGAACTGGGAGGAATTTTCGATGGGGAATCCATAGGGAATGTTGACTGCTCCAACGCTGTTTACAACTGCCTAGAGGAGACCATTTTTAGTATTACGTCTGTTCAGTTCTATAATTTGGCGAGGTGCCTTTCTCCATCTGCTTTAATGGGCCCAAACTTTCTCTATTGTTTATAAAATGGTAGGGGATTTCCACTTCTGACCCAGGTTTATTTCTGTCTCATAGAAAAAGTGGGAAAACTATGGATGGAAATGGCAAAAACAGAATGCCTTGACTAATAAGTTGATGAGTGTGCAACTAATTTAACAATGTGTATAACTAACTAGGAATCTTGTTTTAATTGAACCAAACTAAAATCAACAGAATCTAAGGACTTGCTCCCATGTCCACACATTTAAAAAAAAGGTAATCAATCAGTCTCGTTGAGCTTCTTTGGATGAAATATTGAAAGCCTCTGCCAAACTGTGTCTCTGTATGTTTACATACATATGCTTTAGTTGCGGAGAACGTACTGCACAGGATACACCTGCCTCTAGGCTATTCACCAGAACAAAAACAAAGATCTTCTGAATTAAGTATAGAGAGGAAACTCGAACTCCTGTCAACTGTCATTATCGGAATTCATGTGATAAATCTTGACTGTGCACTTGTGTAAAACAAGCAATGCTTCCTGCTCCTATGATGCTGCTTGACCTGCTGTGTTCATCCAGCCCCATGCTTGTTATCTCGTAATGCTGAATTAGCAGTCCATTTCAGATTTCAGTTGATTTTTACTCTAATTTGACTTGACCTTAATCCCTCAATCAATTTCATCAAAAAGGAAACAGGGATTTCTTTATTTCATTGCTATTAGTAGCACTTTGGTGTGTGTGTGTAATTCTTTTACAGCAACTTTTTGATGATGTAATTGAGCTGCTCCTCACTGGGCATAAATAGTACAGTGTAGGTAGAGTTATTTAGAGCAGAAAGGATTGTTATAGAAAGCTTTTGAAGAGAGAAACACACGCAGACAAGCATGTGGAGTAAACATAAGAACATAAGAACTAGGAACAGGAGTAGGCCATCCAGCCCCTCGAGCCTGACCCGCCATTTAATAAGATCATGGCTGATCTTTTTGAGACTCAGCTCCACTTACCTGCCCGCTCACCATAACCCTTAATTCCATTACCGTTCAAAACTTTATCTAGCCTTGTCTTAAAAACATTCAGCGAGGTAGCTTCAACTGCTTCACTGGGCAGGGAATTCCACAGATTCACAACCCTATGGGTGAAGAAGTTCCTCCTGATCTCAGTCCTACATCTGCTTCCCTTTATTTTGAGGCTATGCCCCCTAGTCCTAGTTTCACCTGCTAGCGGAAATACCGTCCCTGTCTCCACCTTATCTACTCCCTTCATAATCTTATATGTTTCGATAAGATCTCCCCTCATTCTTCTGAATTCCAATGAGTATAATCCCAGTCTACTCAGTCTCTCCTCATAATCCAACCCTCTCAACTCTGGACTCATCCGAGTGAATCTCCTCTGCACCCCCTCCAGTGCTAGTATATCCCTTCTCAAGTAAGGAGACCAAAACTGCACACAGTACTCCAGGTGTGGCCTCACCAGGACCCTATACAGCTGCAGCATAGCCTCCCTGTTTTTAAACTCCATCCCTCGAGCAATGACAGACAAAATTCCATTTGCCTTTTTAATTACCTGCTTTTAGTGATTCATGCACAAGGACACCCAAGTCCCTCTGCACAGCAGCATGCTGCAATTTTTTACCATTTAAAACATAGTCTAAATAGAATTAAGTAAATTCAATAATATAATAGTAAAACTAGAACCTAGCCTATTTCAGATGAACAGTTATAGCATTATTTGATCTTAGCATGTAATAAACATTGAGATAAAGAACACTAAACCTGAAGACTATCCATAACCAGTCTGTCTTGAACCCAAACTCTTGGATGTGGGCATAAAAACGTGTGTCAAAAGAATATGCACTAGTTGATTACCAGATTTGCCTGCATAAAAATAGAACATATAAAGTAAGAGGAAAAGTTGAGGACTGCAAATGTGAATTCTATTAATGAAATTGTTAGAAACATTCACAGGTTACACTGCATTGCAAGAGAGAAAAATTCGGGCTTTACATCTCAGACTCAATCCTTTGTCAGAACTGGGAAGTGTTGTTGATTAACCTGTAATGACTTGCATTTGTGTAGCATATTGAACAAAGTAAAACATCACATGGCGTGTAGAAGGTGCAACAGAAAACAAAGTAGGAAACAAAATACAATGATCTGTAAATATGTGGAGGGCAGGAGATCATAGCATCTTTAACAGTGTGCCAAGCAGGCTATTCAGCCTATCGAGCCCACACTGACCCTTCGAACAGCATATCATCCAGATCTACCCTAACCCTGTAACCCTGCATTGACCATGGATAATCCACTTAACCTACATATCATGAACATTATAGGCAGTTTACCATGGCCTGTCCATCTAACCTGCACATCTTTGGACTGTAGGAGGAAAGCGGAGCGCCTGGAGCAAACCCACGCAGGCACTGGGAGAATTTGCAAACTCCACACAGACAGTTGCCCAAGGGTGGAATTGAACCCAAGTCCCTGGTACTGTGAGGCAGCCATGGGCCACCATGCTGAAGATTTCAGCTCAGCATCACACCAGCTTGCTGTTTTGCACTGCACCTTCACATCGGGCTAACAGGCAGGCTCCACCCTGATCTTTTAGCGACTGGAAGCAGGGACTTTGGTGCCCTGAACCATTCAACCCAATGTGTGGTATATTTCAGGGTTTAAGCACTCAGATACAGGCCCAAAAATTAGTGTTCTCTAATTATTAAACAAGTTTTTTTTCCCTATGCCAATTTAATGGCTATTGTAACGTCGAGGTGAAAGATTCAAATAGTTTAAGAAAACTTCCCATTTAACAAATACATTTCTTGATTGACCTTGTCTCTGTCATTAATGTATTTGCAATCAATTATGCCTTTGTAACTTTTCTTCTTACCTATTTCTTCATCTGGTAGGACTTTAATTTCCTTTTTGTTAGGAATGTCGATCTTTCTGAAGTCCTATTTCATTTTTCTTCCAATTAACTCCTCATTAAATCGGTATTGCAAAAGTCTTGCTATACACTTTTCCAAAATGAAATGCATTTCTTAATTGTGTAAAGTAGTCTTAAATAATCTGAGGTATTTCTCTATGGTTTTAATTTTAATTATGCTTTCTCAAGTTACATTGCTTTAGATAGATCTGACAGCTTCAGAAGCTATCTCGTCAAATTTGTGTTATCAACTTGTCCTTTTGGCATACCTGCAAAAGAAAAAGCAGTCTTGCATCACTGAGTCTTCTCTTCCTCATAATTTGTAGCAAATCAATTATCTCCTTCATGGATGTCCCGACATGACGTATTAGTATGTTAAAAAAACATCGTTTTGGTAAGGGAATCATGACCTTGTGTACACTGGAAACATGGAGCATTTAAAGCCTCTCTTGTTCACTGACTGCATCCCAAATATATCATTATGTTTGCAGAAAAGCTCTCATTTTTTAAGTATTATGGGATTTCTATGACATTAACAAAAAACAAGCCATTTCTGATGAAGGGTCTAGGCCCAAAAAGTCAAGTTTTCCTGCTCCTATGATGTTGCTTGGCCTGCTGTGTTCATCCAGCCCCACGCCTTGTTATCTATGTTTTACATAAGAAATGTTTGTGAAAATTTGTGCAACCAAGACCCCAAACAATTTTGCCTGCACCATTTTCAAATCATAACCCTTTGCACTAAAGAGCAAATAAACCACCAATATTTCCTTTTCAAACAAATGCCCTAATAAAGTTATGCCTGGTCCCTATCTAGATTGTTTAACATGGCATTGGCAAAACATCTATAAAAATAATAAAAAAAGCTGTTATTAGCCATTCATGTCGTTTCTTGGAGTGTTATGCTGATCTCCTGTGAAGTTGCAGCAGGAGATTGGACATCGAGTCAAGACAATCCATTAAATTTGGCTTCTGAATACTAAATATTGCTCCAGGTACCAGCTGTATATTGTTGTCGTCCTTTTATGTTCAGTGAGGAATATTGAATTTAATACCATTCCACTCTCAATCTTTTCACAATGTAGGTTTTCTGCAGGGGGCCAACAACAACAACAAATTACATTGAGAGATAACAAAAATTGCAGATGCTGGAGTCAGATATAACACAGTGTGGAGCTGGAGAAACACAGCAGCCCAGGCAACATCAGAGGAGCAGGAAGGTTGACGTTTCGGGTTGGGACCCTTCTTCAGAAATGGGAATGGAGAAGGGAGCTCAGAAATAAATAGAGAGGAGGGGTGGGCCTGGAGAAGGTAGGTGAGATGGTGGTAGGTGAGTGCAGGTAGGGAGTTGTGGGGATTGGTCAGTGAGGCGGGAGGGGCGGATAGATGGGAGAGAAGATGGACAGGTTGTGTCAGGTCATGGATGCGGGGATGAGATTGAGGGTTGGACATGGGATGAGGCCAGGGTGGGGTGATTTTAAAACTGGTGAATTCCATGTTTATGCCATCGGGCTGTAGGCTCCCAAGATGGAATATGAGATGCTGCTCCTGCAGTTTTCAGGTGGCGTCGTTGTGACACTGGAGGAGGCCCAGGATAGACATGTCACCCAGGGAGTGGGAGGGGGAGTTAAAATGGTTCGCGATCAGAAGGTGTTGTTGGTTGTCACGTACAGAACGCAGATGCTCTACAAAATGGTCTCCGAGTCTCTGCTTGGTCTCACTGATGGAAAGGAGGCCATATTGGGAGCAGCGGATGCAGTAGTCCATGTTGATGGATGAGCAAGTGAACCCCCGTCTAATGTGGAAGGTTTGTTTTGTGTCTTGAGTGGAGGTGAGCACTTCCTGTGGATGCAATGAGAGGTGCCGGGGGGTGGTGGGGTTAGTGGGGAGTGTGGAGCAGATGAGGGAGCCGCAGAGAGAGCGGTCCCTACGAAAGGCAGACAGGGTTGGGGATGGAAATATATCATTGGTTGTGGGGTCGGATTGTAGGTGGCAGAAGTGGCGGAGAATGATACATTGGATGCGGAGGTTAGTGGGGTGATATTGAGGAAGGGGGATTCCGTCTTTATTTTTGTTGGGAGGGATTGTGAGGGCAGAAGTGCAGGAAATGCAAGAGGTGCATTTGAGGGCATTTTCAATCACCGAAAGGGGAAGGTATGGTCCTTGAAATAGGAGGATATCTGGGATGCTCGGGAATGGAGTGCCCCATCTTGAGATCAGACGTGGCAGAGGCAGAGAAATTGGGAATAGGGGATCACACTCTTGCAGGAAGGTGAGTGAGAGGAGGTGTAGTCTAGGTATCTGTGGGAATCAGTGGGCTTAAAATAGATGTCAGTTTCGAGGCGGTCACCAGAGATGGAGACAGAGAGGTCCAGGATGGAGAGGGTGGTATTGGAGATGGTCCAGGTGAACTTGAGGTTGGGGTGAAAGGTGTCAGTAAAGTTGATGAACTTTTCAAGCTCCTCGTGGGAGCACGAGGCAGCGCCAATACAAGTTATATTTATGTAGTTTTACTTTGAAAAGATTCAAATAGCAGAAAAAACAGCCATGAGCTTCCTTAATAACTCCTGTAACCAGCTGCCACTCATGAGCCACAAACCAGTGCTCCCTTTTCACAGTGCAAAATGACCCTCTAGCCATGATCGCATATCCTCTAGGAGCAAAACAACAAGCCTTCTAGTCAAAGCAAGACCATGCACATAGTCCTGTACCATCATTCTTATATCAACATTATCTGTTCCTCCAACTACTGCTAATGCCAGATAGCCGTTATTTTACCAGCTCCCCAAACCATCTGCACTGCATTGGTGTACGGACTACTCTTTATGGTGATAATTAAAATAATGTGATTGAACAATTATCTGATTTGAGCACTGCTGCCATACACCACCTCGAAGGACAGGGCAGCAAGCTCAGGGGAACATCGTCACTTCCAAGTCAGGCACCCATCTAACTTGGAAATATTACTTTCTCATCAGTTTGCTTGATAATCATCAAGTTGAAATCCTAGAACCTCCTTCCTACGTTCCTGTGAAAGTAGACAGTGATGTTCAATTTGAGGACAGCTGAAGTGGGGTGGGGGGAGGGGGGAATGGAGAGGAAGGAAGCAGGTAAGGTGAGGAAATGGTGCTTCCCACATGTGGCATTCCTTTCACTGCTACTATAGCTATTATAATTCCAAGGCATGCAAGCAACCCATAGGAATTTGATACACCATAAAGAAAAGCTTACATTTATATTGCGCCTCTCACAGTTCCATGATAATTTGCAGCACTTTTGGGCTATGGCATAAAGTTTTGAAAAAGTTAATGTCTGATCATTATGAATAGCACCTCCTATAGTTATTGTCTATGAGATCACATAGGAGAGTGATTTCAGAGGAGACACAGCACAGCTTTTGAAAATTTAGAAATACTTCCATAAATCTTTATGTTGTTTCTTAATATGTAACAAACTAGTTTTTGTTTAAACTCAAGGCTCAGTAATCTCTCCTGGTTTAGATAAATCAAACATTCAAGAACAGCCGATTATGCGCTTTCGAAGTATAGTCACTGTTGTAATGTGGAACTGCAGTGGCCAATTTGTGCAGAGCAAGCTCACAAACAACAACATGATAAACCTTGTTTGAAGATTTTCACAGTGAGAGGAGTAGCATTAAGGCAGTCACGTTTATGGTTATAGTGTGTAAAACTTTGTTTTGAAAAGAGCAGCGTTTCCCTTAATATAGCCGACTGGACGATCTAATAGGCCTCAACACTTCAGATAGCAAACTCTACCCATCATTTGGAGAGATTCCTGGAGCAGGTGAAAGGGGTAGTTTTATATCAATAATAGAGAATAGGAATACGGACAGCACCTTACAGCTAACACATCAGGCAATCGTGTTTATTATAGGTGAGTTATCCTTTTGGTTGCTGATTCCTCAGTACACACTCACACTCTTGCTGTTGATTGATTTACTGTGGAATGGATGGCAGTGGTAGTGGCAGGGAGGAACAGATGATTTGTTCCAAGGAGCATTCGTAATGCTGAGGATAAATCTGCTGCTAGGGGCCTGCGTGTCCAGTTTAGCGTCCAGATCAGACTTGAGATTAATGTCTCCTCTTTAAAGCTGGCACTCCAGCAGCAGAGTACTCCCTCAGTTTTTTTTAGATGTTTTTACTCATGTCTCTGAAATTGAACTTGAACACACAATCTTCTGAACCAAGAGACTAGAGTGCTATCAACTAAGTCATGATTGATGCTAGCCTTAAGTAGGTTATAGATTGTGAGGGTAAGAATCCATTAACCAATGTCTGAGGGTGTCAGAACTGATGTGCTGGGTTCTTGGATATTTATGGCCAAAGGCTCACCCATTTTACTACAGAGTTAGAGGAGCTTAGTGTCAGTCATTGGTCAGCTTTGTTTACTGCATCCTTGCTAACCACAGAATGTAAGTTTCTGTCCACACCTCCCCGATAATAAAGATGAAAATGATCCCTGTTAGCTTGCCTGCTCTGGTAAGGTAGTGAATTGTTTTGCGACACCAAATTACCATTCACGCTAAGGTCAATTGCCACTTATTCTCCCTGCAGCGTCCTTCCAAAGTAACTCTCTGGATTCAAAAATTTAAGCTCTTGTCCACTTTTTTCATAACTGCCCAGGGATTGTTGGTGACCTGTAAGGGTTGAGGGCTGAGTTTTAGTATTTCTTCAGATCTGTAAAATATTCCTGAGGTAAGTAAATGCAAAAAATGCAGCCAGAATTAATATTTAATCGTCCCTTCAAACTGCTACAGACCCTTAAATCCTACCATAGCACATAGATTCTCATCCCAATGACAGTGCCTGGCCAGAGGTGACATTGTCATGGATCAATCCCTGCAATATCGGGATTACATTCACCAATGAAATGGCATAAAATCTGATCTTTAATGTAGGCTGGCCCTTGATAATTTAATGTCGCCAATTACTCCTCATTTGTTGAGTTGAAATTTGGCTTTGCATTTGATTCCCTCAATTATTCACCTGAGAGGAATTTGCCTTTTGAAATGGTCAGGTGCTCTTTAAACCCACTCAACATTCTCCTCTGGCACAAAGGCTAATGATCTACATTAACCCAAAACCAAAAGGAAGCGTATTATGAAACATGACTTGTACCATTATTTATAATTCAAAACAAGATTTTTCTGCCATCTGTTACCACCTGCAGTCTTGTCTTTTACTAGCTTATGTAATTGGGAACAATTTAGATCCACATAGGGACCGAGTTTAATTAAATACTCATGATGTATCTTGTATCATTTTCCCCCAGGGTAACTAAATACTCATTGGTATTCTTTCATCTTTGATGTCTGTCTGTGGAATTACAAATTTCTAATGCACTCCAATACTTTTCTATTTTTGTGCCTTGATACAATGCTTTTTAAAGCCTCTGCTGTGTTGTTAGATCTCAGCAGAATGAACTGATCATGAAGTGATGTTAGGATAACATTCAGCTGAATACTGTATTAGTTAGAATCCTTACAGCAGTAATGCACATGACTTCACCCATGATAACCTCCAAGTAAACAAGTGACAAGTGTAACTTAAAGTTTCAACTCCTCAGAGATATCAAAACTTTTAAAATCTGAATGTTTTGATTTTCCATGAACAGTATTTGTAAGTGTGAAATAACATCTGTTGTTTTTGTCATGGAATCCTGAGTGTACTTTCATTTCACAAAGCTAAGCGAGTGCTATAGCTCAAGCCACAGTGGTGTCTTCAGGAATTAACCCATGACAGATTTTAGGGTGGAGTTTTTAGTGCCAGGTACACCTAAAGGGTTGATAGTCATCTTAGAATGAAAATTGCACCTAACTTTAGTAAACATTGGTAAGTGAAGCATAGAGGCAGGACAGCAGAAATTCTAAATGTTGCTTTAAAGTTACTCCCATGGTAAGTGCTGTATTGATGGGCGTATTGCTGTGAGGACAATTTGCCAGGGAGAGAACTGTCAGAGCGGGTCAGGTAGTAATTGAGGAAGGAATGTTCCCAACCCCTGAACAATGTTGGCATTGGTGAGTCAATTGGGAGGATATGGCAAGAACAGAAAAGTTAGATTCTTGACTTTGAAAAAAAAGTTCAATTTTCAACCCAAACCTTTAATGGCGGGATGAGAATCTCACCAGTGAGTAGTCAGATGCCTGCCCATGCATGAACATCTCATTAGTATCTAATTTTGCCTTATTACTTGGGGTATTTTACCATGCAGTGGAGAGGAACTATACAGCAACAGCAGGTTAGCACAAGTTCTTGGAGGTTTTTGCTTGCCTCTTGCTACTTCAAGCCTCCACCTTAGCCAATGGTCCCCAATATCTCATCTCAAGGTATTCTCAACGGGCAGCAATTGTCTCCATGGTCCATTCACAGAGGCTGACATCAGACCAACACCAGCCTCATCACAACCTCAGGGTATCTCTTCACATTATTTATAATGTAGTTCTCCACTTCACTACTGCACCTGGGAGCACACTGACTCCTTTCTTTGTGTTGTCACTACCAGATTGCTATGTGTCCAGGGACTCACCTCGTGGACTGGAAGGTCCTCAGCTAACTCTCTTAATGCTCACTCACTTCTCACTGACTTGGATGCTCACAGCATCTCTGCTTTGCTTTGCCTTGCCTTTTTGTGCATTGCCACTTCATTCACAGCTTACGGCCTTTCAGTACTTCTGTCTTGCCTTGCATTTTAGTGCAGACACAAAGCTAAGCATTTCATCAAGGCTGCCTGTAATCATCTGTCAAGCTGGTAGTTATGTTTCAGTATGACACAGTGTTCTGTCAAACTCACAACTTTGGCAATAGCCAGCGCCATATGCAGTAAATACTGAAGGTGCTTCAACCCACTGGCCACACTTCATTTTCTAAGCGGACCAGTCCTCGGTCAAATGAATAGAGGCAGTCACCAGTCACAGGGTCCATAAAAGCGTAAGATTTAGAAACATAAAAAGGCCATTTGTCTGAGTCTGCTCCGCTATTCAATGAGATCATGGCTGAGCTCATAGTCCTGAACTCCACTTTCCTGTCCTTTGATTCCCTTACTGATGAAAAATCTGTCTATCTCAACTTTGAATATACTTAATGACCCAGCCTCAACAGCTGTCTGAGGTGAAGAATTCCACAGATTCTTCCCTACATAGTTCTGTCTTAAATGTGCATGTCTTTACCCCGAGATATGCCCTCTGGTCCTAGACTCTCCCACAAAGGGAAACAATCTTTCCACATCTACACTGACCCCTAACAATCTTGTATGTTTCAATAAGGTCATTTCTCATTCTTCTATGTTCCAATGGACAAAAAACCCAATCTACTCAACCTCTCCTCATAAGGAAGTCCCTCCATACCTGGTATTACACTTGTGCACCTTCCCCAACGCCTCCAATGCTGCTTTCTTTTAGATAAGTTTCCAAATCTCTTCACAGTATTCCAGCTATAGTCTAAATAGTGCCTTAGATAGTTTCAGTAAAATTTCCAAACTTTTAAATTCCTTTTGAATTAAAAGCAAACATTCCATTTCCCTTCCCTATTACCTGCTGAACTTGGATGCCAGCTTTTAATGATGCACGGATGAGGATTCCCAAATCCCTGTGTCTGTAGCTTTCTGAAGGCTCTCCCTTTTATAATAAGATTAATCTATTCTTGCTGCAAACATGCATAACATCACATTTTCCCACATTATATTCCATTCTCCCCCTTGCTTAACCTGTCTATATCCCTCTGCATTTGTGTTCTCCTCACCACTTGCCTTCCTGCCTACTTTTGCGTCCTCCACAAACTTGGCTACAGTACATTCACTTTCCTTGTCTAAGGCATTAATACATACTGCAAATAATATTGGGCCCGGCACAAAAATTGGTGGCACATCATTAGTTACATTTCGGTATCCTTAAATGGATCCATTCTTTTAGGGGCATTGACTGATCTCAGTCCAGGGCTTTGGAGTGGTTGAGATTTCAGTTTTCATCTCAGCACAATCGGGGATTGGGCTATGGTCAGTTCTGCAGGACCCATGCAATCAGTCCGGGAGTAGCAGTAAGTTAGTCAGGGAGCTGCACAGATCTTAGTCAAGGATCTGATCAGCTATCAGTGGGCAGGGTATCGGGTGACAGTCTGGAAGGCAACAGGTGCTATCAGAGGCTACAGCTTGGTAGATAGGTTGGGGAAGTCAATAGTAGGGATTGGATACAGCATGCTGGGATGCATAGGGGATAATAATTGTGATAAATGGCAACTTAATATATAATGGTGGGTCAAGATGGAGCATTCCTGTAGGGCAGTGTGTGAGTGGTAAAGACTATTACTGGTCAGCACTACCCTGACTTTAACAGGGCATTGTGGTTGGCATAATTAAGCCTGTAGGCCTGGGGCTAAGGCAGGAAAGTGGAAGATGATGACAAATGAAAGAGCTGGGTGAAACACCAGGCAGCTCAGAACTGAAGGGGTTGACACATAATGCAAGAAAGAAAGGAACATGAATGTTAGGAGGAATCACCTAAATTGATAGGCTGCGCCTATATCTCACTCTATGAAAGGCAACCTGTCTTGTTTTCCATCCTCATTGGAATCACAAAAACACAATGGAAAAGTAAAATGGTTGCTAACACATCCAGAATGGGCAGATTAAATGTTGCATTCTGTCTGAGGACGAGGGCTTTACTTGTGAGGTCCTTCTAGGGGCAATTGCATTAATCAGGCACTTACACGGTACAGATTGAAGACATCTATATTATCTGTCATATTTGTCATGATAGAATTCTACATGTGAAATATGTCACTGTTTCAACTATATGGAATACAAACCCTGACCTCAAGAAATCTTGACAATGTCATTGGGCATTAGAAGTGGATCATAGAACTAATCACAGGCGTCTTTAAAAGTATCACTAGCAGGCCACAGCTCATTAAAACAATCAGAGCTGATGTCCTCCCACCTTGAACTATAAGTATTTGACTACATGCTCTATCTAATATGCAGTGCTATCTTTCTCTTTGATGTTTAGGGTGATGGAGGGGAGGCAAATTTTTAGTAATCTCAGCACACTTACTATCTGCTATTGTATTTGCTTCTGACTGCATACATCAGAATAAGGTCCACTATGTCAAAGGTCCTTGAGGAGGCGTGCCATGCCCCTCCTTGTACAGTACACCATGTCCAAGTTCCACTGCATTGAGGACTATGCTAGAATGTTATTTGTGTACAAAGTGAATGCTGACTGCTCACATTATATTGGCCACTCTTCTGTACGAACTGCTCTGGTGTATATAGAATTTTTGCAGATGGCCTCCAATTCATCCAATGTCTCTAGGGCCACTTCCTTTAGTACTCTGGGATGCAGATTATCAGGCCCTAGGAATTTGTCAGCCTTCAATCCATTAACTTCTCTTGCATCATTTTTTTCACTCATACTGGTTTTCTTCAATTTCTTCTTCTTATTAGATCCTGGGTTCCCTAACATTTCAGGAAATTATTTATGTCGTTTTTTTGTGAAGTTGGAACCAAAATATGTATTCGATTCTTCTGCCATTTCTTTGTTTCCCCACTATAATTTCCTTCATTTCTGACTGTAAGGGGCATTCATTTGTCTTCACTAATCTTTTTTCTCTTCACATATTTATAGACTTTTTCCAGTCAGTTTTTATTATCCCTGCAAGTTTACTCTCATTGTCTACTTTCCTGCTTTCAATCAAACTTTTTTTCCTCCTTCACTGAATGCTAAACTGGTCCCAGTTCTCAGGCTTGCTACTTTTTCTGTCAATTTTTTATGCCTCCTTTTTATATCTAATACTGTCCATAACTTTATTTTTTAAACCATAGTTGAGCCGCCTTTGCTCTTTTATTTTTGCGCCATATGAGAATGAATAACTGTTGAAAATCCTTAAATATTAGCCTTTGCCTGGCAGCTGCCAACTCTTTTAGAAAGATTTCCAATCCATCATTGTCAACTTGTGCCTCATGCCCTTGTAGTTCTCTTTATTTAAATTCAGGACCCTAATTTCAGATTCGACTTCTTCATTCTCCATCTTAATGAATAATTCTATAATTTTACAGTTGCTCTTATCCAATGGACTCTGCACAACAAGATCAATGTGCATTCTTTCAATTCACAGCACACAATTGTTTCAAGGATGTTATTAGTGAGATTTGTAACAATTGCACCACTTCAACATTTTTCCCCATGATGAGGTTCAGTGTCGCACCCCAAGCATTAGACCATGCCAACATAGGTGGCTTTCTCTTGACGCAGAGCACCATAGCCAATAGGCACATCACTTTTGAATTAATTGTAATCCCTTAAAGAATTGGAAAAAATTAAGGATAAAAATACTAGACTGCTTAGATGGAGTTTATTATTGCAGCCACTCAATTTGAAAACACTACATGTGGCAGAATGAGAGAATGTAATTGCCAAAATGTTGGCGCGACTTTGATGAAGGAAGACAGAGGCATTTGGTGGTAGGACAAAATGAACTGAAATGGATTGCAGAAGCGAATATATGCATACTAAGAGTCAATGTAATGTATATGCATTGTAGTGTGCCAATAGAGAAAGGTTTTTAAAAATGAAGTCATCTTTGTATATTGATGGTTCATTTTATTAAGGGAGGAGTTGTAATGATACTATGGTTTTAATAGATGTATTTTGTCCTGCATTTTTCACGAAGAGAGGTTGAGACAGAAATGCCAAGCAGTTTGCTTCAAGCTAAAAAAAAAGTAAGCAGCTTGTGAAGCCTTGGGTATTTTTTAAAAGTTGGAACAATAGAAGCCTGGTCAAACTCCCACAGAACCAAGATTTTTAGTTTAGCTTTCAGCAGCTATTAGGGTTGTGAAGGTTGCTACATCTCTCTCTCTCTCTCTTTCTCTGTTACAGCTAAAAGCTGGGGCTCTCTTCCTGTTGCTAAAGTTGCATGTGAGACAATCTATTTTACTGAATTTGCCTTTGCCATGGTGTGTTTATGGGGTGTTACTATATTGGAACAGTTAATTAGTAGTTGTTTATATATATTATTTTGTTAAGCATTTTGATAGTTGCAGTTAAATCAATTATTTTATAATTAATTTTGACTATTTTAACTGTAGTGAAAAAATGCAAAAATTTTGCTTAAAGTCAAGTAGTTTGACCAATCAAATTGCTTCTGCAATGTAATGCCTTACACTTACCTTTAAATGAAGAAAAAGTTAGGGTCTATGTTATCTTCTTAATATATTTTTGGGGTGTTTAGTCTGGTCTGTAACAGATGGTAGTGAGCCAGTAGGATTTTGGTTTTACCATAGAGGGCTGTTGAGGCTGTGTCATTAAGTATATTCAAGGCTAAGATAAACTGATTTTTAACTGTAAGGGAATCAAGGATTAAGGGGAAAAGATAGGAAAGTGAAGTCGATGAATATCAGATCATCCACGAGCTTACTGAATGGCAGAGTAGATGCAATTGGCTGAATGGCCTACTCCTGCTCCTTTGTCGTATGGTCTGATGTAGAGATGGTTCAGGAGATGTTTGATTTGAACACAGTGGAGGGACTAGAGCAGGGGAAAGTCAGCCTGCGTACTTGTGGCTAATCTCACCTGTTTGCTTACGTGCATCCAACTGAGGAAAAGCTAACTGATTCATCCAGCCTATCTTTTTATGTGAGATAACAAGGTGTGGAGCTGGATGAACACAGCAGGCCAAGCAGCATCATAGGAGCAGGAGAGCTTGACATTTCGGGCCTAGACCCTTCATCAGAAATGGGGGAGGGGAAGAGGGTTCTGAAATAAATAGGGAGAGAGGGGGAGGCGGATAGAAGATGGACAGAGGAGAGGATAGGTGGAGAGGAGACAGACCGGTCAAAGAGGTGGGGATGGAGCCAGCAAAGGTGAGTGTTGGTGGGGAGTTAGGGAGGGGAGAGGTCAGTCCAGGGAGGACAGACAGGTCAAGGGGGCGGGATGAGGTTAGTAGGTAGGAGATGGGGGTGTGGCTTGAGGTGGGAGGAGGGAATAGGTAAGAGGAAGAACAGGTTAGGGAGGTGGGGACGAGCTGGGCTGGTTTTGGGATGCGGTTGGGGGAGGGGAGAAAATCTCCCTAACCTGTTCTTCCTCTCACCTATCCCCTCCTCCCACCTCAAGCCGCACCTCCATCTCCTACCTACTAACCTCATCCCGCCCCCTTGACCTGTCTGTCCTCCCTGGACTGACCTATCTCCTCCCTACCTCCCCACCTATGCTCACCTTTACTGGCTCCAACCCCGCCTCTTTGACTTGTCTGCCTCCTCTCCACCTATCCTATCCTCCGTCCATCTTTTATCCACCTCCCCCTCTGTCCCTATTTATTTCAGAACCCTCTTCCCCTCCCCCATTTCTGATGAAGGGTCTAGGCCCGAAACGTCAAGCTTTCCTGCTCCTCTGATGCTGCTTGGCCTGCTGTGTTCATCCAGCTCCACACCTTGTTATCTCGGATTCTCTAGCATTTGCAGTTCCTATTATCTGTGATATCTTATGTTCCTATTTCTGTTTAGAAATCTCTCCTTGGAATGTGAACGATCCAAGTCAGGCCTCTATTGATCATCCTGAGTTGTCCTGACTACAGTACTGGAATTGTTTACACAACTGTGTAGTCTGATTCAGAGATAAAAGGTACTGCAGATGCTGGAGAATCTGAGATAACAAGCATGGGGCTGGATGAACACAGCAGGTCAAGTTTTCCTGCTCCTATGATGCTGCTTGACCTGCTGTGTTCATCCAGCCCCACACCTTGTTATCTGTGTAGTCTGATTGGTTAATTTTGAAGACATTGAATATCAGTCTAGTCCTGTAGAGTTTGAGTCACATATGGACCAGCACCGGTACGGTAGCATGTCTCCTTCTTCTCTGAAGGATATTAATTGGATTTTATAGAAATATAATAGCTATCATTGCCACTTTTACTGATGTTTGCAAATTACTGGACTCAGTAAATTCAGTTTAAGAATTTGTCATCATGGAACTTGAATTAACAGCCTTTCGATACTCCATAATCCATAATCGTAACTACACTCCCTCCTAGCCCACAAGGAATCAGATATGAAAAGATTTTTAAAAACCTCAGTTGGAACTCTTTGGAGTCTGGCTCCAGTTCTTAGCAAATATGACCTGGTGAGAAAATTCCCAACACAGCGCTCAGCTTAAAATACCAGAACACGCCCATTCAATCATTGAAAAGCCATTTGTATTTTTTTTAGAAAGGGTCACAAGTGCACTAGTGTGGGCATTTAAAATTGTAGTCCACCAGATCAGAACGGGAAAGGAATGGTTATGTCCACCTTTCTATTCTGATTGTCCTCAGTCCTGCTTTTCATCAAGCGGAGTTAAAATCAATGTTGAATTTTAACATTATCCCATGTGTGAGCATCAGCCACTGACCTAGTTCCAGGTTTAGCAATCTCCTGAAAGAGACAAAAGCTGTGAGCAAACCTAAGGATATTGCTACGAAATGGTGCTGTGCACCTAACTGTGGGCCAGAAAGTCAAAGTTGAAGTCTCGCCTCAGGATGTGATGATGACAGAGATGTGTCATCCTGCATCTAAATAAGTGATTTAAAAAATTGAGACTACCGAATTTCATGATTTGTTTTATTCTTTTTCACTAACAATATACAAAGGAACTACATTGCTCATCATGGATGACAACTTTTCTCCATAGGACATCTGGTTACATGGTCCACCTGAAATTTTAATCCCTGCTGTGTTACTTGGTGTATCTTTCAATCTTTTGGATGTCACTTTTCAGACATTCACTAAAGGAGAATAAAATCACCTTGCATTGAGGCTGTAGAAAATGTCCGCAGTTACAGGCCTCAGTTGATTTTCCTCTCCACTGACTTCTATAAATGTTGCTGTCTTCAGTTGCAATGAACCCATGTGTTTAAAAGTAACACAGAAGGCTGAAGTGTTGGTGCCCTCAGGCAATCTGACTCAGTGAATGATTTCAAACCCCTGGTCCCACAACCTGATTCTATCGATGGACAAGTGTCCAAAGTGCATTGCCAAACAAGAATCACTCAGGTCTCTGTGTCACCCCTTTTAGTCAATTTAGTAAGTGCCAGAACAGCTATTTTCAAATCATCGATAGTGAGTTGCAAGTTGCAGGTCATTGATAAAGCACAAAATATTTCCATGCACTAGAAACTTTGGTCGTGCAATGAAGCATCTGGTCTGTTAAAGCTGCAGGTGATGTGAGGCCTGCTGCATTCAGTTTGCGCAACTTTTACATGAGGCCTACTCAGCAGTCCTTAAAGATTGCCATGAGAAAGGGCAGTTTTCAAGAAAATGGTTATATGTTTGTGGAGCTGAGAAGAAAATTTCCTGCTCATCCCAACTGCACAGCACTCCCTGCAATCCTCACAATTGCCCCATCTTATGCTTGCCCCAACCCCTCCCCCAAATGCCTCTCCCTCACTCATTCAATCCCAAAGCCTACCTCAGGACCACAGGCAGCCCAACCTCACCTTCATAAAATGGGCAACACAGTGATCGTTCAGTCTCAGGCCTCTACCTCAACACACCTTCCCAGCGCACTGCCTTTTCAGGCCAGACAATGGGAAACAATAATTTCTAACATCCTTCACTCATCACAAAAACATATGAAATATTTACTGCCATTATTTCCACTTGAAAAGGTATGGCATCCAACTCTCCAAGGTATCCAGAGCGCAATTTGTAAAATGAATAAAACTAGTAACTTTTAAAGGTACAAGAGCTAAATGTCAAACTATTCCCTATTGAAAATCAGAAGTCTCTTGATAATTTTTACATCTTGGCCTCCCTATTTCCCTTTTCTACTACAAAACATTTTTTAACCTTTTCTGGCTTTTGGTTTTTCCATGCCCCTTGCTCTGCCAATCGCCAGGGGCCTGGTTTTCCTTCAGGGGGTTGGGAAACAGATGTTGGGACAGTTTCCAGGTCCTGATGCTGGCCTCTAGGGGAAAGATTTACAGTTATCCCAGGACATGACAGCCTGATAATTGGTTGAGTGGGAGAGGAGGGTTGGGCTGCTCATTAGCTCGGATGGCAAAGGTGGAAGAAAAGAAAAGAGGGATCATCTGTGACAGGGCTGCCTCTCACTTTTCAGATGTCCACCTTGAAACCTTCTTCTGAACCTTACAATGCCAAGTGAGTGATGAACATTTGAACTGTTTAAACATCTCATCAATATTCTGATGGTAGTCACTGCACATGCGATGAAACCTAAGTGATGCCTATGGGCCCCATGGAGCTGTTGTCTCTTTCATCAAATCCCCACAGTGTGAAAGCAGGCCATTCAACCCATTGAATCCACATCAATTCACTGAAAAATATCCCATCCAAATCTACTCCCCCAACCCTATCTCCATAACCCTGTATTTCCCAAGGCCATCCACCTAACCTGCACATTCACTGCACACTAGGGACAATTTAGCATGGCCAATCCACCTAACCTGCACATCCACTGCACACTAGGGACAATTTAGCATGGCCAATCCACCTAACCTGCACATCTATGCACTGTGGGAAGAAACCAGAGCACCCCAGAGGAAACACATGCAGACATGGGGAGAATGTGCAAACTCTACACAGGCTGTTGCCCAATGGTGGAATCGAACCTGAGTCCCCAGCGCTTTGGCGGCAGTAGTGCTAAGCATTGAGCTACTGTGCCACCATGGGTCCACCAAATTCCCTGGAGTAACCATGACTATCTCCCTCCACCTGCTGCCACCTCCTGGTACCAGGTCTGTCTCTACTAAAATCTCAGACTGGCCCTCTACAAGCTCACAATGAGTTACCTAACTAGCTAATCAGCCTTATTAATGAATTTGATGAGATCTTGGGCTGATGTACCCCAGGTCCTAATGGAACTCGCTGGTGGTGGAAACTTGTCAGCCAGTGCTATTATTTCCAGCTCCTGCTGCCTTCATTATACAGCACCAGATTTATTTAGCTTAATCTGTTTAGCTTACATTCCGTCTCTGAGGAGGTCCGTGATGTTTAGTCAGAGTTTTGCAGCTCAGAATGAGAATTTGGAGCATGGAGTAAACACAGTGAGGATCTCGTTTCATATATTCTGAGGCTCCTGACTGTAAAATTGAAAAAGTGCGTCATCATTAAAGCCACTCTGTCACTTGACATAGTTTATGACTCAACCAGCACCTGTCTAAGTAATCAACCTTCTGCTTCCTTTTCAATGCAAAAGCTATATTTTCTGGTTAACACGGAGGTCAGGCAGATGGCATGACATGCAAATGATACCAAAAATGAATTAACAGAAATAGCTCATAGACCATGAAAGGAAAACAAGTTTATAAACAAATACACATACAGTTGGAACCTCATGATCTTCAACTTCAGTCACATTTTTTTTCACAAAAGAAATCAATACAGTCTGAAATGAAACCCTTCATTAGGTTTATGATAATTATTGTAAAGTGGCTAAAACATAGTAAACAAAACATGAAACCTTGCAGTACTGGTTCTAAATCCAAACAATGACCATTTTAAAGAATATCAACACATACAAAGCATGTTGCAGTGTATTTTGCACTAACCCTGTACTAGATTTTAGCAGAAACTGCAAAGATAACTGATTGATAAAAAAATACTAAATGCATTTTTCAAAGTTATGAATGAGTTTGGCTCAGGTCTATCTGGACTATTTTATTAGAGATAAAAGGTACTGCAGATGCTGGAGAATCCAAGATAACAAGCATGGGGCTGGATGAACACAGCAGGTCAAGCAGCATCATAGGAGCAGGAAAACTTAACGTTTCGGGCCTAAACCCTTCATCAGAAATTGGTTGTTTTACCATCCTAGGTACCATCTATTTACTGACAAGTCAATTATTTTACTTATTTTAAATAGAAAATACAAAATTGTAACTGAACACAGTTGAATGAATATATTGAAACTATTGCTGGGCAACTTAGGAATGAAATTAGGAAGCACATTTTTATCACATTGATAAAGTCATTGGACCACTAAAGGAGGCCAAAAAGCCCATCAAGTCAATGCTGGTTGAGCAACCCACTCAATCCCCTAGTTCCACAGGTTTAATTCCCCCAAGTGCCTTTTTAATTTCCTTTTGATATGATTGGCCATCTCCACGTTCACCATCCTCCTAGGCAGCAAATTCCAATTATTATACAATGACAAGTTCTTCACAACTCATCCCTGCATCTCTTAGCCAATACTTTAAATCTGGGTCTGCTTGTCCTTGTACCATCATCTTTTTTGAGCTGATGTAAAAGTGTCGTTTTTTTCATATGAATAGTAAATAGTCAATTAACAATTAATAGAACATAGAACATAGAACAGAACAGCACAGTACAGGCCCTTCAGCCCACGATGTTGTGCCGAACTTTTACATTAAACCTAAGGTCTATCTAACCTCCACCGCTACCTTATACTATCATCCATATGCCTGTCTAATAGACGCTTAAATGCCCCTAATGAGGCCGACTCCACTACTCTCTCCGGCAATGCATTCCACGCCCCATCACTCTCTGAGTAAAGAACCTACCTCTGACGTCTCCCCTATATCCACCTCCACTCAGTTTAAAACTAGGTCCCCTTGTAATAGCTACCTCCACCCTAGGAAAAAGTCTTCGGCTGTCTACTCTATCTATACCTCTGATCATTTTGTACACCTCTATGAAGTCACCTCTCATCCTTCATCGTTCTAAAGAGAAAAGCCCTAGCTCTCTCAACCTTTCCTCATAAAACCTTCCCTCCATTCCAGGCAACATCCTGGTAAATCTCCTCTGCACCTTTTCCATTGCTTCTACATCTTTCCTGTAATGAGACGACCAGAACTGGACACAAAATTCCAGATGTGGCTGAACCAGGGTTTTGTATAGCTGGAGCATAACTTCACGGCTCTTGAACTCAATCCCTCTATTAATGAAAGCTAACACACCATATGCCTTCTTAACAACTCTATCCACCTGGGTGGCAGCTTTCAGGGAACTGTGGACATGAACCCCAAGATCCCTCTGTTTCTCCACACTGCCAGGAATCTTTCCGTTAACCCGGTATTCTGCTTTCAAATTTGGCCTTCCAAAATGAATCACCTCACACTTTTCAGGGTTAAACTCCATCTGCCATTTCTCAGCCCAGCTCTGTATTCTCTCAATGTCCCTTTGTAACCTAGAACAGCCCTCCACACTATCCACAACGTGACCCACCTTCGTATCGTCCGCGAACTTACTAATCCACCCTTCCACTCCTTCATCCAAATCATTTACAAAAATCACAAATCGAAGAGGACCCAGAACAGATCCTTGTGGTACACCACTCATAACTGAGCACCATGTTGAATATTTTCCCTCCACTACCACCCTTTGTCTTCTAAGGGTCAGTCAATTCTGAATCCAATCTGCCACATTTCACCCTATCCCATGCCTCGTTACTGTCTGCATGAGCCGACCATGGGGAACATTATCTTACTTAAATCCACATATACCACATCCACTGCTCTACCTTCATCCATGTGTTTGGTCACCTCTTCAAAGAATTCAATAAGGTTTGTGAGGCGTGATCTACCCCATACAAATCCATGCTGACTATCACAAATCAAACTGTGCCTATCCAAGTGATCATAAATCCTATCTCTCAGAGCCCTTTCCAATAATTTGCCCACCACTGAAGTAAGACTAACTGGCCTGTAATTTCCGGGGTTATCCCTATTCCCTTTTTTGATCAAGGGAATTACGTTTGCCACTTTCCAATCTTCCAGCACTATACCCGTGGACAGTGAGGACAGAAAGATCATCGCCAAAGGCCCTGCGAGGTCTTCCCTCACTTCCCGTAGAATCCTTGGAAAAATCCCATCAGGCCTGGGGGACTTATCTATCTTCAAGTTCCTCAAAATTCCTTACTAATATCCAACTCCTCTAGCCTACCAGCCTATTTCACACTGGGTGGAGATTTTTGTTATGATTTGGAAAGAGGCCATTCAGCCCATTGTGTCATCACAGGCTCTCTGAGTATTCTACCTTAGTTCCATTCTCTTTCCTTTTCCTCATAACTCTGCACATTGGATGCTTATTGAAATTGAAAAAACGCCCTTTTGAATGCCTCAATGACACTTTCAGCAATAAATTCCAGAACCTAATCTCATGCTGTGAGAGAAAAGTATTTTTCTCATATTGCATTTACTTCTTTAGCAAAACATTTTAAACCTGTCCCCTCTGGTTCTTGATCCTCTCACAAGGGGAAACTCTGTTCAGACACCTCAGGATTTTGAAAACTTCTCTCAGATCTCCTTTTACGTTCCCAAGTTATCTTTGCAGCTGAAGTTAACAGATCCCAAATTCTGCAATTTTCACTTGGGAGGTGTTTACAGACAGAACTGGGTTGGCCAACCCTGTATGTAGATGCTAGGCAGGCACTGGGACAGTTTCTCTGGGACTTGGTCCCACTTATAATGAAACCAGTTAGGCCCTCTAGCCCTCACTCCTCCCATTACTTCACCCACTTGCAGCTAAGTGGTGAGAGCGCAGAGAGGTTTCAGGGGCCTTCAAATGACTGTGAGGCTTGGGCTGCTATGGAGAACCTTCTAACCAGCCTATCTCCACACCCACATTCCTGACATACTCCACTAAAACTCACAAAATGCACTGTGAACTGGCCCTGTGTGAAAATACAAAGATCTGTGCAAAGCTCCATGTTGTCTTCAAGGCAGAGATTGATAAGTTCCTGATCTCGCAAGGAATCAAGGGCTACGGGGAGAGTGTGGGTAAGTGGAGTTGAAATGCCCATCAGCCATGATTAAATGGCGGAGGGAACTCGACGGGCCGAATGGCCTTACTTCCGCTCCTATGTCTTATGGTCTTATGGTTTTACTCCATGTCAAATGTACTTTTCAGAAAAACTGCACAGGTATTGTTTTCCTGAGCCTACAGAAAAATCCGGGCCCTGTAGTCATCATCCAGATAAACTTATTTTGCATTCCATCAACAGCAATACAGCCCTCCTATAGTGCAGTGCAAAGAACTGTTCACAGTACTCCAATACTCCAGTCTCAGTTTCTACCCTCTCATATTTGAGCCTCTTGGATATAAAAGCCTTTAGTCCATTTTTTAAAAAATTAATTTTCTGTACCTATTCAGCACTTTTTATCAGTGTTGATAACCTGATTCAAAAGTCTCTTTGGACGATCAATGGCTCGATCATGTCAGCATTTAAGAAGTTTTTCATAGCTACCATCAGTTCTGAGGGTCACTGGACTCTAAACATTAACTCTGTTATCTTTTCACAGATGCTGCCACGTCTGCTGAGCTTTTCCAGAATTTTGTGTTTTTGTTTCTGATTTACAACATCCACAGTTCTTTTGGCTTTTATTTAGCATTTATTTATCAGTTCATTTCCACTCTTTCCCATTTACCCCTGATCCCCAGGCATAGAATGTAGCTGAACAAACATTTAATGCCAGGTTGTGGTCACTATTGATGCATCTCCCTCCCCTCCCTTGATGCCCCTTGAAATGCCAGGCTCTATTGCTTCATCCTTTCAGATTCATTAACCCCTCTTCATGCCAGTATGCTGCCTCCAATCCCCATAATTTACTTTCCCTGTATTTCAACCATAGCAGTGGCCTCTGATAACCCTTCAGGACCATCCATGGCCTATTTTAGCTGAGGTGTAAAAATAAAGTATCTTTTCCTTAAAGCCTCGTAGTTTGATCAATCGAATCGCATCTGGGGTGCAGCGCCTTACACTTGCCTTTAAGTAAGGTAAAAGTTAAGGTCCAGGCTATCTCCTTGATATGTTTTGAGAGGGTTTGGACTGGTCCATAACACATGACCTCATTGAATGCTGGAGCAAAATTGATGGGTGGAATGGTCTACTTCTGTTCCTACATCTTATGGTTTAATGTTGGTTCCTGCTGAACCAGATAAAGGAACAAACGGCAAGCTGGAGTTAAACACACACAGAGAATACTGGAAAAGATTCAGCAGTTCTGGCAGCATCTGTTAAGAGTGAAAAGAGTTAATATTTAAAATTCAAAATGACTCCAAGTCATACGAACTTGAAACCTCAACTCTATCTCTTAGGGTGGGTGAAGGTCATACTTTGATGTGCATGGTATCAGGGGCCATGGGGAGTAGATGGAGGACATGAGGTTCATAATTGGCATGGATAGTGTGTGAGGGGTTACTGAGGGAATATAAGAGGAGAGGACTGGTTTTTGTTTTATTACTGTAAGAAAAAACCTCTTCAACAATGTGCTGGTTTTTTTGAGACAAACTGACTGCATAAAGTACCTTCACTCCTGCCTATCTCTGCACTCTTTCCAGGGCCAGTCCCAGGAAGCCGAGCAACACACCACCCTTATCCTGGAGAAAAAAAAATCTCAGCTCTGAGGACACTCTGTTCTTGGATTTGCGGCACCAAACATTGTTTGTAATCTGCACTTCAACACAGGAGCAAGACCTCAGGCCATCATGACAAAACATGTCCCTCATATAGCCATTTAATTTTCTGGGACATAAAAAAAGCTGGAGGTCCATTAAGGGAAAACAACATACAGAAACTTCCTTAGATGATCAAAATTAGATAAGTAAATCACTCAGACCAATGTCATTTATAAACGTACCTACCTCATGATAATGTGATCTCTATCTCCCTTGTGAAGGCAGAATCAGCATACTCACATCAGCTGGTAATATTGTGCAGAGGCTCTCAACTGTTTGGGAAAAGGACAGTCTAACACACAGTCCACTTTCACTCTTACATAGTTTAAACCTTCCAAACCCACAACTATTTCCATCTAAAAGGACAAGGACAGCAGATACATGGGAACACTACCAACTGCAAGTTACACTCCAAGCCACTCACCATCCTGACTTGGAAATGTATCCGTGTTCCTTCAGTGTCACTGGAAATTCCCTCCCTAAGGGCATTGTGGATCAACCTACAGCACATGGACTGCAACAGTTCAAGAAGGCAGCTCACTACCAGCTTCTCAATGGCAACTAGGGATCGGCAGTTCATGCTGGCCAGCCTATGCCACCCTGTCCCAGGAGTGGAGGAGAATAAAAACAAAATTGCTTTCTCAATTCACTTTTAAACATTTGTATTCAGCTTGGTTTTCAATTGCAATTTCTATAGACATCTGTCTGAAGTGCACGTTTTCTTCTTTGTATGTATTTGCTTAAAATATTGTACCACTTTTTTGTTATAACTTGGAAAGAAAATAACTCATCTGAATGTTGTGTCAGTATATTAGTTGTGTATGCACAGTATATTGGTATCCACAATTTTCAGGGTAATTTGCTGAAATTCCCAGCAAATTGTTAATAAGAAACGGCAAGTTAAGGTTCTGATTTTTTTCTGAATATCATCTGGTAAGTTAGTTACTTGGAATTAACTGTAGAAAAATCTGAAAATTGATTCATTAAGTTTGATGAACTGGTTCATTGAATATTGTTTGTAAGAATATTACAGTTGTAAAGTTAGCTGGACTGGTCACACAAGTAGCCAAAAACTGCGGCTACAGCAAAGACTGTGCTGCTATTTCCTCAGATCAATTCAACCAACACATAATACTGAAGCATATTTCTCAAATAACTAGATCATTTAAAACAAAAGTGTGCATTGTTTTAATTGAGTAAAGAGTAACTTAGTCAAGTTGATTTATGGCTGTTGAAAATCAATAGCAATTACAATATACTTAACAATTAGAACTCTTATGCTATGTAATGATATGTCATTTATTTCAACAGAAATGATGTCTAGACAAAATCTTTTAACACTAGCAGTTCAACTGAAAGTTTTTCCACAATACTGTATTTACACTGTGAATTTTTTAAAACTTCATTCCAACAATATTTTTCTCTTTAACAAAAAGGAAGCGTTTACACCTATCTGATAATGACAGTAAAAACACCGCAGAAAACAGTCACCTGGGATAAAAATAATTCAACTACAAGCTTCAGACTTGGAACGTTGAAATGATGTCATGAATCTACTTACTACATTTATCTCACACAGAATTTGTGTAAAAAGTATGTAGAAAATACACCTGATGATAACAGTCATTGACCAAGTATGAGAGGTACGGAGCAATATACAGGTAGATATGTGTCATTCGAGAGAATATCCCTCGCTGATGAGACAGGGATTGTTTTACCCCTGGCCCCATTTACATTATTTCCATCCCATCATGAATATGGCCTCCAGAGTATTCCATGTTACATAAGGCAAGAGTGAAGGTGCATTTGATTCCAATATGATTCTGGAACAAACTATTTGTAATACAAAGGGTTTCCTAAGTCACACACTGTTGACCACTTAGTTTTAAATCACTTCACCTGTTATTCAGAATATGACAGGAATTCTGCAGCTGTCTATTTTATACATTAAATAATACCAGCAGTTAAAGTAGCAATGCGTGTCATCACACCACATTATAGTTACAGAAGAAATCCTTCCTGCTCACAAAAGAAAATTCAAAAATAACAAATTTACACTGACATGCCATAGCATAAATAACAAATACCAAATTTTTTTGTCAAAATTAACAGGGCCTTTTTCATGGCTGAAAAAAATCACAGCAACCTCACTTGGTAGTGACAGTATTTTAGAATGGTAATGGGCGAAAAAAAAACGTAACTGTTGCCCTGGAGAGAAACATATATGACAACCTGATGAATGTGGGAGGTACTTATTCTCTCAGGAACAAATATATCTTTTTGCTGCAGCACCACATTTAAAAAAAAGTCAATGAGCAGCACTTTCGTTATAAAATGATGTCAGCTATAACACTTGTCAAGTTGTAGAAAAAGGTTTTCTAAGGTTTTATTTTCCCCGCATGTAATATTATTATTGTGAACTGACCTAATTTGAATACTGAGCCGGTAAACGTTACTTGTCTGCGTAATTGTATTGATAAATATTTGATGACACTCTCACACTGATTTCCACTTACTGGATGGGAATTTCCAATTCCTTGGCCTAATGGAATCCAAGACCAGCTAGACTTAAAAGTCCTGCTCAAACTCTAAGCTCCAGTTATCTTAATGTTTCTGTTGTTGTCGATGACCTGTCAACTGTCAGCAGACTCAAAGTTCATTTGAATTACCACTTGCATAGGATCCTGATTAAACTTTAGTAGTCTGAGCAGGGCAAATTCTGCCAGGCCAGCTCATTAAGCCTTACAAGATAGTGGGACTTTAGGGACGTTTGGGCTGTTGCCAGCGTGATGCTCCTCATGACTTGTTGAAATCCAATTCAAATTGCATCCCCTCCACGCCATAATCAAGTCATAATGCATGAGGCCATTTTCTAGAATTATAAACCAGAAGAGAAAAAATTAAGAGTTTTAATATAGAAACAAAATATTATGGCACAGAATGAGGCCTTTCCTCCTAATGTATCCATGCAGATGAAAAGGACCTGTCTAATCTTATGCCAGCAGCGAGCACGTTGTCCACAGTGTTGTAGGTAATACAGCTTTGAAGTATTTTTTGAATGCAGTGAGACTTCCTGCTTTTAACTACTCTTTCAAGAAATTAGTTTCAGACTCCACAAACCTCTTCTTTTCTAACTTATATGGTGGCCGGATTTTTTGGATGGCATGGTTAATTCAGATACAGTGTTAATTGGCTAGAGGTTCTCACTAGGGAGAAGCCATACCTTGGATGCCAGTCATTCTGAGTGGCCTGTAGCTCTATAGTCCTCTCGAAGCAGCGGCTACTACAGTCACTACAAGCACTCCTGAGATTCTAAATACCAGGAGCCGAGGACCAAGCAAATACAGGCATCTTTGGAGCTGGGAAAGGAGGAGAGACCCCTCAATACAACTGTAACAACTCCCATTTATATTGCAGCTTTAATACATCAAATGCACACAAGGCAACAATAAGAATAGATGATGTTGAGATGTATAGTTTGAAGCATTGGCCAGGAGGAGGTTCAGTAGGCCAACAGATCAACAAATCTCTTCGATCATAAGCTGAATCCCAAAAGCCTATGCTAATGTTCTACCCATTCGAGATTTTCAATGAGGCATCTAAATTCATACTTAAAACAGGCAGGAAGTTCACATTGTATTTACCTTTCATTGTATATTGGCATTTTACTGGATGATGAAAGTGTTAATGACAAAGATTGATTTTCAAACATCAGAATACTTTTTATAACAGTTGGTAGCAAAAGATTTTCAACACTTTGTTTTTAAATCAGATTCCACTGATTTGAGTCTTGAGAACATCAGGGTATAGGCTTAGGGTAGTTTCTAAGGTTAATTAAGAGAAAGCTGAACTAACATTAGCAGGGATAATAATTCCAGAATGATTCACTTGAATGCACTAAAATCCTGAGCACTTCTGATTTCACCTACCTTTGTTGCTACTAATTTCTACCGTTTGCTTTTCCTTAAAACAGCCAAATATCCAAAGTTTTACCAATCATTCTGCTAATATTATTGGATAAAAATCACCCAGATTGATAGTCTGACAAGCTGACCTTTAGCATACAACTGGTGATTGGCTCAGAGCCAATTCTAAGTGATGTGGTACAAATTCAAGTGTAGATAGTGGTTTTTGAAGAGGGAGGGAGAAAGAGAAGTTGATGATGTAAAAACAAAGGGCAAAATAGATATAAGAAAGAAAGGGAAAAAGAAAGTCAGGAGTTTTAGAACAGCAATTAAAATTACAGCTAATGGTACTCCTAAAACAACAGCAGAAATGTTAAATGATTTTAGTAGCGCAGAGTGCTGAGATGAAACTTTAAAACTAACCAGTCCACAGTGCAAAATATCCATAAGAATCTAGACTTTTCGTGCTAATTCAGCTCAATTACGTTATCAGATTGAATAGCCATTATGGAACAATGACTTTGATTTCAATCAGCAGAGTTTTATTTTAAATGGTACTGCTTCAGGAATTTACCATGTGCTGCCGAGAGGATTCATTCAAATATTCTGCACATCTACTCCAATCTTGACATATAACGTGAACAAGATATATTCAGTTTTTATTTGTTTCCTTCCCTGTCAATAGTTATTGCCTCCATACTAGAACATGGCTCCACTAGTGGCCATCATTCATATTTGACTCTCAGCAGTGACTGTAGATAAACTTTTTGTAAGCAAATCCAAGCCTGGTCCTATCCTAACCTGATATCCACACTGATATTTACACTAGAATTGTTGGACATCAACCAGCAATGATATGCCTAGTACATTTTCCTATTTTCAATCCTGGAGCAATGAAGTTATCTGTCATATTCCATTCACTGTCCCAGCTAGGATCAAGTAACCAACTAGAACTGAAATTGGGGTTTGCATTGTTTGATTTTTTTGTTGTGGTGGAACTATTTATTCAAGATGATGGAATAGAAATGGCAAGTAATAAATTAACATGCTAAAAAGGAAGCAGCACTGAGACCAGCACTTTTAGAGGGGCAAATTCTCAAAACACTGAATGTAATACTTGGGTCAGCTTACGAAATGTAAAAAAAAGTCTCGTAAATGTATGTTATCCTTTGTAGTTCAAAGAAAACAGAGAGTTTGCTAGGCCTTATAGACAAAAAGAAAACACATTTAAAAAATAATCATCCCATTTTTTTTGACTGGCTGATTAGACACTGCGTATAAAATCTGGTGTTTGGCTATGTGTCCTGTAGAATACATTCCCCCAGATAGAAACATCATTGCACTTTTCAGTGATGAACTCCAATACATGGACTTCTGGTTTAGTACTGACAAATTAATGATCTTCACATGGACAACACATTAACAAGAATTTGTCAGGGAGCTTAAGGAGCTCTCGGTCAATGACAGTCAACTTGCCAACCGATCAGCATCCATTTCTAGAAATGGTAGAAATTGAGATTGTTTAAAAGTTTGCATTCTCGCATTTGTCCTGATGAATGCAAGATGAATACCTTCAGCACATATTTTTCTTTTCAGCAATAACAAGAATTATGTTGTACTGTACACAGTTGATCTTATACCTTATAAATCTCACAGTATTTACATATGTGAAAAAAAATACTAAACTAAGTTGATGAAAAAAGAATAGTCTGTTCCAGAATCAATTTGAAATAAAAGAAGGCACCTTTAGATTATGAACAGAAATACCTAAACTGACTTTTATAACTAGTCAACAATGTTTAACCAAATGAAATGAGGTTGTCTGGGTACTGTGTAATACAAGAACACTCGGGAGATAAATAATGCTTCCTGTCAATCACCTGATAACAGTTTTGTATGTAACAGGATTCAGAATAGTTACAAAAATGGTTATATAATTAATTAAGCAAATATGCAAACTGTTTACTGCTAAATTATGGATACTAAGCTTAACTTTCCTGAAGCATAAAAAATGCTGTTTGAGCAGTGGTTTGAAATGCACGAGCTTGACAAACGTTCACATTTCCTGATTTTGGAAACTGGAAGTGTTGTTCAGCAATAGTAACTGCTAAACACACCTAGCTGCATCAGAAACAAAATTTGAGTTCTCAAATAAAAGTTGCAACAAAGTAAAAACTGGCACTTGCAAACATGTCAGGCGAAATGAATATTTGCTGAATTTCAAGAAAACAAGGTTGTTTTATGATCATGATATTTTAAATGCATTTCTTAGAATTGTCTAAACATCTTTGAAATTATATTTTTATAGCTGCAAAGTTTACGGACTAATCAGTAACAACATTTACTTGGTACAACTGCTGTTAGTATAAACTGTCAGATTGTACGATGCAAATTAGGTTCCATATATTTATTTCCACAATTGACCCTTAGGGAAGTGGGGCTTTTTGTTATCAGTGTAGTTTCTAATGTTGTCCTCTCCCAACTTTAATGAACTGGTTCCGAATCTCAGTTATATCAGACTTTATAGTTGCTCAGGTTGCTCTGAGTAGTAAGAAAAGTTGTTCGTACTGAACACCAAAGTACATCACTACTTCAGCACTCTTGATGTTGACACCAATTAGAAGGAATGATTTATCTTTTTAAATATTAAGTTAGGCAGGAACTTGGGAAACATAATGCTTTACTACATTGCAGTGATACAACCTATTTCTCCTATAATGTCTTTTATTACTTCTTACATTAACTTTTAATACACCACTTTTCACAACCACAGGTTGTCCCAAAGTTCCTTACATCCGATGAAGTACTTTGGAAGTGTATTTACTACTGCAACATTCAACTATTTAATTTCTACAACTGACTTTCGCTTACAAGTGACTTAGATAAATTAGGACTGATTAATGAGCCAGCGTTTTCCAATGGATTTGATGAACCCAGATTGGAAAGACAAAAATTTCACCTGGTCCCTTGAATGATCATCCAGCACAGTAGGAATTTCAAATATTAACGTGAGGTGGGAGAGCTCCGTTTAAGGTGAATTTGTGCACCAGGATTACTGTGACACAGGGTAGGTTACTAAGAGACTGCTTAACTGGGGAAATGGCTTGTTTTGATAGGAAAAAAGGGGAGGAATTGAAAAGGTGGTTTTGGGAGAGACCCTTATGCACAGTTAGTAAGAAAGTAATAATAGCATGACCTAGGAACGGGTGGCTGGTTTTGTTTTTAGTGAAAACTTGATTTCAGGGATATTATAAATATAGTAATTTGAAAAGTAAATTAAGCAAATTAACTAAATAAATTATCAAAAGTTTGTACATACTTTACTTAGTTTCAGTGACTAGTGCATTTATATCCATCAACATCAATGTTTAACTTGCTCTCCAACCAGAAGATTCTTTGGACGTCATTTTAAAGAGCTAAAAATAGAAATATTAGTCAATACCAAGAGCTTAATCTAAAAAATTATTATTGGTCATTCCAGATTACTTCTGAGTATGTCAGTCGCTACAGTAAATTGGATTAGCTCTCAGTGCTTGGTTAGGTAGGGAAGGTAGATAACCTGATAATATTATTCTGAACACCTTTTCTTTGTTTTTAAACATACGTGTGCAATGCACTAGGTAGGAAATCAAAAATCCAATGACAGAGTGCAAGTGGCAGTTTTGACTATTATTGTTCCACATCAGCAATAATAACAAATCTTCCCTGCTCAAAAGGCACCTTTCAAAGCAGTGCCAGAGATGTCTTATCATTTTAATTTACATCAAATAGACATCAAATTAATCCTCTTTTTAACTTACAAAGAAGTACAAAGATGGTGATATTGCTCAAGTGTGAAAACTTAACTGTCTAAATGTTTAAAGGTTTCGGTCAGACTCTGCAGAAGCAAAATGGGAATGTTGTAACCAAATTCTTTGTACAGTCCAGATGGTGAGTTCCAGTATTCTAATGATTAAAACACAGGATGCAGGAGTATGTTAACAGTAAATAGATGTTAGATGAAAAATCATCTCTAATATGTACTGAGTTATGTTGAATATTCAGAAGATTTCCTGAGTTGTTGTGTGACATGGGCCACCAAGCTTGCTGAAAGACAACTGAGCTATGTATTGGGTCCTTCAAGATAAGATGGGTTGTTGACCCATTTCTTTTTGAGAATGAAGGCCAAAATCCTAATAACAACAATTAATAATCATAATAAAATAACAGTGTCATCACTGTCAAGTTCCCTGCACAAGCAAGGTATAGCACCATTGAGGGTAAACCTCAGCCATTCTGAGGAATAATACCTAGACCAAATATTGCTGCAGTTTAAGACTGTTGTAGTGTGCATTGAAGAGAAAAACATCAACAGATGAACTTTGCCTGCATCTCAATTGAACCTCCTGCTTACTTTAAAGGGAAACAAATAAAGTGGAAGAATTAAAAAGTCATTCGGTGCAATCCTTCCTTGGCTGTTCATCAGTTGTACATTTATCAGTCATTTCCTGGCAGAAATCTACCGTCACAGTCTGACTGCACTGTTCAAGTGAGGGCCCCCTTTCTGAGCATGTTCCTTGGTCGAGAAGCCCTTGCAGATTTCCTGACGTGCACACTTCTGCATTGTGGCTAGGTGACCACTGGTCCTGATGATGGGACCCTCCTTGCTCCAAGCAGCACTGCATACCATCTCCAATGCACGGTGTTTTCAAGATCTTCTGCTCTAATCCAGCAAGGGGCAAGGTGGTACTGCCTGTAGCTGCAGGTTCATCCATTGGCCCAAGGACTGGACAAAACTTGTGCAATGACTGTATCTGCTCTGGGTTTAACTGGACATCGCCGCATACTTCTTGACAAAGGCATGAGAAATTATCCCACAGTTCTCCCATGCAAGCATTCAGCTGGTTCCTTTCTGTCAGTAACTTCTCTTTTTCACAGAGCTGGGAGAAATACAGAAAAATGGCAGGTTATGAGAAGTAGTCTTTTAATAGTACACGTACTCTTAACTTATTTTTAAAGAGGTAAAATCTATTGCTGGATAATATTTAGTAATGTGTTAGAAAATAAGAATCTGAAGCTGAAATCTAAGGTAAACACACTGATTTGGTATCTGAGGAGCAATAACATACTGAAGAATTAAAAAAACAAGGTTTTTATGAATTGTTATTATTCATGGAGGGGAGGCAGCAATATCTGGTTAATCTGTTCCTATCAAGCCTTTTCTTCCCCATCAGCAGCAAGTAGCATCTTTTGACATCGTCATCATATTGCTTTCAGAATTCCTGTTCTTGCAGCACAGGGTGAGAAAGAGATTCAAGGAATAATTTTGGGAACAATGCCAACCCAACCCTCATGGTCCAAAACCAATAAAGGAATCCTTTTATAATTCTTTGGTTGAATTCTGTGGCAGTGAGCCATATAGATCTAAAACGTCTGAGGTCTGAGTCATGGTTTGTGGTCAGTCAATTTGCCTCAGCCTGACATTAGGGAATTCACTGTCTTTGTAGTTGGTGACTCTGAGCTGAAGACTGGAGAGAAAAGCAACAGCCAGAATTGCCTCAATTGCTGTCCATTGATCTTGGTGATAGTAAAGGCCTATGACTATCAGACCTGACAAGATGCTTAGTTTGGCAGGATTGCTTAATCTCAATACCCACCACGGTTAATGTGCTTATTGGCACTGACTATCTAGGTTCACATATGAGGCCTAGCTTCCTGTAAGAGATAACAGGTAGCTACAAAATGGCTATGGAAACATACGTCAGGAGTAACAAAACACTTGAAGGGAGAAAATGGAGGGACCAAAATAACACAATATGCAATAAACTGGTATTAGTCTTGTTCTAAATAGACTGCCATCAGAACTCAACGAATTTAGATAATTGAATTTTTCTCAAAAATACTCTTCTATATTGCAGAATAGTAACCATGAGAGTAGAATTGTAAAGTTTTGTAAATTGCATATAATAAATTGAAGAGTTAGAATCAAAAGATACTACTGGATGCTCAAAAGGAGAAAAGAATTTGCCAATTCAGCAAAGTGCCTACAGGCCTCAAGTGGCCTGAATATGTCACATAATGCTGTTGCCAAACTCTGGAGTAATTATTGCATATTTTAATGATGGTCTTACAACAACATTGTAATTCTTTTTGCTGCCTTCACATTTCCACGCTGCTCAGAACTACAATCAGTCTAGGTCAGGAAATTGTCCACTGCCGCCTCACTGTAATTAGTGTTAGAGTAACTGAATCAAAGTATTTGATATTTCCAACCTGGGAAAAAGACTATCCACCCTATTCATGCCTCTCATAATTTTATATACTTCCATCAAGTCACCCCTCAGCCTACAACACTCTAGTGAAAACAATCCAAGTTTGTCCAAACTCTCCTAATAGCTAATACACTCCAATCAAGGCAACATCCTGGTAAACCTGTTTTGCGTCCTCTCCAAAGCCTGTATTCACATTCTTCCTATAGTGTGGCAACTAAAATAGCACATAATACTCCAAACATGGCCGAACTAAAATTTTATTCTGCTGCAACATGACTTGCCAGTTAAACAACAATGTTTAACTAAATGAAATGAGGTTGTCTGGGTACTGTGTAATACAAGAACACTCGGGAGATAAATAATGCTTCCTGTCAATCACCTGATAACAGTTTTGTATGTAACAGGATTCAGAATAGTTACAAAAATGGTTATATAATTAATTAAGCAAATATGCAAACTGTTTACTGCTAAATTATGGATACTAAGCTTAACTTTCCTGAAGCATAAAAAATGCTGTTTGAGCAGTGGTTTGAAATGCACGAGCTTGACAAACGTTCACATTTCCTGATTTTGGAAACTGGAAGTGTTGTTCAGCAATAGTATCAGCTAAAAACATGACTTTTTTACTCAATGCCCTGACAACTGAAGGCAAGCATGTCATACGGTTACTTTACCTCCATTTGTGTTGCCATTTCCAGGGAGCTACGGGCTTGCAACCAAGATCTCTCCAAGTATCAGTGCTCCAAAGGGTCCTGCCATTTACTATATTCTTTCTTCTTGCATTTGACCTCTCAAAATGCATCACCTCACATTTATACAATTTAATGTGGCGTTTGTTTGCATATTTAGACCTGTGCCTAACTAAGCTGAAATGCTAGGCGTAATGAAACATAGTTATTCAACAATATCAAATTATTCAATACAGAGAATTGTTATGCAATCATACTAGTTAATATGAAATTGGATGTCTTTTTAATCAGCCCGTCAATTGACTGAAGTTGTAGATTTTGATGAAGTTGAACTAGGAAGTGTACTTGAATCTTATCTGCCTGGCTGAAGGGGGCACAATTAAAAATGAGCAGTTTACATATCTGCTCAGATATCAGCCACTTCTGATGAACAGTCTAAAGGTTTTGTAAATGGCTGGAGTGCCTGCTCGAAGCAGGTAAAACAAGCCATAAGAAGCAGGCATGTTCTTAAGATAAATGTAAAAGTTTTCACTGTGGGATCAGCAAGAGCAGGAGCTCTCCTTTGGGCCCTGTAAAGAAAATCACATCTACCTGCCCAAGACATCCTCTTTAATTTTCCCTCCTGCAAGATCCCCCAAATTGCTAAATATGAACAACACTTCCTGAAAGCTTGCAGAAGACCAAAGCCTCCCCAAAATTCACCTTTCGAAAGCCATTTTTTTTGTATTCTCTTTATGCTTGTTCCAGGCAGACAGTTTCCTGACAATTAAAAATAACACAGTCTCCTTGTTGCTGCAGCCAAGATAGAAACCTACGCTAAATTAAAATCTCCTCCCTCATATGAAAGCTGCAATAAAAATTGGTGCAAATGTCTTTTTTTAATTATACGCAAATATATGGTGAATAGAAACTAAACTTGGCAGTGTTGAATGGAACACTGAGACGTTGTAAGTGAGAGTAGATGAATATCACACATCCATATTTATTTGAAAAAAAAGGAGATATATATATTCATCTCAGTTTCTACCAAGTCAGGTACTAGGCACCACTCTTTGTAGGAGGATGAGACGAAGATATTAAATTCTCTATCTTTTGCACTGCTCTGCCCATGGCTCTGTTACAATTATTAAGCCATTCCTTTGTTAAGTAACTTAATTCTGTGCCTATTCCCATGATTGTATGATGCATACATCTCACTTGACTACAGCTGCTGATGTCAGAGAGATGAAAATAGCAATCTTAGCAATGCACTGCAGCAAACAATTTGCTGGCCCCAGTCCACAAGCAACGGTATTTGCTGTGCACCTTCTGGCTGATATCTTTGCAGTCCAGATAAATGCACTAAGGAACATATGTTATTAGAAAGTAAGCCCAACAACAGCATGAAAGGCAAAAAATCTAAAGCTAAGAGTCTTCAACCATAAAACAGGTTGCATATTTTAGTATAAATTGCTGAAAAAGCTCAGCAAGTCCGGCAGTATCTGTGCAGAGAAATCAGAGTTAATGTTTCAGGTCCGGTGATTCTTCCTCAGAATGGGTCACCAGACCTGAAATGTTAACTCTGATTTCTCTCCAAAGATGCTGCCAGACTTGCTGAGTTTTTCCAGCAATTTCTGCTTTTGTTTCTGATTTACAACATTCACAGTTCTTTCAGTTTTTACTGAATGTTTTAATGTTTTGTTTAACATACTAAAAGTGATCTTACTGTGGCATTGCTCGTGAGTGGCCTAGTTTTGATGGTTTACTGCTAGTGTGTTCAACTTGCCTGTCCCTTTAGGCCCCTTAATGTCTCTCCGTGCACCTCAGATATCAGTTGGGGCCCACACCGCTGCTGTAAGAACTCTTAAAAGTAGCTGTTTAGAAACACTGGAGCAGAACATTCTGCCTGTCGAACCTGTCCTTGCACTGAATACACTCATGACTGACTGAACACTTCAATGCCTTTTACCCACTCCTTCCACATAACTCTGTAAGGCCACTGGTAATCAGAAATCTATCAAATCAGGAACCTTCCTGAAACTTACTCAAAGATTCAGGCTCTACAGTACTCTGTGGTAGTGAATTATGAAGGTTTGCAACCCCCTGAGTGAAAAATAAATCGCCTCATCTCAGAGCTGAGTAGCATCCCATTTATTTTTACACAGTGCCCCTTGGTTCCAGACTGTCCAACTAGGGGATATATCTTACATCTGCATTTACCTTACCTATCGTTTAAAGTATTTTTAAAGTTTCAATGAGATCACCTCTCAATCTTCAAAATTCTAGAGAATACAGGCCAGTTTCCTCAATATCTCTTCACAGGATATTCTGGGAGCAAGCCTGGTGAACCTTTGTTATATTCTGTCTACGGCAATAATATCTTTCCTGAGATGAAGAGATCAAAACTGTACACAATCCTCCCGGTTTAGTCTAACAGAGCTCTGAGACAACTGAAGTAAGATTTCCGTGCTCCTGTACACAAATCCTCCTACAACAAGGGCTAACATTCCATTAATCATCCTAAAGCTTGCTGAACCTGTATTTTAGCTTTCAGTGACTTATTGACAAGGACTTTCAAGTCCCTTTGCAAATCTACATTCTCCAAACTCTCTACCATTTAATATTCTGCACATCTGCTCTTCCTACCAAAATAGATAATATCACATTTTCCACACTATATTCCATTTGCAATATTAATTGTCCAGTCACTAACCCTGTCCAAGTCCTCCAGAAGCTGATTTACATACAACACAGATTCTGCTTAGCTTTGCACCATTTGCAGATTTGGAAACACAACTGTTTTACAAATTGTAATTTAAGAATTTATTAAGATAAACCTTTGTCTTTCTTAAAGCCACAAGATCGAATTGTTATAAATATGACCCTAGATTAATTACAGCTTAGTTCTTTTTGAGGGCATCTTTAGTCTTTCACTGAAAGTTTGTAGATTGGGTGGATGCAAATCCCTGGCATCTTCCAAAGATCAGAAACCATCAGTCAGAACTAAGCTTCATTTTCAGAAAAAAATCACAACCAAAGGTAAGGCTGGCAGGTAGCAAGCACTCACAAAAGTCTGAGTTGATTAAATGTTTGAAATCTACTTACCAACTTTTGAATTTCACATTCCAAGTTCTGAATGCAATCCAGTTTTCTCTTCCTACATCGTTGGGCTGCTATCCGATTCTTGCTCCGCCGGCGAACATCATGAATGAACTCCAGTTGCTCAGAGGTTAACTTGTGCATCTTCACCATCATTTGGAAATCATTCCTTGGAAGATCTGTGATTTGATCAATTGGAAAGGGGAGTTTGACCTAAAAGACAAGATAATTGTTTAGTTAATACATTGGAACATGTGAAATGTACCTTTATTATTAGCAGGGCTCCAATTCAAAAATGTATTGCACTGAAAACATAAATCTGTGTATGGGTCTAGTCAATATGACACAAAGAACAATTTAGGTCCCATAAACGTGGGTTCTACCAGTATACAGAGTCTAAACACCTTGTTATATAAAATACAAAACTGGGCTGGTCACAATTATTGCAAGATACATGAATTAGCAAAGTATTTAACATGTGGGATACTTAGCACTTAACAGAATTAACAAATCTTTAGTATCATTTTCAGTGTCTTTGTACTGAAGTCCAACCACTTTGCAACATTGTTTTCATCCTGCAGATGGCACTCACAGAATGAGTCATCAAATATCCTGCACTAGAATAACAACAATAAGTAGTTAAATCACTTTCATCGTTTAGGTTCAGCTGCATTCGCAATACACAACAAAACATTTTCATCGACACTACGATAGCAACAACTGGAAAATCAATGAGGCTCATAATTGAAAATGTTATTTGGGAAATCTCTGTAACAAAGCTCCATTTTAATGTCAATGTGCACCTATAAACATAAACACACATCTTAGACAAAAAGGCTACAGTGCAGTGGAATTAGAATAATTTAGACATTTCCTAAATGTTTGATGGTTCCCATAACCGCCATTCTCTCAGATAATGAGGTCCAGACTCATCTTTTCGGTGATAAAAATCTCCACTTAACTTTCCTCTTACCCTTCTGCCTTTTACCTTAAATCTATGCACCCTGGTTTTGACTCCTCTACTTATGTAAAAATTCCCTTTCTATCCATACTTTCCATGTCCTGCATTATATTATACACCTCCATTAGGTTTCCACTCAACCTTCACTACTCTAATGAAAACAACCCCAGCCTGCCCAGGTTCTTCTCATAGTATAGACCCTCCAGCACAGGTAGCATCCTCATAAATCTTCTCCGCATTCTCTCTAATGCAATCATCTTCTTCCTATAATGAGATCAGAACTGCATGCTGTACTCCAGATGTGGCCTAACCAGTGTTTAATACAGTTCCAACAGAACCTTCTTACTCTTGTATTCTGCCCTAGCTACGACAAGTTACTGAATGTACATTTGTGGCTAACCAAAGTTATGAAAGTTCTGTTTCATAAGCAAGTGATTCTTGCATCTTTTATGAATAACGTTTTTCTTACAATAAATTCTTGGCACAACAGACATATTTTCAATCATACATATTGAAATTATTTTGCTCTTTATAGAACATATTTGACATTTTAAAATATATTAAGCTTTAACATGCCCAAATACTAAAGGCATTGTTCTTCACATACTGTGACCATCGACTCTTTCTTCAACACTGTTTACTGTTACGTATTCTAATATACATTGTCCAAGACCTTTAATGCTATTACTAATAACCTGCTTAGACGATTTAAGTCCAGATAGCTTCTTGCCATCAATTTATCCCAATTTCATCTTCTTCAAAGGTATAAGATAACAGAACCATATTTGTTCCATATTGAGTACAGACAATGCTGTCATGCATTCCAAAAGTACTAATGGAGTTTCCTCCCTCACAGCATCTTCAATCCATCTATTACATATGGAGCAATTCAAGAAGGCACTCAATACCACTTTCTCAAGAGCAGCTAGGGACGGGTAATAAATGCTGGCCAACTAGTGGTGCCCACATCCCATTAGACAACAAAACATTTGAGACCATTTGCTCAAGACAAAGTTACTGTGTATCTCTGCTCCAATGTTCCATTGGTCTTTATCAAAATGTTACAGTGACAATTTCACCCTTCCTCCACCATCTGTGGTTGATATTTAGAACCCACATTGGTTTATTTCTTTTGTGCATCATTTTATTTCACGAGATATCACATTCACAAATATCTTCCTCCAAACATTAATATTTTAAATGGGTTAATAGTTGTAATAAATAGCACAGACAGGAGTTTATGAAATATTGTTGAAGGCTTTGCCACAATTAGAACAGGACGGACATTAATGTTGAAGATTGTAGGTAAAAGTGCAAATCTAGTGGCTATTTATACTTGAGGTGCAATTCTCAGTATATCTAGCAAATACATCATGAGTCTCATGATGGGTTGAATCCAATAGTGCAGGAACATATCAGCTAGATTACTGCTCCTATACTGGCCCATTTATTATACATTTATTCAAAAATGGGACATTTAAAAACACTCCACGGTATGGAGCATATCTTCTTTACATGGTCAGTACATGATATCTTGTGACATACAAAACATTTAGGTCACATTATTGAAATACAAATCAACTCCTGACAGGGATAAAAAAAATTCTAGTTAATACATATGCAATATTTGGTACTTATGAGAGAGTGAGGCATGCAACTTCCTGTTTTTTGCTGGTTGTTGAAATATGAATGTGCAACTTTCTTAACAGGATTACTTTAGCAGCACAGAAATATAGAAACAGATATAGCCATTCAGACCGTCAAGACTGCTCCAGCATTCATTTAGATCATACCTGATCATCTACATCAATGCCATTTACCCAAGTTATCTTCTCTTCCTTTAATATCATTTGTTTCCAGAAAACTAACAATTATTGTCTTGAACATGCTCAATGATAGAGCTGCTGCAGCTGTCTGGGGGAGCCAATTCCAAAGGTTCACCATTCTCCAGTGATGACATTTCTTTTTATTTCAGTCTTAAATGGCTTAGCCCTTATCCTGACATTACGTCCACTGGTTCTAGAGTCACCAGCTAGGGGAAACATGTAGATCCCACATTGAAACTTACAAGATTATTTTGGTGTGACAATAAGGTCATCCCTTATTGTTCAAACCTCCAGGTAATAGAGACCTAGTCTTCTCAATCCCTCTTCATAAATATTCATGCCATCCCAGGGATTAATCTGATGAAAATTCACTGCACTTCTTCTATGGCAAGTATACTGTTCCTTCGGTAAGGAGATCTAGACTGTACACAATGAGGTCTCACCAAGGCTCTAAAGAACTCACAACTAGCACGTCATCTTTACTCTTGTATTCAAAGTTCCTGGCAGTGAAGGCATTTGGTTCCTAATTACTCAGTGCAAGTCCACGTTAATTTTTAGTAACTCATAAACAAGGACACCAGGATCCTTTGGACTCCAGCACTTCTTAACTTCAACTATTTAAGAAATATTCTGCTTTTAAATGTTTTCCTAACAAAGTGAAAAACTTCACACTTATTCACATACATTGCATCTGCTCTGTTCATTTTGCCTGTTCAAGTCCTCTTAAAGCCTCTCTGCAACTTCCTCACAACTTAGATTATCACTCATTTTTACATCATCAGCAAATTTGGAAATATTGCAGTTAATCCCCATATCCAAATAATTTATATATATTATGAACAGCTGTGGATGTGGAACTCGCCCCTACAGTATCTGTTCATAAAAGCCTGCCTTCTTGAGAATTTATTCCTACTCTCTGCTTCCCATCTGTTAACCGTGACTCGATCAATGAGTATATTTCCCCATTCCCATAGTTACAACTCTATTTAACCCCGTGTGAGACCTCATCAAAAGCCTTCTGAAAATCCAAATACACCACGTTTATCAAAACAAACTCCTTAATATCCTCAAAATACTTCAGTAAATTTGTCAATTGTGATTTATCTTACATAAATCAATGTCGACTCAACTCAATTTTACCATTTTTTTCTAATTATCCAATTATGACATCCATTATAATTTAATCCAACACGCTATCAATGTCAAACCAACAGGTGTGTAGTTATCTATTTTCTCTCTTCCCTTCTCAAAATAATGGTGTTATATTTGCAACTTTCCAGTTCACAGGAATCTTTTCATAATCCAGAGAATTTTGAAAGATAATCACCAATGCATTCACTATCGTTCTTGCCATCCCGTCAACAATCTGGAATGAAGCTCACCTGGTCCACAGGACTTCAGCCTTCAACCCCATTAGCTTTCCATGTAATAGATCTTATCGAATTGAATTTATCTTATTTCCTCTGTCTTACAAGTTCTTGGTTTCGGGGAGATGTTCTAAATCTTCTTCCATGGTGACAGATGCAACTTTCTCTGCCATTTTCATGATAAATTCCTGATTTGTCTGAGCTAATCCTTACCTTTTGACATACCCATAGAAGATTGTTTAGTCCTCCTTTATTTTCCTCACTAGGTTGCATTCATATTCTTGTTTCCCTTTCTTAACTAATTTCTTAGTTCACCTTTTCTGGGTTCTATATTGGACCCAATCCTCACAAATGCCCACTTTTTCTGGAATCCTTAGAAGCCACTTCCTTCAATCTAATGCAGTTGTTAACTTATTTGGTTAATCATGGTGGATATCCATTTCTCGTTGTGTGTTGTGCCTTACAGGACCCTATAGCCTATGTAGACCATGTAGTATTTCTTCTAACATTGGCCATCGTCTGTTTATCCTCAAATCGTTTGGTGTATTTTCCCATTGCCAACATACCACTCATATCTTCAGAATACCTTGTCTTCAGATTTAAGGCACAAGTTTTAGAATGATATAATTGCATTCAAACTTAACACAAAATTTCGTATTATGGTTGCTATTTCCCAAAGGCTCCTTTGTAGCAAGGTTATTGATTTGCTATTTCTGATTACATACAACTGAATCCAAAATTGCCAGTTGACTCCTCAATACACTTTCCCAGAAACCAATCTGGAATACATCTTCTACAGTATTAGTGTTGATTTGGTTCACCAAGTCTGTGTGTAAATTGATGTCACCCACTATTACTGGATCACCCACATAACACGCATTCCTAACTTCCTGTCTTATACCTTGCCCAACAAATAAACTGCAGTCTTATGGCATATAAACAACTCCCATTAATGCTGTTCTTTAACTCCACACACAAACTGATCCTACTCTTGATCCTTCAACCTAAGATCCTCTCTGACTAAGAGATAATAAGAACTGCTGATGCTGGAGTCAGAGATAACACAGTGTAGTGCTGGATGAACACAGCAGGCCAGGCAGCATCACAGGAGCAGGAAAGCTGCTGTTTCGCGTCAGGACCCTTCATCCCGACCCGGAACATGAGCTTTCCTGTTCCTCTGATTCTGCCTGGCCTACTGTGTTCCTCCAGCTCCACACTGTGTTATCTCCTCTCTTACTAAATTATTAATCTCACCCCTTAAGATTGTTATCCCACCTCCTTTTCCTTTTTGTCTACCATTCCAAAATGCTAATATCTTTAGATATTCCATTCCCAATCTTAGTCACCCTGTAGCCATGTCTCCATATGGTAATTAAATCTTACTCATTTACATCAATTTTGCATTCAAATCACAAATCTTTTTGTAAATAGTGAGGCAGCAGTGTAGTAGTAATGTCACCGGACTGGGAATCCATAACTCCAGGGGACATGGGTTTGAATCCTACCACGGCAGGTGATGAAATTAGAATTCAGTAAAAATCTAGCATTAAAGGCTGGCAACCTTGTAAACACTGTCAATTGTCATAAAAATCCATATTACTCTTTATGGAAAGAAATCTGCCATCCTTGCCTGGTCTTGTCTACATGTGGTTCCAGATCCACAGCAATGAGTTGACTTTTAACTAGCTTCTGAAAGCTTCCTGCAAGCCATTCAGTTCAAGGGAAGTTCGGGATGGACAATAAATGTTGGCCTGGCCAGCAATGTCCCCATCTCACGAGGTGTTACATGCATTCAGACAGAGTGCCTTTAATTCTGCTTTTTTTAAACATTGTTCCCTATTCCCATCCTGTATGATGCTTGCTGGTGTTTTGTCTATCTTCTATTTTTTGCTTTTGACTTTTCTACTTGTGTTTTGCCAGTTTTGGACCCTCGAATATTAGATCACTATCAGGCTCTGATTGTACAGCCAATCTAGGTAAACCTCCCCCAAAGGTACTAATGAATATCTGTCCGAGGATGTTCGTCCTGGTCCTGTTAAAATGTATAAGACTCACCTTTCCCAGGACTGGTCCCAAAGCTCAGAAATCTGATGCCCTCCTTCCTACACCATTTATCCACTGCACAATTTTCCCATTTCTATATGCTGATCATTTCTCAGCAAGCATATCTTAAGGCAATAAGAAAGAGAAAATACTGGAAATAATCAGCAGGTCAGGTCGCATCTATGAACAGAAACAGATCTTATTGTCAGAATCAAGTGCCTTTACCATGGCAATGTTGATGGTAGGCGTCATTGAATCCCACTGTCTTTGCAGGTCATCCTGATCAAATCCATAGCAGGACATCCTGAGGATGACCTTTCCGTCATTTAAAGGCATCACCCTCTGCCATCGGTATTAACCCAGCAGAGGTTGTGGGTGTCATCATACGGGGAGTATAACAAGCAAATACTTGCCGGATAACTTGTGGGCACCAGCGTGGGGGACCCTGTTGAGACACACTCAGGTCTTGATCGAGGGACATGGCATTGGGGAGTGGAAGTGATTCGTCCCACTGAGAATCATCCCGCTGCCCTTGCTGCCAATCAAATATGGGCAAAATCATCCAGGATTAGATTATAAGCAACAGAGATGATCAAATTTCCAGCACCAGGTACTAGATTCTAATGTACATTTCAATAACAGTGATCATAATGACATGATTAGAATTGGAGAAGTACTAAAATCAGACTAAAATGTCAAATTCCACCTTTGCATCTCCCAGTTGATTTCTTCATTTTGGTACTGGCTCCTAGATATTATATAAGGAAGAACTCTGCAGGATTAGCAGAGCTGTTTTTGTCATTGTTGTTTCCAGTTCCTCTGGTAATGCCATCCAGTCCAACCAGGTTCATTCCTTTATTGAGAGTTTTCAGTAGTTAGACACATTTCAGTGGCTTACTAGGTCATTTCAAAGGACATTTAAGAGTCAACCACCCTGCAGTGGGCCTGGAGTCACATGTGGGCCAAATGCTGATGGTAGCTTTCCTTCTGTAAAGAACATTAGTGAACCAGATGGATTGTAATGACATTCAACAATAATTTCATGGTCAGCTTTAACTCACGATGGTCATACTTGTTTCCAGAAGTTTTTTTTTAAAATTCAAATTCCACCATCTACCATGGTGGGATTTAAACCAGGGTTCTCAGAAAAGAAAGTGAAAGATCTGGAGGTGTTAATTTTATTGCTGCATTAAGTCAGTCAAATATCACACACCCCTTGGGTGCAGAAGAAGCAGTCAAGCATGAGGTCCCGCTGCAGACAAATGTATCACGTCTTGTCTCCTGACCAGTTAGGTGCAATTACAAAGACAAAACAACTTGTACCTAACGTTACCATGAAATAAACTACACCTTGTGTAAAACAAATGCCTTCTTGTTAAGACTCAACAGTGGTTTATTCTTGATAACAAGATGTAGAGCTGGATGAACACAGCAGGCCAAGCAGCATCAGAGGAGCAGGAAGGCTGACGTTTCGGGCCTAGACCCTGCTTCAGAAAATTTGTTGCTAGTTGGATAGACCCGTAGACTTAACATAGACAAAAAAGTTATGTTCTATTGCAGTGGCAATAGTGGATGATTCCTCGTGTGAGGCAATCTAGAATGAGAGTTCATAGTTTTAGGCTAAGGGGTGCTAAATTTAAAACAGAGATGAGGAGAGATTTTTCTGATGAAGGGTTTAGGCCCGAAACGTCAAGTTTTCCTGCTCCTATGATGCTGCTTGACCTGCTGTGTTCATCCAGCCCCATGCTTGTTATGAGGAGAGATTACTTCTCTCACATGGTTGTGAATCTGTGGAATTCGTTATCCAGAGTACAGGGCATGCCGAGACACTAAAAGGAGATAGATTTTTAATTAGTAATGAGTTAAAATGTCGTGGGAAGTGGGCAGAAAAGTGGAGTTGAGGCTGAGATGAAATCAGTATTAAATGCTGGAGTAAGCTTGAGGGGCTGAATCTCCTGCCCCTGCTCCTAGCTCTTATGCTACAGCAATCATTAAAAGGACTGTCTGTCTGGTACTGCAGCCGAGTAGCCTTAGGCTTTGGATTAAAATTGCAGTCTGCACCAGTTGCTTGACTATTGAATATGGCAGTTGATTTTGATAGGTGTCATGATGTTAGTGAAAAGAGGCATGTTCAAGCTCTTCTCCAATAGTTTGGCAAGTCATCATGACCAAGTGATTAAGATGATAGATTAGAAATCCATTGGGATCTCCTCGGTAGGTTTGAATACTTCCAGCTGTGTTTGTTTGCATTCATGACTTTACAACTCAGGTGGCACAGAACTAGTGTTGCTATCTTTGGGCCAGAAGGTCTGAGTTCAAGCCCCATCTACTCTAGAAACATGTCAAAAACATGTTTCGACAGGTTGATTAAAAATATACAGGATGAAGGCTTTGTGCTGTAAGTTTTTATTTACTTTTTTGTTTGTTACAGTGCCCCAGCAGGGGCCGTCCAATACTTTTAACATTTCCTTTAAAAGAGTAAGAAGGAGAATTGAGGTTCTGATGGCACACTGGTAGTGTCCTCAGGGCTAGAAGATCCGGCTTAAGTCTCACCTGTCTCAGAGGTGTGTCATAATGTGTTTGAACAGGTTGATTAAACTAAAATATAGAAAGGGAGATTGGCAGCAGCACTCTGCACCAACCACAAGCGACCAGTGCTGGGTATCACAGCATATGACATAAGTATTCATGATGTGTCTGAGAATACTTAAGATCTAGATCTCACACACCCACATCCACAAAGACAATACTATTAATCTTTACACTCTTAGGACCTAAGTCAGAAATTAAGCAAGATTGTAGAGCGCAGGCTGTGGCGATTAATACTCCCTTGGTGGTTTTGGATTTCAATCATAATATAGTTCAAACCTCAAACCTCCAACCAAACTGGTCAATTCTCAGTATTGTTCATTCTTTGGTGAGTCATCTTTCAAGGTCACTAAACTTTTAAGTAGGGCAAGTGAGTTATTGTGGTATGGCATTCTGCACTTATTCTTGTAATACTGTACAACAGTCAGGGAACTAAGTTATGAAGATACAGGGCGCTATATTGTGAATAATCAGCCTGGAATTATAATGAGTTCGCTCTGCCAATGGACTGGACTTTGGGTGTGCCCCTCTATGTGTGATTACTTGTCTCAAGGACTTGTCTCAAGTCCCAGATATGGGGTATCTGAATGAACAGGGTGACCCAGATCCATAAGAGGGCACCATCCTGTCATTCCAATGAGAAAATCAAAGCGGACTCCTAAAAGCTGTAATTCAGTTTGACAGAATAAATTTGGTACTGTGAGGCAGAATGTTTCCTGAGCAGACCAAAACATGGCAATTTCACACTAAGGAATGCGTGAAACAGGATGTTGGATTGAAGGTAAGATTGAAGATTGTCTTATTTACCTTCAGAGATAGGGAAGCAAAATTTTCTGTGTTGCCTTACTCAGGTGCTTCAATGGGTTGGGTAGGTTTCGATTACATCAAAGTGTAACATCCAGAGACCTAAATTAATATTCTGGGCATGTGAATTCAAATCCCAACATGGTGAAATTTGACCAAAAGGCATTATCTTCGAGCACGGTATGGATGAGGAGGAATTTCTTCTCTCAGGGGGTAGTGAATCTGGAATTCTTTGTCACAGAGGGCTGTTGAGGCTGGGTATATTCAAAGCTGATGGATTTTTGGGGGGTCTGTTAGCTTAGTTGGTCATACAGAGTGATGCCAACAGCGTGGGTTCAATTCCTGTATCACCATGAAGGTCAAGCCTTCTCAACATCTCCCCTTTCCTGGTGTATGGTGGCCCTCAAGTGAAACTCACAATCAGTTCCTACTATCTCATCTCTCTTTCTCTAATGAGATAACAGCCCCACAGTCTCCTACAATGACGGCAATTTTACCTATACCTTTTAGACTGATGTTTAATGAGTAAGGGATCAAGGGTTGTAGGAAAATGCAGGAGAGTGGAGTTGAGGATTATCAGATCAGCTATGATCTCAGTAAATGGTGGAACAGACCCAACGGGCTGATCAGGGGGAACAAGCTTAACGGTCTGGCTGGCCTTTCCAACTATAGGATATACCAACATTTAGAAACCTTAGACTATATTTGACATTTTACTGACAAATTTACATTAAATATTTATTGGATATATGAGCCGAGTATCGATGTAAAACTTGGGAAAGAGAGGTAGAATGGAAAAAAGAATCTGAACGAATGGTAAACAGCAATTACACTGGAAAAAAGCAGAACTTCCATAACTGCTATTAAGCATCTACATTTTAACAATGCTCATGGATTTTAGCAAATTTTATATAATCAAAAGCTACTCTTGAGATGTTTTGGCTGGACCAATGATCAAATTGATGAACCACCAGGATACAAAACAGAATGGAATGTACTTTTTTCCAAATTTCCTGCACTATAAATGCATTTGAACAAGTCCAGGTTCAAGGTGGTGCGAACAGCATTGGCTCGACCACAAAAGAATTCAACGTTTTTTGAAAAGACGTATTGAATTATTTCACTTCCACCATAAAAGCTCTGCTTTGCACTGCTAAAGTAGGGCTGGCAACACAATTAGGAATATGATACTGTTCAGAATATTGTGATCACAGATTTACAGTTGTAAGTTAAATATCAAAGCTGGTCATTGTACTCAGTTATTAATAAAGAAATATTGTAATTATGTAAAATAAAGGAGGCCAAAAGACCTGATCCCCTCACAGACATTGCCCAATACATTAACAGTTTCCTTCCTCTTTCAAAGTGCATTGTCCTCAACCTTGCTAGCTGCTATTTTTGATACCTCATTCTCCTCTCTAGGCCTATTGACATTCATTGTGTTTATTTATAGTGCAACGGAAATAATGACTTTCTGGGTTAAAATGCACGCAAGCATTTTTTAGAAATTCAGGTTTTTCTTCAGTCTGTGTGAGTTGGCCCAGTACTAAATAAGGTTTAGGCATGTAAAGCTGATCCCAATCCATTAATCATCTGCAGTATACATTACACTGTGCCAGATGAGGGGTGTTAATTTTCCTTTGGCATTTTTATGATCTGCATGTAAAATAGAAAACTGTCGTTGGTTCTATTCACATTCACCCTTCCAAAAAATGTTCTCATTCAGAAAATGCTTGGCTAAAGTGAAGCAGATCATGAAAAGAAAATGAAAATCCCGTTACAGGGAGTTGTGCACAAAATAGCTGAGAGGATGGGCAAACAATCTGTTCTCCGGCATCTGTCAAAGTTACTCTTTAGCTCACCTTTAGGCTGTGTATGACAGACATGCAAGCTGATTAATCATCCATCTCCTTTTTTTCCCTTTCCGTACAGCTTTGTTTCACATCAGCACTGAAACTTATTCTGAACCACAAACCTGAAATTAGAAACTGTGCAGGGAAACTATGCAATTGTTTGCCTGGCAGAAATTGGGTAGCAACATTCTGAAAGTTACAGGGAAGAATTTAGCACTCTCATTCCTTTGTTGCCGTTATGTCATCTCTTGCTGCCTGAAGCAAGCAGAGAGCTAATTTAGATGATTAAATATGTTCCTATGAAGGGGAAATCATCTGGTGACCCAATCAAGGGCTTCTCTAGTCGCCACAAAAATAACTTGCACTGTTACTACACTAAGCCTCCTTATTCCCAGTTTGCTAAACTGCAATGACAGGGTCAGGTGCCTCAAAACTATTTCATTGGCTGTTAAATACCTTGGGATACCCTAAGGCCACAAAAGATGAAATATTCATGCAAGGTATAACTTTAAAGTGCTTTGTTATAATCGTATTTTTGAGCAAACTTTAGTCTTACTTAGTCTGACCTATATTTAACTCCAGACCCATAACAATGTGGTCGACTCTTAACTGCCCTCTGGCCAATTAGGGATTGGCAATAACTGCTGGCCTAGCCAGTGATGCTCACATCTCAAGAACAAATAAAAAAAGTTAGTTCTGCCAGCTTCTGCCTCTTCAGCATCGTATTAATTTGCGCCTAATTACATTTCTGTAATGTCATTTTGTTAATGCAAACTGTTGTGACAAATCCATCTATTTAATCACAACCCTTCCTTAACTTGGGCAAGTTCTGATAAGACCTCTACACACCCTTTTGGGATATTCTATTTTAAAGCCTTGAAAATAAATACAAGTTGTTGTTCATGTGCTTTTCATGTAAAAATGACAATGTAAAGAACTATGAGAAAATGTGGTATAATTGTATGTAGTGAATATAAACATTGCTGCTATCATTGCCTACTAATTCTAATTTGAGGTTTTTTTTTTAAACTATTTAAAGTATCCAGAATTCCTGCTGTGTTATTTAATGTCTGGAAGTATCAAACAACTGAAAAGGTGCACCAATTTTACATTTATTAACTATGCAATCATATTGTAAAAATGATAATTGTGCACCTAATATAAATACAGAAATATTAATTTCTGGTAATTATGACTTTAACTTTCCTTGGGCTATGCTGAATTGAGTTTTCCTCTTTTCCTATAGTTCTCATCATCCCTATCCACCTGGCCTAGCACCTTGTGACTCTCATGGCTGCTGGCTACAGTCATGACTGTCCTCTATAGAATAAAAGGCTGTCAACAATGACTCTGTGCAAATGCACAATATGCTTAAGATGGCATGAAATCATTAATGATCTTGCAACAACTTCCACAGGCCATGTTAACCCTTTTTGTTTTGTAAGGATTAATGTCTTCATTAAAGAAGTGGAAATAAGGATATGATATGAACGTGTTTATACATTTCTAAGTAACATTGTGAGGTAATTTCTATTCTTATGACTTTCTCTCCTCCCTTCCTGGAAAGCATCACGATTTACATTTGAAGCTGTGCTGCTCAGCATGGCTCAGTTCAGGAACAAACAACTGCAGGATTCAAAAGCGTATCCATTATCCCTCCATGATTCTAAATATTGGCACACTGACACTTAGCATCATAGCACACTACTAAATCTGCTGAAACTGACAGTTCCAGTAAGGATGAATTTATAATTATAAGTATTTTTATTAAATATGTTGCTACAGTACCTCACGTCCTCTGTCTCGAGTTGAGCATGATTCACTGTCCCCTTCTGAAAAGGATCCAGACTCATCACTGGAATTGGTGCCATATGACTGCTCACATTTTAATGGCGGTTTACACTGATTGAACATTGCATCTCCGATCATGCTTAACTCTTGCTGTTCCGCAGATAGGAAGCGTGTTCCTTGTGAACAGGGTGAAGTGGACAACTCAAACTGGGGTAAACTGCAAGGAGAACCACCACTTCCATCTTCAGGAAATGAGTAAGAGGAACAGGAACTTGAGGTTCTGGTCCTAGTCTCAGATGGAGGAGACCGAGGACACACTTTAATTGGCACTGGGCAGCTGGTTTTACAGGTAGGTCGAATTCGACATGAATTCAATGGCAATAAAGGCTCCACTGCAAGTCTAGTAGGAACACAATTCTGTGAACATGGAAGTGACTGGCTAGTACCACTCCACAAACCTTTTGGCACATGCTCAGCAAGTTCGTCCTCTAGTGAGCCCCTACCAGTATATGAATGTGCAGCAGGAGTGTTCATCCTGTCCAAGGTACCAGAAGAAAATATAACACTCTTTCTGTCCGATTCCAGTTCTTGTTTGCAAATCACTTCACAAGATGGTCCTGTCAGTTGGGATCCAACAGTAAAGCTATTGTTGTCTTTCTGAGGTGTGCAGGATAGTCCATAGATCTCGCTATAAGGCCTGTATTCTGTTTTGAGGTCACCCTGAGTCATTCCCTCTTCAAGGGAACAAGATGTTCTGGTGTCTAAAGGTCGTTGCAGTGGATTTTGTCTCTCAGTAGATTCTGCATCAGCTTTTTTAATGAACCTTGAACAAGGAGGTGTTCTACTTTTGGGTCTATCAACACACATTGGACTCATCTGCTTAATGTTGATTTCCTTATCTGCAACTGCATGTTCCATTGCACCAGGTTCACTTTCAGACAAGCATTGAACAGTATTTTCTGCTGCAATTTCTGGCGCATGTGGTTCAATTTTTACCTGTGCCTTGGTATATCCTTGAGACTGAGTACAGACTGGCCGGTCTTCTTTATATGTGCTTGGAAAACCTGAGGTACTGGTATGTGGTGTGCTACTGATATGCTTGGTGCAGGCAAGCTGGTATTTCCTGTATTTTGGGCAGCGTCCCATATCATCATTCGATGTAACAGGGATGGATATTACAGCTGGTTCTTTCTCAGATAGCCTGGAAGATGCTTCAAACCCAAGTGTCTCTTTACTTATTCTGTCCCTGGAACAGGTAATGTTACGAGTGTCAGATTGCATGTGTTCTCCCTCACCATCGGAATTCCCATCTTGTACACTGGACTTTTGGAACGTTGCCATTTTGGTGTAAAGGAAAAAACCATCTTTTTCATTAAAGAGCTGGGCCTCAAGGAAGCGGAAGCAAGAGTCCTCCAGATTGTGCATGTGTAGGACTTCAGCACAGTGCATGACCTCTTGGATGTTATCTCTGCTGAGTAATAGCTTAGCAGTGTAAGCAAACTGCAACAATGGGCTAAATCCTCTGGCGGTGACCTGCAAAAATAGGGAAATTGCCAGAATTACGATCAGCATTGCTATTATCCAAACCACTTCAAGTGTAGTTAGGTTTTCTGACAGTTCTAATGGTCATTAACAAAAACTGAAAAATGCCAGTTAATCTTTAATTGGGTCAGCACTGAACATTCCATATGAATATTTACTTTGGAAAGCAGCATCTCTGCATGTCAGTGTACTGCAAATGAAAAGGCTTTTGCTTTTAAAACATTACCCACATTTCAGCACAATGATGCAAAAAACTCAGATCTAATAACCATTTAAATACTTTCAAAAAACACTATTGAAGAACTGCTTTAGGGCCACAGGCTCAAGTTTGGAGTGTGCTTAATTCAGTAGCCCCTAATCATACATCATGACTCAGACCGGAAAGCTAGTAGCTCCAATCTCAAGTAGGTATTCAGAATTTGCCTGGTCTCCTTGAGAAAGTAGCTGAGGTATTTTGTTAACCATACGGCATTAATGACTTCTCTTCAAAAGCATCTATCCCAAGGTGGATTTTTCAGCCTCTTAGTGTTGAGCAGACAACTAGGGTTAGGCAATTTATTTTGCTGATTTGATAAAAATGTGCTTCATTCAACTACAATTCCAGGATGTGAAATTATGTCTAGAAAAAGAAGCATCGCCAATATTTGTTTCTTCTCCAAAATCCTTGAATATGTCATCCCCAACTCTTAAGTCCATTTTGCCACAAATTCCAGCTTCACTGTCACTAATTAATTGTTCCTATGCTCCCACACCACTGAAATGGGCTGAACAAGTCTCACAAATAACATATTGTTTGAATCTACTGCACTGTCCCTATAACTCATCCCAGCACTCTGCAGACCTTGAAAGATTAACTACACCCTCATCTTCCAATACTTTTTCCATCAGCCAATTCAGTGAATCTGGCCTTGTTTTGCTTCAGTCTTACTGACTGACCTACCAATGACTTCTCTTCCCAGTCTTGGATTGTTATTGAAGGATTTCCCAAAGGCCTATCATTAGCTTCTCCTCTGCCTCAGCCACATTGTGCTTTTTGGCAACATCAGTGACATACATGGGGTCAACTCCCTATGTGCACTGTTGACATACTTTGCTTTTCAAATGTTTACATGTTTTCATGAATTGATCACTTTGTAACTCAAAATATTACTTTCTGTGCCTGGCACTTTGGTGGTGGTGAGCTGCCTTCTTGAACTGCTGTAGTCCACCTGCTGTAGAGAGATCCACACTGCTGTAAGAATGGGAATTCCATTCGTACTTCTGGAATGCTTGACAGTATTCAATGTATTCAAAACAGAACAAATATGGTTCTGTATCTTATACTTTTGAAGAAAACAAAGTTGGAATAAATTGATGGCAAGCAGCTTTCTGGATTGAAATAGTCTAAGCGACTGAAAAAGGTCAAAATAAATGAGTACTTTCTAGTAAATTGGCTAACCCAAGAAGATCCAACCTGGGTAAAGTAAGTAATTAAACTGTGGAACAGCAACAGTCATTTCTGTAAATTAACATACAGTATATTTATTGACCACAGACACACACTGTTGCCTACCCACATCTGCTGGTGTTTTATCAGTGGCAGGGTAAATGTCAGACAACCATCCATCCTTAGGCCAATTGGGTCCTGAAGTGAGAAGTGATAATGACTGGTTTTGACATTAAGGTTACATCTGACTGAATGTGACATCAAGAAGCATGAGCAAAATTGGTGTCAATGAAAATGAGAGGGGAAACTCTCCACTGTTTGGAAGTTTGTGATTTTTGGAAGCAAATCAATTCATGCCCAAGACATTACTGCAGAAATTCCTTAAGGTAGTGTCCTAGGCTCAATCATCTTTAGCTGCTTCACCATGACCTTCCCTCCATCATAAAATCAGAAGTTGAGATGTTTGTTGATTCAAATTTGTGTAGCAAAAGGAGCAGGCAAATCAATAACTAAATTCAATTACTATTGTATTTCTTCAGTGTTATAAAGTTAACTGGTAGTGCTAAAATTAGAAAATAGGCTTTACTAATTTTAAAATAATTAATTAACAATTATTAATTGACACATATCAGAGATGGCAGGGCAGGTGATTGTGTTGCAAATGGCAACTACACGTACGTAAAAGCTGAACTATTTGAAGTGAACGCGGTTATTAGGCTACGAGATATATCAGTATAGAGAAACAGTAGCAGACATTTAATTGGATATTTCAGAATATTCAGAATAAGTAAACTCCTACTGGAAAGAAAATTTCTGTGGTCAACAGGTGATGGAAAACATCAAATTTGAGGAAAAGCATGCAACTGAGCAAAGATAAGAAGCAGGTCAGGATGTAGAGAATAGCAGAGAATGGCTGAAAGATTAATCATGACAAATAAACTAGAGTATGAGAGGAAGCTAGCTAGAAAGATGAAAACAGATAGCAAGAGTTTCTATTGGTATCTAAGAAGGAAAAGAATGATTTCTGCTTTCGGAAGCCATGTGGCTAGAGAAAAGAGTATGTCCTTAACATGGTTTCCCAGTTTGCTGCATTGGCTTTCATCTTGGTCCAGATGGATTACCATTGCAGGGGAAAGTATGTTTTGAGGTGACAATGCAAACAAATTAATAACAAATATGCTAGGAACTGATATGTGAAACCTGCACATTACATTATTAGAAACACAGAAGATGATACAGCCCATCACATGTACGTGAACTCTCTGCAAAAGCCCCTCAACTAGTCCTGTTCTTTATCCATTCTCTTTACACCCATAGCTTTTTTTCTTCAACTCTGTGCAGGACAAAGAAAAATCACAGAAACACTGATGTGCCCACATCTAATTCCATGCAATGCAGCTAACCAGAAGCTCTGGAAACAAATTGCAACACAGAAGTGACCTCCTATGCCTCATTACTTGAAAGCAGCCTGCAACATTCTGGATGTTCCAGAGGCACAGATCCAGAGGCTTACCTCTGACCAATGACAGAGTGACATCATGAACTGTAAGGTGAAACACAGAGGCAACAGTGTGTACCATATACAAGATGCACTGTAGTGATTAGCCAAGTTTTCTTTAACATTTTACAAACTGGTGACCTCTACTATCTAGAAGGGCAAGAACAATGGGAGGGCATGGAAACAACACACATGTAAGTTTCCCACCAAGCCAAACATCATTCTGAGTTGGAACTAACTTGCTTTTCCATCACTGTCACTGGAACTCTCTTCCTAACAGCACAGTAGACGTACTGGCATCAAATGAACTGCAGGAGTTCAGAAGGGGTGCTCAGCAGCACCTTTCCCAGTGCAATTATGAATAGTCAACCAACACTGGTATAGCCTGTGATAGTCACATCTTATTAATTCTTGTTGTCTTTTCTTCTGAATGAAGAGTGTTACCCCTAGTGACCTACACACATGTACCCACCCAAGGCCTCCAATTTACCGATCCCTTCCCCACTGCTTGACTTACTGCAGTTCTAGCAGAGCGCACCACTCTGGTGCTCCTGGGATTGGAGAGCTGATGGCCATTTGACTTAAAATCACAGAATCCCTACAGTGTAGAAAGAGGCCATTTGGCCCAACAAGTCTACACTGAACCTCCAAAGAGCATTGCACCCAGACCTAGCCCCACCCTATCCCTGTAACTCTGCATTTAGCATGGGCGATCCACCTAACCTGCACATTTTTCGGCTGTGGATGGAAACCGGAGCACCCGGAGGAAACCCATGTAGACATGCGCAGAACAAGCAAACTCCACACAATCACTGAAGGCTGGATTCAAACTGGGGTCCCTAGTGTTGTGAGGCAGCAGTGCTACTGTCAGCTACTGTGCTGCTGATTTGCTGACTGTTCTTGAAGGTGGGGCTGAATTCTTGACACCAGAAATATCTGGCTGTGGTTTGCCAGGCTAACAGGGATTGGCTCCCACTGCCTCCCCTCCAACTTTCCAATGGTGGGCGAGGTCTTTACTTCCATTAAAATTCCAAACACCTATCAGACAGATTTTGCTTTAAATTGGCTAGCAAGTTGTAGAGAAATGAGGAAAGCAATTTTAAAACAATACATTCAATAAAAAAAATTGAAACAGCATGAACAATACAAATCTTAATATCAATAAAAGCTGTTTGCTGAGCTGGTAGGGAAAAGATCCATGGAACAATAGGTACTTATAAGGATACATCAATGGCCTACTTGTGAAGAGAGGGTGCAGCTCAAGGTTCAGGTAAGAAAGGTCCACACAAACTGATTTTAAACCAAAGCAAATAAAAAATAACAATGATTGAGAGGTGACCTTATAGGGGCTTATAAAATAATGAGGGGTACAGATAATGTGAACGGTGGGTGTCTTTTCCCTAGGATGGGGAATTTCAAGACACTGGGCAAATTTTTAAGGTGAGAGGAGAAAGATTTAAAAAAGACATGACGGGCAATTCTTTTTACACAGTGTCGCCATATGTGGAATGAACTTCCAAAGGAAGGGGTGGATGCGGGTATGGTTACAATGTTCATAAGACATTTAGAAAAGTATATGAACAAGAAATGCTTGGAGGCATAATAGGCTAAGCACAGGCAGGTGGGACTAGTTTAGTTTGTGATTATGGTCAGCATGCATTTGTTGGGCCAAAGGGTCTGTTTCCGTGCTGTACGACTCAATAACTAATATTAAAGTACTCCAGAAAATCTGGGAAAAATCAAATGAAGAGGTTTCAGTTTTGAGTGCCCTTGCTTTAAGGCCAAAGATTGAGCTGGCTCCATTTCAATAGAGACCTATAGCCAGGGTCCCAAGTGTCCACCAAATTCAGCTTGGAGTTCTGGCATAAAAATTCAAATCATAATTGTATGTACGGATTAATGGGAGTCTGTGCAAAGTGGGTTTTGGTCACTACCAAAGGCACTGGAAGAGAAGAGACTCAGTAAAAGGGCTTGGATTATATGTATAGCATGCAGGATAACAAAAATAATCTGTGCTGCTGCACCCCTGAATTTGTGTACTTCACAATCACTCACTCCCTCACCCCACCGACCCTAATAAGTAACTTGGCTAACAATAGCTCCAGCTCAATTTCCTGTCTTTATTGAAGTTAGCTACATTAGGATGCATCTCACTTGCTGAACTTAAATAAGTTCAGAATCTCAAATCTGAGTCTAAAAATCACTGAATCAATACTTTCAAAATGGAAAAGTCACCCAAATGACAAAATCTAAATCCTGGGATTAATCTTGACTCTGTGGAATGATGTGAAATCGGTGACAGCAAACTGGCAGATGCTGTTATGTTTCTCCCCATTTTCAATTCCACTTTGGAAATTAACACCATCATTCAAAGTTAAACTTGTTCCCATGGTTCTAGGCCGTGCGCGCTATTCTTAAAAGCATTTGCTACGTGACTTAACATAAAGATGATCAGGGAGAATAGCTACAGAAACTTGGCAGACTAAAACTAAGCTTGCAGATTAGAAAAACTATAATGCTGGCAAGTCTGTAAGAAAGCCACATTTAAGCAATTAATACTAAGCTGATTGACTTCTTCAAATGGGCTTGGGAAAAATTCAGGTTATAATGAGGGTAAAGATTATGCAAACAAGTGTAGGCATAGATGATCTAATAATTGATAGACATGCTTGTTACAGTCCTATTGGGACTATGGAACAGTTATCTGTGGAACACAGCTGGTAAAGTTTGAATATGAATTTTAGTTGGTAGAGGCTTGATATGCCATAATTTTTATCATTATTACCTGGAAAGTAAGGTAGAAACTTGTGGAAATGTTAGTGTTCTGTGCTTACAAGTTTTTCCTTAAGTGATTGCCATCCTTCAGAACACGAAATAAAGTTAGAAGGATCCAAAAATGACACAACAATTGAATCCATCTCTTGCCCATTGTTTCAGAATAATTACCAATGGTTGAAAATGGAGAGACTACCATAGGGTTGAAGTTTACCAGGAATCAATAAAGTGTGAATATTGTCGAGTTTCATGGAGGGTTTCTCTGTGTTTTTGCAAGGTATTTGCTAAAACTCACCTTATCAACTATGTACCACACCTCTATGGTGCACCACTCACCTTATATTCGTGCTAAGGTTTTGGAGTAGATCTGGCCAAACATACGACAAATCAACGGGACACCCATGGGATCACCTATCTCCAGACTCATAGCAGATGCAGTGATGCAAAGACTAGAAAGGACCGCCCTTCTGTAAATCCAACCTAAACTGTGGATACGCTATGTAGACGACACCTTTGTCATCATTAAACAGACCAAATTAGAAGAGACACACAAACTTATAAACAACACCCTCACCGGAATAAAATTCACCAGAGAGGAGGAGAAGAACGAACAGCTCCCATCCCTGGACGTCTTGGTAGAGCGCAAGACAAAAGGGGAACTGCAAATGAAAGTAACACCTAAAAGCCACACACACAGACCAGGTACTGAACTTCAATAGTAACCATCCCAGCAGGCACAAACGAAACTGCATGCGAACACTATTTAAAAGGGCAACAACACACTGCAGCAATACGGAACTACACCAAGAGGAAGAAGAATACCTCTTCCAAGTGTTCAAGGATGATGGATATCCAAAGAACTGGGTTTGAAGATGCCTACACAAACAGCATCAGAAAGATTCTACACGCCCCGACACACTCATCACACTACCCTACGTTAGGAACACATCGGAACTCACCACAAGACTCCTATGACCGCTGGGCATCAGAGTGGCACACAAGCCCACGTCAACCCTATGACAACTGCGCACCCAAACTAAAGACCCACTCCCCGCCATGGACAGGACCAATGTCATCTACAAAATCCCCTGGAGAGACTGCGAGAAACACTACATCAGACAAACAGGAAGGAAACTAACAACAACGGTACATGAACACCAACTGGCTACAAAAGACAAGACCAATACTCACTCATCTCAATCCACATGGACAAGGAGAACCACGACTTCGACTGGGACAACACCAAGATCCTGGGACAAGCTAGGTAGAGACAAGCATGAGAATTCCTGGAAGCATGGCACTCCACAAAGCATGGTATTAATAAACACATTGAACTCGACCCCTTATACATTCCACTACGAAGGAAAACCAGAAGTGAGGCAATCCATCTCAACGGACTCCAGAGTTTAAAAACCAGGCGGGAAAACACACCGACGCTTCATCGGAGTCTGCACTGAGGATGTTACCAAGCACAGTAACGAAACGTCTGTGGAACAACAAACCAGCTTGGTGAGCCAACCAACCTCAACATCCATACTCATGCTTCGCAGGCAGAAGTACATACCATTATTGGAACTTCCTGGGATTCTTGGCACCAGTGCCATTTTAAAGTCCAGCTGTGTACGTGGACAAGCCTGGACAGCCAGGATTTGACCTTCACCATGCACATATTGGGAGGGGAACAAAAACAAATATTTCTCAGGACACTTAGGTAACATGACAGCCCAGTGGAAATACAAATGCAGATTCGAAAATGTAATGCTAGTTAAAAACCAGGTGTCATAGGTTACCCAACCTTAGCTTCATTCTATCTTAGAACCCTATCTATTACCCTTCTTCAGCACCTACAGTATAAGTTACAGCTTACTCATACTAAGCATCATGCTACACTGACCCCTGTGAAAGCTGGGGTGGTTGTGACCATTGATGACCACATCACATTCCCTCTCAGATCCTCTAATGACTCTCCCAACTTGCCCTAGCAGTGGCCTCTGATACATTACACAATCTGATATGTTGGAATCCAAACACGTCATCAGAACATTATCCTGGGGTTCTGAATTACCAGCCCAATGACATTCCCACTCTGCCACTGCCCTTTATGAGCAAGATGACAAGCTCCCATTATTTCTTCCTGTGTTCTATCCTACTGGGTAAGTGTTAAGGCCTGTACACAGCTTCTACAAATAACTTCTTGTCATTTTTCTCTATTGAACCAATACCATCCTTAATTAACAGAGTTAACTCTCCACCTTTTCCTAGCTTCTTGTCCTTCATGAATGTCATGCCCCCATTGTGTAAACGGAAATATGTTTATATTCTTGTGTTTATAACAGAAAATGCTTAAGATCATAAACAAAAACAGAAATCGCTGGAAAAACTCAGTAGGTCTGGCAGCATCTGTGGAGAGAAATCAGCGTTAATGTTTTGGGTGCAGTGAGCCTTCCTCAGAACTGTTCTGAAGAACAGTCACTGGACGCAAAACATTAATTCTGATTTCTCCACAGATGCTGCCAGACCTACTGAGTTTTTCCAGCAATTTCTGTTTTTGTTCCTAATTTCCAGCATCAGCAGTTCTTATTTGATTTTTGTTTAAGATCATGAGATGTTTTCCGTTCAGAAAATTTAGAATCGAATGAATTTTCTTCGCAATCCATGGCAAAAAAACTGAAAGGAGTCAGTCAAGCAAAAAATGAAAGATTTTGGACAGAGGTATGATCGCTCTGGATTTGGATCTCTGTAACAAATGTTACTGAGAAATGGAGTGAAATTTTGTGTTGTTGTGTTTTAAGATCATTCTACCTGTCTTCTATATTTAATAGGATCACTATATTAGATGGCTTGGTTTATATATTTTCCTCTTTTGTATAATAAACTTCCATTCTGCTGTCAAAAAAAAAAATCAGAGGCCCCATGTGAATGTGTTCAGTGACTCACCATTATATTAAATAACTAAACAAAATAAAAGCCATATGATCCTCCAAAGCAGATTTCATTTGGACTTGGCCGGTAGCACTATCACCTGGGATCATAACAGATTAGATTTCATTTTCAAACCAAGTTAATATCCACAATAAAAAAACATGTTGGTCAAAAGATTAATGCTAGGGATTGAAACAGTGCTGGAAAAGTAAGCAATAAAGGATCCAATAAGTGTTTCAAACAAAGAACAGGCAAGTTGGTATTCAACAGATAGAATGCAATCATGGAAAAATTATGCTGATGACTTAATGAAGCAGTTTACTTCTAAACTATTCCCTCAAGCCAGTTTCAGAAGACTGCTCAGTTCAGAGTAGAATTTGCTCTTTTACCACAGCTATCCAATGCTTACCATGCTCACACTTGTGTAAAAATAAGTACAAATATATAAAAACAAGCTTATGCATTTACACAAGTAAACAGTAACGTTTGCTGTGACTCATGGATTTAGAGCTTCTGCCAGTAATTATTCAGCGACTTCTGGATCACAAACATTAAAAATACACCATCACTGAGAATTCTCTTGACAAAACTATGTTAAACCAGATGAAAAGGAAATGCCTTCTTTAAAAAGAGTAATTGTTCGGTGAAAAGCATAGCATTGGAGAAAAAAAATGCACAAAATGAAATGGAGACTAAATTCACTAACCACTGAAAACAGGAGCATAGATTGTGACTTGTGCTGCCTGCTGTTTTAAATAATTTCAGCACTCAGCCAGCACTAACTATACATTGTTGTTCGGTTAGATTATCTGGCTGGTGGGGGTGATTCAATATGAGGAACTAGAACTCTTAATCGGGAGGTGCATCATAGATGTGACATATATATCAATGACCTAACATGGAACAACATGGCAGCCAAGGTTGTCGACACTGTACTGATATTGTGGAGGTGAATCGTAGGAAGATGAATGTAACTAGAGTGGGCCAGGAACCCTTGCAGTTACATATACATAACACAGAAGAAGATAGCCGTGGAGGTCAATGCCAAGAGCCAAGTTATAAGCATGCAGATGTAATGCTGCACAAAGTTCGGTGGCCTTATACATATGGTTACAATGAGTGAATGTCATCCCACCCTTCATTTTTAACACTGCTCAATTTGTTGAAACCCTATATCTCGCTCACCTAAATCTTTACCAACTAGGATTAATACCTAACAATATTATACTGCATCTCACTCTCTCATACTGCTGCAAACCACAAATACCTGACAGTTTCCACACTAGGAGGTATTCACCGATCACAGTCACATCAAACTGTACAACACACTTTTCTCTCCCTTGCAGCACAAGGCTACACGCAATCAAAGGTTGCATGACCTAACTGGAGAGAGGAAAATGCACCCGATTATCCTGATCCCATTGAAGAGGTAATACTGGTCATTATCGGAATGAGGTCTTGGCAGTGGTGAGACTAAAACAAATAAAGATGTCAGCATCCTCATAATTAATACTCCTTTCCCTATCTACCCGACCCTGACATCTCCGATTCCCTTCTGATTACCAGCTACAAATGGTACAAGTACGAACATTACCTTTATCCCTCCCTGTATGTTAGCTCTATGCACACTGCACATGATTGGATTGTATGTCTGAATCATCCTTGTCGCTCTGAAATCACTGTTTAATTTTCTGTGGTAACTCGAACTGGTAGAGCAAGCTGCTGCAAAATGAAGACATCATGATTGCTGCCAGGATTCTAGATGTTAACAAAGTGCCTCTCTGCTTTTGGTTACACACCAGCTGGGTACTGAGGAAGTGGAATTCTTTTCAGTTGCAGTGCAGGTCAGAGCAGATACACGGTGACCACAAAGCAATGTGCATGCAGTCAACAGAACCCTGTGCCATGTGGAAGACTGCAATCTTTGCAAGGCCGTGTGCTCAATCCTCCAACTTCTCTCTGACAAAAGAGAATGAAATATAGTCTTTTAATGATTACAGAGTGTCAGTCTTCTTATGTAGTGACCGAGGAGCTTAAAGGAGCCAAAAGAATCAAAGTTCTTCACCACAGTCACCTCCACAGCCATTGGCAATGTAGCCCTTGTCCTGTTCCGGGATTGCATGTGTGGCTACATTGGTGCCAGATTTCAGTGACAATGTACTTACGGAAAGATAAACATCATACACATTTTTCTTTAATGAGATTCAAGTTGGAGAACTGCTCCCTGAATATCCTGGGTAGGATATAGCTACTACTGGGTGCCCTTGTACTATCAGTTTGTCCTGGTCTGCATATCCTCTGTTTAGTCTCAAAGTTATGTCGTATACTAAGATGAAAGCCTACTGGTGTAGCCATGTTTGAAAACAATTGATTTCTGCAAGAGCTTTGAAGCTATTATTAACTCTTTAAGCACCTGCCACATGATTTTCTGCGGAATTTTGCTATCACTGTAGAAGAGAAACATAGAAGAGCACCAAACAGTGGTAGCATTGAAACATAACCAGAAAAAAAAAATCAACCAGCAACCAACTGTAAAACTTTCAGCTGAGCGAATGTAATGGATGGTGCTGACTGCAGTGTTGAGATTCAAAAGGCAGCGGAGGCCTCAATCTGTTTCAGTTTGAAAAATATCTAAAACTGCCTGAGTTCCCTACTTTTGGTTCCTGTTGTACATGCATACTAATACCTACACCAACATGGCATGTGAGAGTGGCCTGTGAATGTCATGTGTAGGACTCTAAAAACATGCATCACCTGTTTAAATTTCATGCCAAATCTATCTTCAGTTGGAAAAACAATTTAGATATATATGGTATCTTATCAATTGTCTCAAATGTTTCAAAGTGATTCCCTTGCAATGACTGTAAGTCACTATGTTTATGTTTGGTTGAGAAAAGAAAGTTGGCCAGGATAGCAGGAAGACTACCTTGTATCTTTTGGTAAATGTCTTAGGTTTAACATGCACCTGAATGAGCAAGTGTGGACCCTCATTTGTATATGTGTGGTGTGTATAGTTTAGATTAGATAGTTTAATGTGGAGTTTCAGATTCAAGGGGTAGCCCCTGAGCAAAGCTAACAATTACAACATAAAATACCTTTGTCCCAATTAATACAGCTTCTGAGCCAGGTTAATTCAATGTTAGATTTTAAACAGGACACAAAATTGACATTATCCCAGCAGAACTATGATCATGAGAAGGTATACACCAAATCACTTTAATTGGATCAACAATGAGGCACAGGAGCTATGGATCACTATTGTTTGGACATCACCCCAAACAAGCAATTGGAAAGTGGGTTCTGATGCAGTTTGTCATTATATCATGTAGTTATAAAATAAAACAAACATTTCCTAGAAGCAGTTTTGATGACAAAAATGCCTTCTTAATAACTAATTGGAAATGTTTTAGTCGTGTAATTAAACTCCAGGCTCTTAGAGCAGAAACACAACATCTTCATCTAAAATTTCTCAGAGGCATGAAACTATTGAAAAATAAATAGTGTAATGTGTTCATTAAACTGGCAAAGAAATAAATTTAAGCTAAACGTATTAAAGTGGTGATATTTTACAGTGCAATATTTGTAGCATTTTAATGCTGTTCAAAACTGGCAACAAAATAAGAGGATCTTCTCCTGAAGATCTAGCCCGGTCAAAAAATTTGACATTTTCCTTTGCCATGTGGCAAAGGTGATGTTTATTAGTGAGGAAATAAGGTTGTGGAAGTTGGTGTCATGCATATACATCATTTCCATGTTTTCATTAACAACCTAAAAATCAAAAATCAAAAAACCTAAAATTGGAGCTAATATTTATTGTGTTAAAAGGGGCAGTGTGTAAATGAAAAAGAAAAACCTATATTTAGATAATATCTTTTATTGCCTTAGGACATTCCAAAACACTTTGCACGCAAAGAAATGCATCTGTTTCTAAAGTGTAGTTTTATTTGTATTGTAGGAAATGCAGCAAGTTTGCACAACAAGCAATGAGATACTCACCAGATGATCTGTTTAAAGATGTTGGTTGAGGTTCAAATATTGACCCGGACTTCTCCAAGTTAGTGCCATGGAATCTCTTAGGTCCACCTGCGTGGGCAGATAGGACCTCATTTTAACATCTAATCTGAACGATGGCACCTCATACTGTACTGTACAGTACTGCAATGTCAGTCTAGATTTTATGATAAAGGTCTGGGACTTCATTGTTGAGGTATGTGATCTGCAAAGAAGCTCTTAATAAGCTGATTGGAGCTCCATTCGGTGAGCTTCTTTGTGGAGGAGACAACAAGTCAGTTGCCACTCAATGCACTTGTCCCAACAATTACATTACAGATTGCAGAATTATGGATTGAGAATTTGAAAAAACTTTCGTTAGAGCCAAAAATTTCCTCCCTCTGTTCCCTGTCAATATTTTCCCACCTGGGCTGTGAGACTTGTGTGGCACTTCAGGCTGATTCTTGTCTGTCCTCCTTTGTATTCAGGCTTGCACCTCTCTTTGAATAGGGCTTGATATGAATGCCTGACAACCAGATGGCATGAGCTTGTTCCCAAGCACAGCTCATCACAACTTCCACAAACTTAAGAGGTGAAAATAATACCAACTGAGTCATTTTTTTTATTCACTTGTCAGACATGGGTGTTGATGGCTGGCCAGTTTATTGCCTGTTCCTAGCTACCCTTGAGCAGGTGGTGGTGAGCTGACTTCTTGAACCATTGCAGTCTATGTACTAGAGATAGAACTGCCAAGGTATTCCAGTTCCACTTGACATACAGAGATAAGACTGCTAGAATTTACAAAATAGTTATGTTTTAAATAATCTTTTCTAAAATTTAAGGTTAAACAGAATGACTTGGAATAGGAGATCACCAAATCACAAAATTGTTATAGCACAGGAAAAAAGGCCATCTGATCTGGGCCGTCTCTCTGAATAAACAATACACCGACTGTTACTTCCCCAGAACATTGCTTATTTTTTTCTTTTCAAATAATAAATCCAATTCCCTCTTGAATGCTTCGATTAACCCTGCCTCCACCACACACACAAGCAGCCATTTCTGATTTTGAACAATTACTGTGTGAAAATGTTTCTTTTCCTATCTCCATTGTTCTCCCCTTGTGATCCTTCTACCAGTCAGAACAGTTCTTTCTCTACTACTTCCTCCAGAACCCTTACAATTTTAAATAGTTTTATCAAATTTCCACTGAACCTTCTCTTTCTACAAGAGAAATGGTCCTAACTTCTCCAATCTAACTATGTAATTTAAACTCTTCATTCCTTGAACCATAAGATGATATGTAGTTTTTGTGATGTTTAGTGTCACGTGTCAGCCAGTCCGGTAAGGGTTTCCTTTCCTAAAGGACAACAGTGAACCAGATGGGCTTTAACAACAACAACAACAACAACATTAGTACCATGTCACCATTAGACCAGATTTTTTCATTCCAGATTTTTATTGAATTCAAATTTCATCACCTACCATGGTGGGATCTCAAACAAGTTGCCAGAAGGTTAACCTGGGGTTCTGTATGACTAATCCAGTGACATTATAACATGTCACCTTCTCCCTCTCTTGTAGCCATTCTCATCTCAGTTGTCACTTGAAAGTTTGGGGCAATTTATGCCTCAAAATTGGGTCACAGTTGAAGAGAGTTTGGGAGATACGATTAGTATACATAATATACCGTATGCCCATCTATACCCAGAGCCAGTGGTGTTTCCAGTAGAGGAGGTAGGAAATTTGACCACAACTGCAGCAGCAGCATGTCAGGTCACTGACAGTGGCAACAAGAAGGGACAGATTGCTTATGATCTTCTGTGATATGATTAAAATGGAAAATCAACAAGAACCTGTGGTTGGTTTGTTCCTAGTGCAGTCCTCAGACCTTCCAGGATGCAGAACTGGCTGTCTGCCATGTTTCACTGACCAACTCGAGTGGAACACAAATTCTACCCACTTTTGTTGGCTATCGCTAAAAGAAAATGCTTAATTAGTGCAAAAGGTGGTGCTGTTTTTGCTGAGATATTGTGATGTTTAGCTCCAGGCTGGACAGCCCTGGTCTCAGGTCAGGCTACATATTTAGCTGGGTGTCCTTTGTCCAATCTTGTCGTGTGTGTGATAACAGTAACACAGATCTTGCATAAAAAACACATTTATAAAGAGGTGTCATCATAGGAGCCTATCAATTGTGTGACATTACACAAGTGGTGAGGATGAAGGATGTGGTCTATTTTCTTGTATGTCTATGACTGGCATTTTAGACCAGGTTGCGGACTGCCTAGAGGATGCCGGTGGGCCACCAGTGGGTGACGCTTTGAGAACCAGTGCTCTAGGCAAAACAAAGATTATTTTGCTGTGCATTTTCCACCAAGCACAGTGAGCAAACAACTCTCATTTGACAATTTAATTTTAATTTTAAACACTGCTTGATCATTTATTCCACTGTTCTCTTGAACTGCAACATTAAACAGGGAGTCATTGTGTTTGGAAAAAATAGCTCCTCTTTTCTCCTAATTAAAATCACACTGAAATAAACGACATGAACAGACTTATTCTGTTCAAAATGAACACAGGCCCCTTAGAGTATGATGCTGGGGAAATGATAATGGGGAACCAGGAAATGGCAGAGAAGTTGAATAAATACTTTGCATCAGTCTCATTGTAGAACACACAAACAGCATTTCAAAAATACTAAATAATCAAGGAATAAGAGGGGTGGGGGGAGGAAATATTTATAGTAACTATTACAAATGAAAAAGTACGAGGGAAACAGAGGCTAAAATTCTATTAGTCCCCTGGAACTGATGGGTTGCATCTGAAGATATTAAAGGAGTTAGCCACAGAAATACTGGATGCACTGGTGGTAATCTTCTAAGAATCCTTAAGTTCTGGAAAAGCCTCAAAAAATTAGCAAATTGATGAAGTAACACTTGTATTTAAGAAGGGAAGGAGACAAAAAATCAGTTTATTTTAGGCCAGTTAGCTTAACATCTGTCATTGGAAAAATATTAGAGTCTATTATAAAATACATAATATCAATGCATTTGAAAACACAAAGTATTATCTAGTAGAGTCAGCACTGCTTCATGAAGGGAACATCATGCCTGACTCATGTAATGCAAGTTCATTTGAGGAGGCAACAAGACGAAATAAGATCAGTACACGTAAAAGTATATGTAAAGTATCTGGATTTCCAAAAGGTGTTTGATAGGTTCCATACACAAAGCTGCTTAAATGGATAATAGCCCATGGTGCTGCAAGTAGTGTATCAGCACGGACAGAGGATTAGCTAATTAATAGAAGCCAGAGAGTTGGGATAAGGGGGCATTTCATAGAATCATCAAATCCCCACCGTGTAGAAACAAGCCAACAGGTCCACACCGACCCTCCAAAGAGCACCCCCCACCCAGATCCTAACCCCTCCCCTTTCCCTGTAACCCTGCAATTCCTGTGGCTAACACACCTAACCTATATATCCCTGAACACTGTGGGCAATTTAGCATGGCCAATCCACCTAACTTGCACATCTCTGGACAGTGGGAGGTAACCAGACCACCTGGCAGAACCCATGCAGGCATGGGGAGAATGTGCTAACTCCACACAGACAGCCACCCGAGGTTGGAATCGAACCTGTGTCCCTGGTGTTGTGAGGCAGCAGTGCTTATCATTGAGCCACCGTGCTGGTGACATGCCACTGGATACCTCAAAAATGAAGCTCTAGTAAGACAACACTCCTGCATGAGTTCAGTTGCTGACACTTCTGTGACTATTTTACAAACTACAAGGAGGGCAGGGAAGCACCTCACTGCTACATCTCTGCAGCTGGCTGAGGAAGAAACACCCCAGATCACTAGCACTGCAAGGCCTGCCAGAGACTAGGCACTTGCTTAGCACCATGCAGGAGAAGGAGCCTGTGGTATCAGCAATTAGGGACTTCATACAAACGCACAAGCAGACACAGGAGCAACAGGCAGGCATGTTGGGAGCTCTGGGCGACCTGGTGCAAATGCTGCGGGACAGCAGCAATCCGGTTGGGACCCTGCTGCCTCAGGCAAGTCAGCATCCAACTGCATCCAAGTTGGAAAGTTGGCGGCTCGCCATGGAGAGTCAGGTCCATAAGTCTCAGAGTCTGCTGAATATGTGAATAGACCTGCCGTCCATCACCCTGGCCAATGGTCTTTAGCACCAATGACCTGGTGGCAAAGGTCGAGGGAACTTGACCTCATTCCAGGTGCCCCTTCTCTGGAAGCAGACAGGGCAGCGCCAGTTGGTACCCAGCAGGAGCAGGAACCAAACAGAGGACCCTAAAGTGTCTTTGCAGATCAACCCAGATGTGGCTGAGCTGTCCATCTCCACCCTGCCTGCCTCTCTCAGCTCTGGGAGAGTTCAAGCCACAGAAGGCGTACTCCGGCAAGGACACATCTGGGCTCTCCAGGCAAAAGATGCCAACATCCGTAAATGTGGTGTGTGTGCAGCTTTTGTCCTCAAGTGGACCCTAAGACGGTTGTCTGGATGAGCAGGAGGAGAGCTGGAGTCACCAGGCACCCACTCTGACTTTCAGGTTGGGAATTCCTGGCACATTAATCTTATCCAACATGGCAGAAAAACAACCTGCATATTAATGAGGTGAGATTTGGTGGTAATGAGGGTGATATTGAGCAACAATCCTTGTTAACAGGCCACTTGCTGCTCCCTAGTGATGTTTGGAATTCTGTTGGTAAACGTGACTGGTTGCTCCCAATGTTGAGAAAGGACTTGCTGAACTTTTCACATAATTCTCCCAGACTTCTCACCATAGCCCATGCCATTCAGGTTCTAAGAAGATTCTGCCCTAATAGAGTTGTGATTTTTGCAATGGTTTTCCAGTTCCAAATAAGGCCAGCTTCGATTGTAGTATCCACTGTAGAAAAACCTCCTGACCACCAGCAATAAAGAGAACCTGTTCCTGTCTGTGTCACCGGGAATAGTTATCCTGCTCTTCTGCTGGAACTTTCCCTTTCATGAGAGAGAGCAACCCTTTAGGAGCAGCTACCTTGCCTGATCCTCCATCTCACAGACAAAAGTATTATCAGCTCAGCCTGTCAACAATCTTTAACTGAGCAGTAACCTATTCAGATCAGACAGAGGGATTCCTTTGGTGATAGTTGGTAGGACCCATACTACGTGCACAAATTTGTGGCCCTTATCTTTACACCGGGAAATCTGCTTTAAAGCTATCAGGAAACAATTACTTTAAACATTCACCATTAACAAGGTACAATACTTTCCTGATCATAATTAAACACTGCTGAACTCATGAGGTATGCAATACTTTATCTTTGCCATGGCAAGCCAGTATTTCTTGGCAATGAAATTCTAATAGCTATATTTATTGCTCCTTCTGTCACTAGGCATAGTGATACAGTAGAGACATAAATTCTTTTATGTCCACCGTGGCACTCAAAACAAGGCAGTGAAGCCAAATTGGCAGCTCTTGTGGATTTTTTGCCTCATAAGTAATAATAGTTTCCACAAATTTACTTCAATCTGATGGATAAAAATAATACTGAGCAAGTAAATCCCATAATGCAGATTTTGCTAAATGAATTTTCTGGCATCCCACAAAACACTATAAAACTGAAACTTTAATTAATGATTCAAGGTTTTGACCCTAAACTACATTTTTTATGTCATTGGTAATGATTGGACATGAATTTAAGCCGCTCGGCAGTTTCAAACGTGATAATTCAATTCTCTGTTCTAAAAAGCGAAATTAAATTTCCCCCTCAATTTTTCCCTTTGTCTTAATGAACTGAGCTTTCTCAGGCAGAAACCGTTACCAGCAAATAGGGGACCGCTGGGAGAACCACACAAGGTATTTTGGATCTATTTTCAGCTTCCATCAGCAGCTGCTGCTCCTGAGATCACAGCCTCATGAATATCCAGCACCATATGTGATTACTGTAGCATTACAGCAAGCTATTAAAGAAAAGAAAATCTGTAGAATGCTGAATAAGAAAAAAAACACAAAAAATAGAAAAACAAAAAGGTAAAATAAAGTACAATTTGAAGTCATTAAAGGCAGTCGTTGACACATAAAGCAATGCAGCAGTTAATAGCTCATCGTACAGCATGCAGACAAAGAGACAAATTAATCAAAATGACAGAACTAGGACATTTATGCTAATGCAGGTTCCTGGGTTTAGGCTTATATTACTTTGCATTTGATGAACAGACTCCATTACAGGTCAATACATTGTATGCATAACATAATAAAGAACATAAAATCAACAGCAGATCCAGGAGTGTTGCCAAAATCTTACACATAGCCACACAGACCTGCTTTGTGCACAGTTTGGTCTTTGTTTCTTTTTACAAATAACAGCACAGACCGAGGGAGGCACATATTTCTCATGTCAAACAAAGGCAAATCCTGTACAGCACAGGCAAAGGCATTCAACTTCAGAGTGAATTGCTCCAGGTTTGATCATACTCAAGTGACTGACTTAAAACTGATGAGGTAGGAGAGCAGCCTTTAATTTTGCATGAGGATGCTTAGATAAAATGGCACAAATGTCACAATCTATTTTAACAAGGTGCTGAAAGCAGGGAATGCATTTTCAAATAAATTAGACATAAAACAGAATTTATGGCAGAACCAGTGACCTCACTACAGTATCAAAAGATATTGTGGATTCCTTCACGTTATTCAGGCGAAGATATCTAAATATCCTGAAGTTAAAGTAACTGCTTATTGGTTTTAATTGTTGAATTAACTCAAGCAAAAACACTTCTTGTTATTTTATGCTGTTTAAGTAAAAGGGTTTTGCAGGGGCAGTCTTACAGGGAGAGATTAAATAGGTTGGGCCTGTATTCATTGAAGTTTAGAAGAGTGAGAGGTGACCTTATTGAAACATGCATGATTCTTTGAGGACTTGACAGGTCAGAATACGGAGGGATTGTTTCCCCCTGTTGGCGAGGCTAGGACCAGAGGGCATAATCTCAGAATAATGTTTCACACATCTAAGACAGAGATGAGAAGGAATTTCTTCTTTCAGACAGTAGTGAATTTGTGGAATGCTACACTGCTGAGAGTTGCAGAGGCTTTATTGTTAAGTGTATTCAAGCCTGAGATAGATAGATTTCTAACCAGTAAGGGAATCAAGATTTATGGTGAAAAGGCACAGAAGTGGAGTTGAGGATTAACAGATCAGCCATCATCACATTGAATGGCTTAAGGTCTGCTTCTGCACTACGTCTCAGGGTCTTATGGAATACTGACCTAGGTTATGGGTGACAAATTTGTTTTCACTTTCTGCCTCTTCATATCCACAAGTTCGATTTGAATCTCGTCAGCAAATCGGGAAAAACAATCATTTCTTGCTTCCTGCATAGGTCAGTGGATAAAATGTACCACTCAGGGAATATCTCTAGTTTAATCCTGACCTGTACTGTGTCAGGTGATCCGAGCCAAGGTAGAGGTGAGGAGCTTATGTTCACATACAGTGCTCCCTGTAGGGCTAAAATTCAGACAAGTTAATTGTACTTAAGAATTATCCTGTGATTCTTATTGGTAAATGTGTACGTGTGGACAGTGGCTGACGACATAATTTGGTTTGATGGTGATACTCCTCCAAACAGTCGAGCAAACATGTTTGTTGCTGTTAGTGCCTAGATTGAGTTTATTCAGTCCAGGCTTCTCCAGAATACTGCTCTATAATTACGTGCTTTTGCAGGTTTTCCGTAATGCACTTCACAGTAAATCAGAGGTATGTCATGTTATGACAATAGGAATGTTATACCCTGTAATGTACAAAGCATTCTGCTTTTACTGCAGGGCTATGTTTAACCTGGCTTTTACTTTTAATGTGAAAAAGTGAAATCATTTTAATAGATATTTATTTTTGTTGTAGTATGTTGACAGTAGGTACCTCCGGATTTAAAAAACGCCGACTTCTCTCTTGCGAAGACTCCAGGTAATCAATATCAACAGAAACAAAAAAATGCATTTAAACCAAAGAACTGCAGATGCTGCAAACCAGAAACTAAAACAAAATTTGTCAGGAAAACACAGCAATTCTGGCAGCATCTGTGGACAGAAAGCAGAGTTAATGTTTCGGGTCCAATGACCCTTCTTCAGAATCCCTGAACTCAACTTTCTCTCCAAAGATGCTGCTAGACCTGCTGAATTTTAACAGCAATGTCTGTTTTTTTGTTTCTGTTTCTAAAATGCATTTAGTTCTCCTTTCAAATTCTTAAAATGTTATTTGATGATGGGAAAGTTTTCTGACACCTCAGTTGTGACTAGTTGCTGTTTTATGAATGTGACATTGAAGCTAATCTGGTGTATGTGCACAAACTTGCACGTGAGTTTTTCGAGTGTAAAACAACTACACAACACACTTTCAAGTGTTAGACACCAGATTTTCTACTTCATTCCTTTTTTAATATAATGTTACGAAGGTTTATAACATTTTATTGCTACTTGTAAACTTGGTTAAAATGGGGAATTAAATAGGTTTTTGGTTTTCAGTTCTGTGAAGATGACTCTTTTTAAGGTCAGAACGTTTTTCAGCAATGGGTCAAAGCAGCATTTCCAGCAAATCACATAATTTAAATTAAATGACTGGATAAGCTACCTAGCAAGGTAATTGTTGAACTGTTTACAAAGTTGAGATTTTATGGCCTAGAGGAAAAGAAGCTACAGGGAAGAAGCAGGTTCAGTTCAGACAGAAAGGTCCGTATCAGTAGATGTGCTGTTCAGCAACCTCATAGGAGTAAAAATAACTGAAAAAATACCCTCAGCTATTTTCTTGAATTTCAGTGAAGACATTCAATTAATTAGTTTGTGTCTCAGGAAAGATGGAAGGAATCACTACTGAGGAATGTCCACAAAATTTCTGGAAGGAAACACTTGCAAACTCACCAGTTGAGAACCAAGATGAATTCAGAGGTTTTAAAAAGAGAGGTGAAAGGTTGTGATGATAGTTGGGTTGCTGACCACAATCTTGCATAAGCACATCAACAGTAGAAAGGGGGGACAAAGAGGAATAGGCCTGATTAGGAGCCAGAAAGGGTGATAATAAGCATGACTGAGGGGGTAAATAAATATCGTGAATTTGTCTTTCCCAATGAGGCAGATGCTGCCCAGACCATGGTGACAGAACAGGAAACTGAGTCGCTGAAAGGTTTATGATTGATAAGCAGTGGCATTGATTAAGTTGTCAGTATTTAAAAATTCATAAGACACCAAGCCCAGATGAGATGCATCCAAAAAATATCAAAGGAAGTGAGAGCGGAAATTGCACCAGCACTGGTGGTTATCTTTTGATAATTCCTGAATTCAGACGCAGTGTCAGAGGTTTGGAGAATTGTAAACATTACACCCTTGTTCAGAAAAGGTTGTAACGATCCGTTCAGGAATTACAGGCCAGTCATTTTAACTTTGGTGGTCGGGTTAAAATTAATATTCCCATTGAAAAATATGAATGGGTTTGGAAGAGTCACCATGGACTTTCAGGGAAAATTGTGTCTAACTAGCTTGCTGGAGTATTTTGAACAAGTAACAGACAGGGTTGAGGAGGCGAAAGCTGTTGACTTACAAAAGGCATTCAATACAGTGTCACACAACAGACTTGAGGAAAGTCACAGGTCATGGAACCGAAGGGACAGTAACAACATAAATACTACATTGGCTGAGGAATAGGAAACAGACCAATGGCTAATGAGTATTTCTGGGATGGAATAAGGGTTGTATTGGAGATTCTGAGGGGTTGTGATTGCAACCTTTGCTTTTTCAAATATATATCTAGATCTTGGTGTGAAGGGGACAAATTTAAATATGGCTGTGATGAGGACAGTGTAGGAATTCAAATCAATTTTGACACATTGGTGGAGTGAGCACAAATGAAACATATGAAGTTTAATACAGAGAATTGTGAGGTGATGTACATTGGAACCCCATTTTATTCTTGTGATAGAGTTCAGAATTGTGTGGCATTGTTTTAAAATTAGGTGTCTCCTCTTTCGGACAGAGATGAAGACAAATGTTTTCTCTAAGAAGGTTGTGCTACTTTCAACTTTCTGCCTTGGAGTGACGGAATATTTTTCAGACCGAGGTAGATACATTCTTGTTAGACAAGGGAGTCAAAAGTTATGGGGGGATAAATGGGAATGTGGAATTTGAAATACAAACATGTCAGCCATGATCTCATTGGATGGTGGAGCAAGCTTGAGGGAATTGCCTACATCTATTACTATTTCAGAAGTTCATAATCTCAGCGCAGTCTGCAGTTCTTGGGAGGCCTCCATGACAAAGGCAAATTGGCAACTTAAATTGTGAAGTGCTCGTTATCAGGTTTTCTAACTCAGACTTCTGACTCTTACTCTGTGTGCACACATTTCCTCGGCTTTATGGAATCCACCAGGAAAATCAATGTCACAGGACAGGAGGATTTATTCAAATACTGAGATCTCACACCTGCTTCTTTGTCTCAGTTAAAATCTTTTGCTCACAGGCCTTGTTCTGAGAACGTTGTCCACTATTTTGGAAGAGGTTTTCAGTACTCTGAATTGATATTATTCAGTGTGTTTTTCCCAGCTGTCAGCCTTCAAAGCAGCAAGGCATTAGTGTGTGCAGCTTTACTTAGACATCAGCTGCAGTAGCAGCCTTCTGCTCCACCACCTGTCATCCCAGGAGGGAAGCAAAGAGCACAGAGCTTCAATTCGCAAGAGGTCAAGAATGGCTTACAGGCACAGAGTAAGCTTCTAGGACATGACGGAGTACAAGTGTCTGAGAAGATGCTCAGATTCACACCAGGTAATTGTTTACATCTGTAGCCTCCTGGAAGACTGCCTGTCAAGTGAACCATGAGACAATAAGGACCGCAGATGTTGGAAGAGTCCTGATGAAGGATTTCGGCCCAAAATGTTGACTTTCCTGCTCCTCTGATGCTGTCTGACCTGCTGTGCTTTTCCCGTCAAATCAACCAGGTTGCATGCAGTGCCAGAGTCAACAACATTAATGTGAACCTGGAGCTACATGTAGGCCACAACAGACAAGGATGACAGATTTCCTTCCCTGAAGTACATTAGTAAACCCGATGGATTTTTATGACAACTGATAGTCACCATTCCTAAAACCAGATTTGTGTGTCAGATTTATTAATAAAATTTAAACTCTGCTAGGTGCCATGGTTGGATTCACAGCCATACCTCAGAGCATTAGCCTGGGCCTCTGGATTACTCGTCCAGTGACGTTCTCACTACATCACTGTCTTCCCCCAACCTCATCTACCTGAAATGTCCACTGTTTTTTTTCTGTAGGTGTTGCCTGACCTGCTGAGTATTGTGACATTTTCTGTTTGCATTCCATTCCATCAATGTTCAGCTCCTATGCAGCCACCAAAAGACCATTGTACTTGTTTGTGTGTGATTCCAGAGAGCTGTCGTGATGCTCTAAGGTTCCCTGAGATTTTCAACACCTCAAAGCGGAGCTATCAAATTACTCCTTGGAGATCAGAGCAGCCCTCTGAAGACATGTTAATTGTGACATGAGGAACTGAGACAATAATGCCCAGGACAGAAAGAGCTTACTTTTATATCGTACTATATTTCTCCAAGTACTTCACAGCCAATGAAATACTTTTTTTAAAAAACATGTCATCACTGCAACGTAGAAAACGTAGCAGCTGAATTCATGCAGAATAAACTTCCCCAGACTAATGTGTTAAATATTTAATCTGCTTTTGTGATGTTGATTGTGAGATAAACATTAGCCAGACATTAGGGTCAATTCAAATGGCCCTCTCTGAAATAGTGCCATAGAGTCTTCTACATCCGTCTGTGAAGGAACGCTGACCATCAGCTTTAACTTCTCATCCAAACAATGGCACCCCCAACAACGTAGCACTCCATTAGTACTGCAATGGAGTATCAACCTTCATTTTGTTTGTACAAGTCCGAGAATGAGATTTGAACTCTAAATCTTGTTACTCAGAGATGAGAGTACTAACAACTGAGCCATGGCACAAGAGATTCAACAAAATCTACAACAGAACCAGCAATCTTGTTGCACTTCAGGTACCTGGATAGATCTGGGGGCACCCTTCGGTATGCATCAGCAGAATGATGGTAGTCTGCTACACTTTGCACCACATAACACAACTCTGATTAGAGCTCCAAAACAAGAGGAATATGCAGAGCATCATGGGTTTTTGGAGAAGCGTGATACAAGGAGGGAAAATGTACATATATCTGCCTAAGATCGCCTGATTCAGGACCGCAACATCCCCCCCCGACGTCAGTGGTCGAGAACGCCCTCAACCGTGTCTCCCACATTTCCCGCAACTCATCCCTCACACCCCTTTCCCACAATAACAACCAAAACAGAATCCCCCTCGTTCTCACGTACCACCCCACCAACCTCCGGATCCAACGCATCATCCTCCGACACTTCCGCCATCTGCAATCCGATCCCACCACCAAAGGCATTTTTCCCTCCCCACCCTTATCTGTTTTCCGGAGGGATCACTCTCTCCGGGACTCCCTTGTCCGCTCCACACTCCCCTCCAGCCCCACCACACCCGGCACTTTTCCCTGCAACTTCAGGAAGTGCTATACCTGCCCCTACACCTCCCCCTCACCCCCATCCCAGGCCCCAAGAAAACCTTCCACATGAAGCAGATGTTCACCTGCACATCTGCCAACGTGGTATACTGTATCCGCTGTTCCCGTTGTGGCCTCCTCTACATTGGGGAAACCAAGTGGAGGCTTGGGGACCGCTTGCGGAACACCTACGCTCGGTTCGCACTAGACAACTGCACCTCCCAGTCGCGAACCATTTCAACTCCCCCTCCCATTCCTCAGATGACATGTCCATCCTGGGCCTCCTGCAGTGCCACAACAATGCCACCCAAAAGTTGCAGGAACAGCACCTCATATTCCACTTGGAAACCCTGCAGCCCAATGGTATCAATGTGGACTTCACAAGCTTCAAAATCTCCCCTCCCCCTACCGCATCCCAAAACCAGCCCAGCCTGTCCCCGCTTCCCTAACCTGTCCCCGCCTCCCACCTATCCCCGCCTCCCACCTCAAGCCTCACCCCCATATCCTACCTACTAGCCTCATCCCGCCCCCTTGACCTGTCCGTCCTCCCTGGACTGACCTATCCCCTCCCTAACTCCCCACCTACACTCACCTTTACTGGCTCCACCCCCACCTCTTTGACCTCTCTGTTTCCTCTCCACCTATCTTCTCCTCTATCCATCTTCTATCCACCTCCCCCTCTCTCCCTATTTATTTCAGAACCCCCTTCCCCTCCCCCATTTCTGAAGAAGGGTATAGGCCCAAAACGTCAGCTTTCCCGCTCCTCTGATGCTGCTTGGCCTGCTGTGTTCATCCAGCTCTATACCTTGTTATCTCAGATTCAGACATGCCTCCCTTAAAGAGAGAGTGCTTCTATATGGTCCACAAATTCTGAAGCTACTTACCCTCACCCTCAATCACCCCCAGAACAAAGTGGTCCCACAATTCACTATTCATCTTTTCCACAGATACCCAGTGCTCAGCTTTAAGTCTTATCTTACTATTCTTCAAAGACTACTTGCCAGGCAAGAGGCAATATTGGAAAATGAAGCTAATAAGTAAATTAAATGATGTGGATACATTAAACAGAAACGTAATGTAACATCTTTGAACACGTACTTATATGCCCTGCGTCAGTAGAATTTTTTACTTTCTTTTTTCTACTCTACCAAGTGTTGAATTATCTATGGCTTCAGCAGACAGCAGACAGAGACAGGCTGCTCACCACTCTGCATGGACTGATCAGGTTTCTTGACTGATGTCATCTGGGTTTTGGAACCATAAGGACCCTGTTTGGACATCTCCCCTTGCAGAGGTAGGCTCAGCCAATGGGTCAAGAAACCGCATGTAAGGTTCTCACTGATGGGGTGGAAGGGAGTTACTTTGAGCTGTGTTCCCTTTCCCACGTGCTCTTTGTCAAAATACCCTCTTAGGATTCATTTGCATTATCCTGCTCATCAAGAGCTGGGGAGCACTTTGTTGCATTTCAGTAAGACACATTGGCCGGGGTTAGAGATTCAACAGTTTGAATAAAGGTGCCATTCTGAGTTAGGTGGGAAAAGCGTGCACACAGCTGTTCACCATGTGTGATGCTGGTACAGTTGTCCACTCTTTGCATGGGGGTATAAAGTCTGAGGTATCATCACAGTCATGATAGAAACTGACTCCTCAATCTCTCCACAAAGCTGCACTATACAGCTGCTAAGAATGGCAGAATCTCACACATTTTCTGCTGTTGCTCCAGATTAGACAACTTCAGTGACTGACCTCTGGACCTCATCAGTTGGGTTGAGCTAAGCAAAATTTGGAGGGGCTTGAGCTCTCTGTTGGAAGTCTGTTCTGGCCCTATCTTCCACAGCTGTTCTTGCTCACTTGTGATGTGCATTACCATGTGAGAGTCTAGCTACCTGTCTTGCTGTCCCCTCTGTGCTGTATCTCACTGAACTGGTGGAATATGCACATGAGACAATAGAAAGCATAATCCTCAAAGTGTGTAAACTTTTCTGAGGAGTTTTTGAACTTCCCTCACTCCACCTCCTGAGGAATACTTAAGGGGCTTGTGGGAAAAGAAAGACGTGCATTCAAACTGACAATCTAAGAGGATAATAAATCATCATTGCATAGCATCAAATTGCCATGAGTACATTCTGCATGCCCTTAAACTATGTCGTGTTCACTTCTGTCAACAGTTAGCTAAATGAGTATCTTTACACCTCTGATAGTTAAGAAAGCCAAGGCATGGCTTATCTCCATTGCCTCCTTCTCTGCAGTTGTCCAATTGGAGATGACTGGAGGCCACACCACCAGTTCTCTTCTGATAGGCTGGGAACATAGAAGTCAGACGCAACTGCAGTAGCAACTCCTACAAAGCCTGTCTGTCAGTTAAAATTCAGCTATACAATTCCATCTCTGTTGAATAATGGGAGAGTAGCTTGTGAAAGAGCTCCTATGGGGGAGCAAAGTAAATGTTTAATTTTACTGAATGCTGAGAAATATTTTATAAATCTTATTTTCTTTACTGGCTGTAGATAGATAAATATGTGAGTGCCACAGTACATAAATAAATCTCTCCATGATTCAAAACGTACTGCAGAAAACGAGCAGAGGTGGGATCCTGCAAGAAAATTTGGTGAGGGTATTGTCTGAGGCCTGGGAAGAAAAGTTAGGCTCTGGAAGTACTGTAACGGAATTGGCAGCTTGCTGCTCAGAGATAGGCAAGAACACAGTGAAGCCCATTAAAGTCCCATTCAACATCTATTTTCCCCAGCTGGGCAACCTCCCCTTTTGAGTTGGGAGCCCAGCCATACTGTGGAGTCAGCCCCTTACCAGCAGGTCGAGCGTGGCTTAAGTGGTTGACAGCATTTGATGGCTGCAGTGCTTACAGGAGTTCAGGAAATGTTCAACCAATTTTCTGAAGGGATCTTACGCTCCACCTTGGAGTCCCTCACAGTACTTAGTGATGTCATTCACCATTGAAGAATGAGGTGTTTGGAGATCACGTAGGTCTCCCTCTTCTCCAGCTGCGCTCACCTTTCCCAGTTGAGGTTCCAACTGAACACTGACACGGTCTGCCAATAGTCAAATACTGACCACCTTTGCATTAGCCATCCAATCAGGACGGATCCCTCATGCATAGTTTTTCTGACGGATGCACTGAGGTCTTGCGTGGGCTTGGGATCCCAATGCTCAGAGAATGATTCAGTCTGTTGATTCGGTTTCTCTCTTTACAGATACTGTTACATGTCCGGGTTTTTCCAGGAAACTGAATGATTCAGCAGTTTGGACTGCTCCTTGTGATCTCCCACCAACATTAGAAAAGGACACCAGGACAACTTCAGAGGATGTTAAATGCCATATTTCTTCTGAGATCCCCAGGTTACCTGTTCTCATTCATTCTCATGAGTAACTCTTTAGAGAGACATTGCACTTCCAGCATCAGTCAAATCTTGGTCACAAATGTTCATGTATTGACGTAATCACAACCAATTAGCCCTTAGCTGACACACATACATGCTCACTTTCAGCAGGGGTCCGTGGATAACCTTCAGTAGGAGAGATGTTCCCTAACCCAACAGAGAACTGAAGTTAATCATTGTATTCTAGTACCATGCTATCACTTCATCTGACAAGGAAATCATGCTCCGAAAGCTTGGACTTAAACTGTTGGACTGTAACCTGGTGTCATGTGACTTCTGACTCCACCCTAGCTAAACCCACGAATTCACCACAGCTGAGAGATTGTATCTGTCATCTTCAGGTCCTGAAGGCCTAGCTATTCACCACCTTTATCCAGCAGAGCTATCAGAAGTGTTGAAACTCACTTTCAGATTTTCTCTACCCCTCCTTTTTTCTAGAATCTATCCAGGCTGTACATCATTCCCTGATAGTCTGTGGACACTGGACGATCTGTTCCCAAGTCTTTACCATTGCTGTTCTGACACCAGCTGTTCGGAACTGTAAAACAGCCTGAGGTGATGCATGTGGTAATATTCTCTTTGTTTCTCCCACACACACACACACATTTTACTTTATAGCCTCTACTTAACACCTCTTCAATATGTCACAGCTGAGATCAGTAACTAAGTGAACAGAATGCCATCAATATAAACAATACCCAGTCTTCTGAACATACTTGTCGTTTAACGTACTAGGAAAATTCAGAAAATTAAATTTATAAAAAACAAAACTATTCCCTTTTCTCCAACATTCTGGCAGCAGTTTCTTGATGGGCATGAACATAAGTTCATCACATCACAAACAATTTCTTGCAGCTTTTGTCAGCAAAACTTTTAATTGAGCTCTGTGCCATAATCAACATAGAATTGCAATAATCCGCCAGTACACTATTTGAATAGAAAATTACTTTTTCCTTAAACTTTATTTCAGATTATCTTATGTTCATCAAGGTCCAAGGTCAGCAACAACCTCTGACAAAAATCTCCTTTGTGCATTTTGACATTTGCCAATAAACTATGCTTATGTTCCCTTAAGAATTCCTGTTCAGCGTCAATTTGTGTTATATCCAAGGCATTTAGTGCAGTTGACAATTTCCATTTACAACTGATTTGAAGCTATCATTTCAACTGTACTTCAAATTGGCCTCATCAGTTAGCAGTCAGAATAGATTTCATCCCTATAGTTCTAATTGGATTTAAATTCAGATTTGGGAAAAAGGAGCAGTATTATAATGGACTAGTCACCCATCTGTTAGACTGCTACATATAGTGAACGTACATTTTGCTCCATTTTTCTTAAGCTTTCCATCCACCTATTTTTCTTGTTATGTCAAACCAGATGTTTTGCTGAAATCAACAGTACAAACTGGTTCAACTAGATATATGTTTCTGCTAAGAACAGATAATTAAATTTGTCAAATATGCAAGCAACAGGAGTCAAAATTAAATAAATGAAATGCTTTTGTCCTACAAACTTGCATTAAATTGTATTGAATTTTCTTTGTTCATAAATTATCTTTCACTTTTTAACAGGAGACAAAGGTATACATGTTTAAAGAGTTTTTTTTAAGGGAAGTCGTCAAGGAAGAAGTGTCAGAGGAGACTGAGAGGGGAAATTCCAATTTCTAGTAAATGGGAGGTTGAATGGTGAGACAACTGGAGTGGTGACCGGACAAGAGGCTAGAATTGGAAGAACACAGAGTTCTCAGGAAGTAGTAGCACTGGAGGGAGTTATAAAAATCGTATAGTTTGCAAATGAGGATGAGAATCTTAAATTGAGATGTTAGGGTTCAGAGTCAACAAAACAAAGCATGGGTAATGAGTGAGTGGCACTTGCGCAGTTTGGGTCATAGGGAATAGAGTTTTGTATGAGCTGAAGTTTTCAGATGCTGGGGGATGGCATTGACATAGCGATCTACAGGTGCCAAAAGAAAGATGAAAGTGAGACTTGTCACAGAGAGGATATATTAACCGAAGGTCAGCTCATGGCTAAACAGAATATAGAGGTTGTACCTGGTTCAATAACCAAGGGCAGGGGCAGAATCAGTGGTTTGATTTTCCAATGTTTAATTGAAAGAAGTTTCTTTCAGTTACAAGTCATGTCAGACAAACATCCCAACCAGATAGCAGTGGTTGTTGTCACTAGATACGACAGTGTCAGCCGGTACCACTTGAGGGGCAGTTTGTGGATGATACCAACGTTGCAGTAGACAAGTGGGAGAAACCCGGTAGAATTCTTTTCATTTCGACACGGCTCCCAAGGTCTGCTCATGGTCGATTCTGTTTGAGTGGATAGGGAGGTCATATGGGTGCAGGGGTGGTATATGTTGGTTGGAGGTCATGAGGACAGAAAGGATGAGTGAAGGTTAATGGAGAATGGCTGGAGGGTCTGACAGCTTCTAAAACAACTGGGATGAAGTTCCAGAGAACCAATATGTGTCTTCTAAACAACCCCTTTAGCACTCACCTGCCAATGATCCACTTCAAGGATCAGTGGGCCCCGAGTCTATTCCAGCCCCCACTTTCTTGGGTCGAACAGGGTACTTTGAACCAAGGTAGATTTGCTGAGTCAGGAAATCTCTTGAATTGTGGTAACAAAGATCTGATCCACAGGCTTTAATTCACAATTTAACTCAATTTGTTTATTATATGTGAAGCTGGTATATTACTTCTGCATTGGGAAAGAGCAAATTTTTTTACATTTACTAATATATCACTCATGACCGCAATGTTTAAAGCAATGCAAGCAAATATACAGGACTGTAATGTAATGACATAATGTTTAAAAAGTTGGTTTTGGTCCCATGAGCTAATGACAGAAGAACATCTTATTTTAGTAACTAGGAAGAATAGGGTCTCTTAAAGATCAATGTGGCCGTCTATGTGTGGAACCACAGGAGATGGGTGAGATTAAATAAACAAATGTTTCGCGTCACTATTTACTGTGGAGGAGGACATGTAAGCTAGGGAATGTGGGGAAATAAATAGTGATATCTTGAAAACAGTTCATATTAACAGAACAGGTGCTGGAGGTTTTAAAACACATAAAAGTAGATAGATCCCCTGGCCCAAATCAGGTGCACCCTAGAACTTTGTGGGAAGCTAGGGAAGAGATTGCTGGGCCTCTTACTGAGATATTTGTCTCACTGACAGTCATGGGTGAGGTGCCAGAAGATTGGAGGTTGGCTAATGCGATTCCATTATTTAAGAAAGTCTGTAAGGAAAAACCAGCGAACTATAGACCAATGAGCTTTAGGTGAACATTGGGTATGTTGCTGGAGGGGATTGTGAAGGACAGGATCTACATGCATCTGAGGCAGCAGAAGAGCTTCTCCAGGACTGCTTGCACTCGGTGGACTGGACAATAGTCAAGAACTCAGCCGACAACCTAGACGAGTATACCTCCACCATCACGGACTCTATTAGCAAGTGCATGGAGGACAGGGTGCCAAAAAAGTCAATCCGGGTGTTCCCCAACGAGAAACCTTGGAAGAACTGGGAAATCCACTGCCTACTGAAGACAAGTGTGCAACATTCATGTCAGACAACCTAGACCTACAAAGAAAATCCAGATATGATCTCTGCAAAGCCAGAGATGCCATGAGGTATCAGTGAACCAAGTTAGAGACCCAAACCAACCATATGGACACCTGCCACCTGTGGCAAGGCCTACACAACATTACAGATATAAAATGAAACAGAGCAAGATAGCAGACAAAAACACATCCCTCCATGATGGGGTCAATGCTTTCTATGCCCAGTTAGAACAGAATACCAGCAGCGCAATGCCACCTACTCCGAAAGCTCCAAATGCACCTGTTCCCTCCGTCACTGCTGCAGATTTCAGATCAATCTTCCTGAGAGTCAACCCAAGGAAAGTGACAGGCCCAGACAGAATCCCTAGCCATGCACTTAGATCCTGTGTGGACCAGCTGACAGAGGTTATTCACTGACATCTTCAACCTCTTCTTCCTACAAGCCAAAGTCCCCACCTGCTTCAAGAAGACCACTATCATTCCAGTACCAAAGAAAGCACATGCAATGTGCCTTAATGACTACTGGCCAGTGGCTCGGACCTCCATAATCATGATGCACTTTGAGAGGCCGGTCATGGCCCACATCAACTTTAGTATCGCAGCCTGCCTCAATACCCTGCAATTTGCCTATTGATCAAACAAGTCGACAGCGGATACCATATCCCTAGCCCTGTACTCATCCCTGGTACATCTGGACAACAAAGACACCTACGTCAGACTCCGGCTCATTGACTACAGTTCCGCCTTCAACACCATTATCCCCTCCAGACTGATTCGGCTCCACCCTCTGTAACTGGATCCTCAGCTTTGTGACCCACAGACTGCTATCCGTGAAGACAGACAACTGCACATCCTCCTCAATAAAACTCAACACTGGAGCCTCACAAGGTTGCGTTCTCAGCCCCCTACTGTACTCCCTGTGCACCCATGACTGTGTTGCCAAATTCCAAATGAACACCATTTCCAAGCTTGCTGATAACACCTCTGTGGTAGGAAGGAAATCAAACAATGATGAGTCAAAATACAGAAAGGAGATTGAGGACTTGGTGTTATGGTGCAATGATAACAACCTGTCAATGTCGGCAAAGCAAAAGAACTGATCGTTGACTTCAGGAAGAAAGGAAGAGGACACGCCCCCATCTACATTAACGGAGCTGAGATTGAGAGGGCTGAGACCGTCAAGTTCTTAGGTGTGACGATAACTGACAACCTGTCCTGGACTTGCCATGTAGATGCCACAGTCAAGAAGGCACAATAGTGCCTCTTCTTTCTCAGGCAGCTTGAGAAATTTAGCATATCCATAAGGACTATCACCAATCTTTACAGATGCACTACAGACAGCATACTATTCGCCTGGTACAGCATCTTTCTCTGCCCAGGACAGTAAAAAACTACAGAAAGATGTGTGCACAGCCCAGACCATCATGGAAGCCAACCTCCCATCCATGGACTCCATTCACATTTCTCACTGCCATGGAAATGCTGCCAACATCATCTAGGACCCCTCCCACCCTGGTACTGCTCTCCTACAACCTCTTCCGTCAGGCAGAAGATATAGAAGCTTGAACATATGCAGCAACAGTTTTAAGAACAGCTTCTTCCCTGCTGTTATTAAATTGCTGAATGGACTCTTTAACTTCAAATAATGCTGGTCGTGCAAGTGTTGATCTTGTTCTGCGCACCTCCTGTGCAGTTGTAACCCGTATGCCTCAATGTGTCTAAGCACCCTATGAACGTTATGTCCTTGTTTGCTATGATCTTTCTGTACTGCTCGCAAAACAAAGCTTTTCACTGTCCTTAGGTATATGTGACTACAATAAATCAAATCAAATCAAATCAGAGTAGTAAGGGTTTAGAGGGATATGGGCCAAATGCTGGAAAATGGGACTAGGTCAGATTGGGATGTCTGGTTGATGCCGACGAATTGGACCAAAGGCTCTGTTTCTGTACTGTATGATTCTGACTATATTAAATAACGCCTTTGTTTACTTTAGACCATGGTGAGTTTGCTCCTTCTTATTAGAGTCAGAAGTTTATAGTACAGAAGGAGGCTCTTGGGACTAGTGTAAGTAAGTGCTTAGTGACCAGCACAGACATGACGGGCAGATGTTTTCTAGCACTTGGCCCACAGCCTTGTATGCTATGGCCCTTCAAGTGCTCATCTAAATACATCTCATGTGTTGCTATGGCTCCCACCTCTACCACACTTTCAGGCAGTGAGTTCCAGACAGTCACTATCTTCTGGTGAAAAAAAAACTATTTCCTTAAATTCCCTCTAAACCTCCTGTGCTTCACCTTATCTATACCTGCTGCTCCTCTACGAAAGAAGAAAGCTTTCTTTCTTTTGTTCCAGCTATGCCCCTCATAATTTTGCACACCTCTCAGCCTTCTTTGCTATAAGAAAAACAACACCAGACTATCTAATCTCTCTTTAGAGCTGAATCACTCCAGCTCAGATGACATCCTTGGCACCCTCTCTAGTATAACTGCATTTCCTTTAACCTGGCAACCAGAATTGCACTCTACCTGTGGTCTTGTACAGCTCCATCATAACTTCCCTACTATTGCATTCACTGCCTCAACTAATAAAGGCAAGTATCTCATATTCTTCTTGACTTGTAATTGAAAAGTCACGCCAGAAAAGCCAGCAAGCAAATTCACCTACATTCCCCCTGTTCTATTATCATCAAACATTCCCTAATTGACTTACCTCCCAATTCAAAAGAAAATAAAAAGGTTTTGCAAAGCTGGTAACCTAATGAAAAATAAAAAATATTTGATGTGATTGTTGGAGGTCACTCAGTTCAGCACCTGAACATCAACTATAGTTCCTCAGGGTCATGTCAGAGTAAGGAGTCACCCATTTAAAAGAGAGATAAGGAAAATGGTTTTCTCAGACAGTAATGAATCTGTGAAACTCTTTAGTGGAGAGGGGTCTCAAGGCTGGGTCATTAAGTATATTCAAGGCTGAGACAGATTTTTAATCAGTAAGTGAATCAAGAGTCCAGGGCTCAAATAAAAGCAAAATAGTGCAGATGCTGGAAATTTGAAATAAAAATAGAAAGGTTGGAGAAACTTAGCAGGTCTGGCGCTATCTTTGGAGGATGAAAGAGAGGTAGTTCTGAAGAAGAGACATTAAACGCACTAGATGTTAACTCTTTTTCTCTCTCTACAGATGCTGCCAGTTTTTCCAGCATTTCTGTTTTATTTCAAGGGCCATGGGGATTGGGCAAAGATGTAAAGTTGAAGATTATCAGATCAGCTATGATCTTATTGAATGACAGAGCAGAAGGGCCTTCTTCTGCTCTTATGTCTTATGATGTACTAGGCACAATCATCTTCAGTTAATTCAACACTGACCCTCTCTCAATCTTGAGGACTGAAGTGGAGAAACTCTGATGATGATGAAATGTTCACAATTTTTCAGATGCTGAAGGAGTTTGTGACTAGGTGCATGAAGACCTGGACAATGTTCAGGCTAAGGTTAATAAGTATCAAGTAACATTTCATTCCCCATCAGTGCCAGGCAATGACCAGCTCCAACAAGGGAGAATGTAGTCATCTCCACTTGACATTCAATCACTGAATGATTGGTGAATTCCAAATATCAATATCATTGGGTCACAACTGATGAGAAACAGAACTGGTCCACCCACAACTGCTCTGGCTATGAAAGCAGGTCAGAAATGGAAATTCTGTAGAATTGGCTCATTTCATGACCCCCTACAGCCTAAGTATCATCTACAAGACACAAATCAAAGTCTAATGGAATATTATTTTCTGAAGAAGGGTCTCGACCCGAAACGTCAGCTTTCCTGCTCCTCTGATGCTGCTCGGCCTGCTGCGTTCATCCAGCTCCACAACGTTTTATCTCAGATTCTCCAGCATCGGCAGTTCCTACTATCTCTGTAATGGAATATTCCCCACTTTCATGGATGAATATAGCCAAAAACAACACTCAAGCAGCTCGACACTGTCAATACAAAGCAATCCAACTTGATTGGCGCCCCATCTGCCAGATTAAACATTCACTCCCTCTACTAATGATGTACAGTGGTAGCAGTGTATATCATTTACTAGATACAATGCAACACCAAGGCTCCTTCAACAGCACCTTAAAAATTTCTATCATCTAGAAGGGCAGTAGATGCATGTGAGCATTACATGCAAATTCTCCAAACCATACACCATTCTGAGTAGGAATACATTGCTATTTATTCACTGTTGCTGTGTCAAAAACCTGGAGTTACTTCCAACAGTTCTCTGGGTGTACCTACACCATATGGACTGTCATGGTCCAGGAAGGCAAATTCACCACTACCTTCTCACAGGAAATTAGGGACAGGCAATAAATGATGGCTTTCAAGTGATTCTAATATTCCAAGAATGAATAAAAAAAAGACTACCACCATCAGAATCTGAAGAAAGGATATATTTGAAATGTTCACCTGTTTTTAACTGATGTTTTTAACTAGTTACATGTTTTTAGCCTTTTTAGTTTCAATTTAATGGTTTCACTTGTTATAAGTATAATTTGTAGGTGCAAAAGCAGTTTAAACAGAACTGTTAGACAGTAATAGGTCAGGTCCATCTATATATAGAATCTTAGCAGTTTTGCACTTCTCCCTTTCAAACATTACATCCACCTTGACCATATTATGATCACTATTAGATAAGCATTCATGCATTATTAGCTGTTAACTAAATCTGGCACATTATTCATCCCTATGGCCTGGCTTATGTTGGTTCAAGGTCATATTCAGGAAAAATATCTTGAACATTCAAGAAATTCATTCCCTTTCTAACGAGAACTAAACTATTTAGCTTAATTTATATGCAAGTTAAAATCTCCCAATAAAACTACGACACATTTGCTAATTGTTTGTCTCATCTCTGCATTTAAATAAGCTATCAATTCACAGCTGCACTCAAAACAAGGATACATTACTAAGCCAGGGTGATGCATAGCTTTGAGGGAACTTGTAGGTGGTGGCTTTTGTTTCCCTTGATCTTTTAGTTGGTAAAGATACTGCCAAAAGGTCCTTGACGAGGGCTTAGGTTAGTTTTACCAAGAAAGTACACAACTGCTGCCACTTTCTAGAGGGCTATAATACAAAGGGGAGAGCAGTTATCCTGAAGCCCTGATTAGATGACACCTGGTTAAAGTCCTCTGAGCAGATGGGAGCACCTTAAAGAAGATTATATTGGCATTGCAAAAAAGATTTACCAGAATGATATCTGGACTCCTGGATTAAATTAAGAGGAAATATTGCTCCAATTGGAATAAGTTCCCTTGGAATTTGCAAGTTAAGAGGCGATTTTGTTTGACATTTTCAAGATATTAAGGAAAACAGATATGATAGATAGAAACTATTTCCACCTGTGACTCTAGAACAACTGTCAATATGAAATACGAGACTGAGCAATTTTTACAAACTAAAAATATTAGGGAATAAGTGTTGGAATGGTGTCCTGAGCGACAAATGTCAAAGGTGTTTGAGTATACTACGAGGAGAGACTTCTCTTGCAAGCCATCCTTCCCTGCATAATAGAATAAGATGGCTGAGATTTATAGCTCATAAAAAGATCAAATATGACGAAAAGTTTCTGTTTTACATCGATGGTAAAGCTTTTCTAAAAGAAGTCTAGATTTCAGAATCATAGCAAATGGGTGCAAGCTACTTTTGAAATGCATTTTACAAGATAACTAGGTCAGTGAGTCCTTCCAGAAAATTGACCAAATCCAGCATCTCAGAAAGCAGGACTCCTGCAATGTTAATAGAAAACTGCTAGTACTGTTGAGTTTATGACTAGTTGTATAAGCATTATGGTCCATAATCTTATTTTTGGTTTAGGATAATCAAAGATTGACTTTAGCTCAGCAAATCCAGAGGTTGGAAGATCTTGAGCAGTTCAAAACAGCACAAAACAAATTTGTCCTAGAAAGGATTTGTGAATAGTTCAGGGAATAAATTACCCTAGTAGGCCCTTAGCTTCTGCAACTTCCAGACTTAGCATGTTTGATTGGAAATTTGCAGAATATTAAAAGACTGAGAAATTCTAAGCCTTCAGTTTTAAGAGTACTCATCTAAGACGACCTCACAATTCGCAGGAATGAACTGGGAAGAATCAATTGAGTCGAACTTGAAATGATTTGAGATAGAGGGCCAAGCTTTCTGGATTTCAGAGTCTGCAGAGTGGTGATGCTTGGAAGCAGGTTGACATGTTGTTGTGCTGTATGTTTTAAGATTTTTCTAAATTGTCTTTTATATTTACATAACTTGGATCTTATTTATTTCTTCTTCTTTGTGTAATAAACTTCTGTTGTTAATAAAACCGCAGCTTCCGGGTCTATGTTTCAGTGACTGACCACCACATTAACTTAAAAAAAAGTCATCAAACCAGAATTCATTCTGGGATCTGACTTGTCCAGTAGTACTGTCAGCTGAGATCATAAGGGCTTATAGTTACAAACCCGTATCCCATCCATCAGCTGTGGCAAACTATTATATTCTTTTGTTTCCAGTTGCAATGATAAAGTCAAAAGAGAACAAAACTAACTCGTTAACACAAACTTGGCTTTTATTATTTTAGGCATCATGGGAAGAATAACACAATACTGTATGGACTCTTCTGATGCCGCATTTCCTGTAGTAACTAGGATCTGATTAAACAAAGCCCTATGTTTCAAGTAAGTTACTGTGACATACCTCCTCAGGCAGGGTGATAACCAGTTCATGTTCTGTTTGTCCGATCAAAGTCTGTAAGAAGTATTCACTGCACGCTGCCAGGACAGCCCTGTGGGCACGGAATTCCTTCCTCTCCACCAGAACAGTCACATCGCAGAGGATATCCTGCTTACGCTGGTCGTTGAGGCACAGGAGGATATTTGTACAATGCACTGTTGACTCATATACATACATGGGTGATTCAGGCTTCTCATCCACAGACATTCCGTTCTGACCCTAAAATAAGAAATGACAGAGACGCTGGATTAGTTTAGAGTGCACTCACATGGTCGAAAACATGCATTTTCTTTTTTACAAAGTATAATGGGCAGTAGTTGTTCAGAGTTTCGTCATTCGTTTTATTCTGGGTATTTTTGGCTTCCGCATTTCAAATCATGCCTGAAGGTGGGCCCAATATCCCAGGGGGAAGTGTTTTCACTTGCCCAAATATATGAGTAAATTTTTTGCATTTCCAGGAATAGACAAAGAAGCCTTCCAAATTTATATTTTCAGGAAATCCTACTTATCGCTATACGGCGGCAAGAAAACTACACCGGACTAGCTTCTGATGCAGTTTAAAAACATGTTACCAACTGCTCTGTTAAACTGTGGTAGAAATAATATTGTTTAATTCTGGTTCTTTTCATGCCATTTCTTATCACTCACTTGTTCTGACCATCAATTGTAGAAGGTAACAAACATAAATTGAATAATATTGTCAAATAACTGACTGGCCCAAGATGACTACTTATTAAAATACTACATATTTTTCTTTCGGGCTGGCAACCAAACACATGTTTGAAAAATCTCACAGATATTTGTATTTGGATTGAATGATTTGGTCCTTCTCTCAGAAATGGGCACAGTTGAAAGTGAATTTTTAACAGATGTATCAAATGAAACAGCAATATGTTGGGTGGCATTCAAATTTTGTAGCAGAATTCATGTAGAGGAAGATATGCATTTGAAACTTTGGTTCTGTCTGCTCAATATTTCTTTCATTGAAAATAAAGAGGAGAAAATCAGGTGCAGTGGGTAGCAGGATTTATGATGCTAGGCGAGGATCCTGATTGTGAATTGGGGTGTGGCTGCAGGCACAAACATGTGCCCCAATACTGAAATACTGGTGTTTCAGTACTATGTTCCCTGACAGTGTCCCAATAAGTCATTATGTCCACAAAGACTATAGCCATTTACCTCCATTAGGTCACAATTGCTAAAATTGTTAATTGTTAATATTTTACTTGCTTGAACTGCTTGAAAGTTCAAAACACAATAAAAAGCAAAAGAATATCATTTGCAGTCAAATATTAGAGATAAATACTTAATAATAAAACATCTTAATCACTAACTCTTGTTATTTTCAAAACATACATCAACTTTTATCATGACCAAGTCTGAGCTTAAAAGACAATCATTTCTGTGGCTTTATACTAATTTATGATTGTAGTTAGTTGTAGTTACCTGACAGAAAAAAAACTTAACTTGCCATACCTGTAAATAACTACAATATTTGAGGAGAAGCATGCAAATAACGAAGCAATCATTTGTCACTTTCATAAGCGCCTCACAACATTTCCATCATATAAGTGAGTTTGCATTTAAGCTCAGCCCTGTCACTGATGCGCAAAACCTCTTCTGTGGGAATTGGAAGTCTACCAGTCTGTATTCTGCTTTAAATATTCAACAAGTGTACCATATTCTTGCACAGGATAATGAACTGAAATGTTTTTTGACAAAAAAGGAAAATGCATTTGGTATAATAAATCATGTAAAGGCAAATTCTAACGTCAAATGAGTAACTTGCACAATAATTCCCCTCCCCAACCACAAATTACATTCTGTTCACACATGTTTTGAAAAAAATCTAAAAGTAATTTAACAAAAGCATCAAGGATTGGTTAATTAGAGATATGCAACTTCATTAAAATTTAAAAGTTCACAGCTTTCACAATATTACTGCATGATACAGGTTTCCATTTTAGGTGTGGAGTTTTATTAGCAGGCTGCTGGTAGTTTCAGCATAGCTAAAATTAAGAATGTGTTACCGTTGGGTTTATTCTAGGGTACACGTGAAAAACTATCCTCATGTTAATTTTCAGAATAATACCAATGTCTTTTGAAAGACCTCTTATGTGCTTCATTAAAATTTAGTTAACTCTTGAACCTGTTGAAGGTTCCTTCGAACGTAGGAACCAAAAATGAATGATCAAGAAGTCCAGCTCAAGTTTGTAAAAATATATCAAAATGTTTTCATTCTCCTACTGCTGAAGCATAACATATTTAGAGGCACAAATTTGCACACTGCCACTTCCTTTACTTTCCCATTTTTCTTCAAAAAAAGTGGATGATGAGAGAAACCACAAAAAGTTTGAAAAACCAGAAAATACTTTGATCTACTGAGGTGATGCATTACATATTGTAAAAAGTCATTTTGTACGTAAAAGTGGGAGAAAACTGTCATGAGGTTTTAGACAGTATCTGCTGATGGTGTTTGAATACAACATATATTGTAACACTATGAACAAACTTTTTATATACAACCTCTAAGATAAAAGGCAGTTTCAAGGCATCATTAGATTGTAAGATAAATGGAAGCTAAACCACACAACAATTAGCAGCAGCTACCAAAATCTTGATAGGAAAAGGTGGGATGAACATCCTGATATTTACTTTCAGGAAAAGAAACTAAACCAAGTTGGTCAAGATGGAAGTTGGGCAGGAATGATGACAATCTGATGACAGTGTTGTGTTCAAGAGAAGGGACGGGCAGGCATTGTCGGGATACATGTGAAAGTCTGAAGCTCGTATTGTCGAGATACAACATCTAGAAGAGGAAAGAGTCAAGGACAGATACTTGGATAGCGCATGATGATTAGTGAGAGGGCACACTCTAGGGCTATAAATAGGGTTGTTTCAGTAACAGGCCATGGTCAAAAACTTGATTGCATGCATATGAACCTAGGGTTGTAGGAAGTTTGGAAAGAAAATGGAGATGGCACAGCAATTCATAAGGACAGTGGGTCAAAGGTAAGGTGATGGAAGGTATAACAACAGAGGCTTTGAATTGGAAGGAGAGAAAACTAATGAGAGTTAGCTATTTAAAAGCATACCAATCAAAAAGCAATACTGGGTGGTTAGTAGTTTGATGGAATGAATTCAAGTAAACAGGAAATGGACCAGCAGGACAAAATTAACCCGATAGCATAACAGAGGTAGGAAAGAAATTAGATTTTAAGGATTTGGTGTTAAAATCGCAAAATCATGTTCGCAGATTATTCTTGTTGCTTGTTTTTCTTTTTCCTTATATGTACATGAACATTATACACGCAGTTGATGGCAGATTCTATGAGCCTGTTCAAACGTACACCATGTAGAAACAAGGAAAAAAATTAAATATCAATCCTGCAGTTTTGGTGAGGAATAACTTACAGTTGACTACCGGAGAAAATCTATGTCCAATTTGTATTACAAAACACCCCAGCAAGGAAGTAAATTAAATTCTGACCTAACAGTCGTCAATCAAAGTATGGTACAGTAAAGTTACTTCATGGTTAGCAGACTGATAGCCATGTAGGCAGTATTAAACTGCACTTCATGACTAAGGAAAGGGTAGGGAAAGAGCATAAAGATCGTAACCTCTCTTTTAAATTAAGAAACAAAATAGCTAACTACACTTTGTGAAACACCATTCAGACATCCTTAGGGGTCAACTGCAGCTCATCTTTATCAATAAATCTCAAAGTACCCTGAAAACCTGGGCAAACAATCTAAGACAGCAAACAAGTGCAGTTCAGAGGCATTTGTCACCGCCAGAGGCATTTGTCTTTTGCATGAGGCATTGAAGACTCGATCCTTTCAGGTGAATGTAAAAGACTCCATGGATCTATTTTGAAGAGGATCAGCGAGTTCACGCTGATGTCCTGAATAATACTTATTGCGCAGTCACATAGTTTCACTAACTTGCTATTTATTTCCTCCTTCAAGTACCATGCCAACTCTCCTAGTATCCATTAGTACTCAAGCACACAAAAAAACATAGCATTCCATTACTTGAAGTTCCTAAATGTAGACTACACTATATTGACAGAATCACTATCATTCATTAAAACATATTTTGACAGGTCTTGATTGCTCTAATATTTGATGACAGCTTATCACACTTCGTGACAGGTCAACACCTCTTGACAAGTCTTGACAGGTTGGACAATTCCAAGAGATTTATAGAGCTCTCCAATTTCAAATAACCTTCCTATCCACCCCCAGCTCCCTTTCTAGCCTCACCTCCTCTCTTCCATTCCACCTCCCAACCCTCCCTTCCAGTCACCAACCAGATTCATCCCTCCCATCGACCAACCAGGTCATACCTACTACCAGTGTCCACCTATCACCACTATTCCACCAATACCCCTCCATCCCCCCTTTACCTGCAGTTCCCCCTACTCCTACATCTAGTCCTGAAGAAGGGTAATACCCGAAACGTTGACTGCTCCTTTCCTCTAGACGCTGTCTGGCTTGCTGTATTCTTCCGGTCTCCTGTTTGTCTACCTGAGCCAATTACCACTCTGTCAGTTCACTTTTGATCATCACCAAAGTGATGGAAGGGGTCACAACAGTGCCATCAAGCAGCAATTGCAAAGGAATAACCTATTTACCAATGAATGGTTTGGGTTCCGTCATATCCACTCAGCTCTTGACCGCATTACAACCTACAGTCCAAAAGCGCTGAATTCTAAAGTGAGGTGAGAAATCCCGCCCTTTGTGTCAAGCACTGGGGAGATTACTTGCTGGAGAATTCCTAGTCTCTGACCTGCTTCTTTAGTTGTAGTATTTATACGTGTTTCCAATCAACCTGTTCAGAAATGTTATTACACACTTCTAGAGTGAGTCTAACCCCATAGATTTTGACATCCTTCCCAAGGTGGAGGGACCAAAACTGACTTACATGAAAAAGAACTACTGTTCTAGCCACTTGAATGCTGTTGTGACGTAATTATTTCACTTTGGATGAATGTAATTTTGACATTATTTTTTACACTCACATTTGTAAATTTTAAACTCGTGCCCTTGGTATTTGAACACTTTACCAAAATGAATAACTTTCTTGCCTCAAGTTCTGTTAATTCCTCTCATAATCTTGAAACAAGTTATTTTATTCTAGTTACACTAAGACTTGCAGCAAGATTACCAATACTAACCTGACAAATCTGAAACATTAATCTCTTTGTGTATTTCCAGAAAATTTATTCCATAGGTCCTTGTTTTAGTGTAGCTACTAATATCCAATAATTATTTAGATTTATATGTAGAACATGGCTACAGTTGCAAAGTTATTGATTAAATAAGATACAATAATATAATCATAGTTATCAGATGCATATTAGACTTATTCTAAATGTATCCTTCAGTGTAATGCGATTAAAATTGTTGTGACACGTGTATAATATTATAGTTTGAGGTTTCGATTTCAAAATAAGGCAATTAGATACTGTTTAGTTCTATGAAGGATAATAGAAGTCGTCAATTTGGAACAGTGACTAGAACTATATCAGTTCCAAGAAAGCATGTGACTGCAGAAGAGTGTCTGTGAAAACTCTTGTGATCTTAATAGATAAATGTTTATACTGTTGTGTTTACCAGAGGCAGAGTAAACACATTAAAGTAATTAGGTTGAATAGTACCTTGTTGTCAAGGGCAGTCATCCTCACTTCCCTTTGAGTTTAACTCTGTTGTTCATTTTAGGTCCAAGGCTGTAATGAAGTCAGGAACTAAGTGGCTTGGTGGAACCCAAAATGCGCATCAGTGAACAGGCTGTTGCTCAGTAAGTGCCACTTGATAGCCCAGTCAATGATACCTTCACTGATGATTGAAAATAGACTACTGAGGCTTTAATGCATCGGATTGGAGTTGTTAAGCTTTTCATGGTAAGGCATACCTGAGCAAATTTCCACATTTCTGAGTAGATGGTAGTGTTGTAACAGTACTGGAACACTTAGTTAGGGGCACAATTAGTTCAGGAGCATGAATTTACTCTCGCTGGAAATGTTGTCTAGACTCAGCCTGTGTAGAATCTTGTGCCTTCAGCCATTTCATGATATATGTATTGTGTGTACATATATACACAAATATACCAATTCGGAGCAGGAGTAGGGGTTATTTAAGCCCAAGCTTGGTCCACCATTCAATAGGTTCATGGCTGATCTGATAACTACCTTAAATCCACATTCCTCCCTACCCTTGATAACCTTTCACCTCCTTACTTAACAAGAATCCATCCATCTCTGTCTTAAACATATTCAAGGACACTGCTTCCGTTGAATTTTCAGGAATAGAGTTGAAAAGACTCTTGGCCATAAGGAAAAAGATCAGCTGTCTCTGTTTTAAATGTGCGACCCCCTGATTTTTAAACAGTGGCCCTTAGTTCTAGATTCTCAATTAAGAGGGGAATATGTTCTCCATAATTACCTTTTCAGAACCCTTCAGGATCTTAGATGTTTCAATCAAATCACTTCATACTCTTCTAAGTTTCAGTGGATACAAAGCTGGCCTGTCAAACCTTTACTCATAACAGAACTTGCCAATTCCAGGTACTAACCTAGCAAACATTCTCTGAACCATTTTCAATGCATTTATATCTTTCATTTAAGTAAGGTGACCAATAATGTGCACAGAACTCCAGGTGTAGGGTCTCACCAGTGTCCTGTATAAGTGAAGGATAACCACATGACGTTTGTATGCAACTACTCTCATGATAAATGATGAATGTTATTAGCTTTCCTAGTTTCTTGCTGTACTTGCATACTAACCTCTTGCAATTCATACATACGAGTTCAAAAATCTCTCACTATTTAGATAATATTCTTTTTTTTATTTTTCCTGTCAAATGGACAAATTCATATTTTCTCACTTTGTATTCCATTTGTTACATCTTTGCCCACTCACATTACCTATCCAGATCCATTTGTAGTCTCCTTAACTTCTGTGACAATTTGCGTTCTGACCTAGAAGCAAATTATTGCAGATGCTAGACCTGTTGTGATCTCCAGATTTGTTGTTTTCAGTGCATTCCTAAGTATTTTTGTGTCATCAGCATATCTGGCAATTATACCTTCTGTTCCTTCATCCAAGTCATTTACACAAATTGTAAATACTTGAGACCCTAGTGCCAATCTCTGTAGCACACCACTTGTTATATTTTGCCAATCTGATAAAAGACCCTTCTATGCCTATTGTCTGCTTCTTGTTAACCAGCCAATCTACCATCCATGACAGTCTGCTATGCCCAACGCCAGCTGATTTCAACTGGTGTGTCAAGGTGAGAAGTGTGCTGCAAAATTTTCAGAAAGCAGCGACACTTTACCCGAGTGTCGAGGATATGCCTATGTTTCTGATCTCTTCCAGACCCTCGGTGTCCAATATTGATGGCAGTATCTGCTGACACCAGGTGCCTCTGTTGATTTCACATGTGCAAGCCTCCAGAGCCGTGCATGCTTAGAGTTCTGAAAAGAAATTGGCGCGTCGTAGAATTGTTTGACTCATTGAAGTGTATCTAGATACTAAAAAGGTTGGGAACCACTGACCTACACTATGGGCTTTAATTTTCTGCGACTACTTTGATGTGATACTGTATCAAATGCATTCAGGAAGACGTGTGCAGTGAAATGAATTGGCTTAAGGCTGGCATGTGTGATGCTAGGAACCTCAGGAGGAAGCTGAGATGGATTGTCCACAAAGCACTTCTGACTGAAGATGTTTGCAAATGCTACACTTTTGCATCCATGTGCTGGCATCCCCATCATTGAAGGCTGTGGAGCCTCCTCATCCAGTGAATTGTTTAATTGTTCACATTCACAACTGTTTTTGGCAGGACTGCAGATCTGACCCATTTTCAATGGGATCACTTTATTGTCGCCATCATGCCGCTTACCCTGCTTGGCATGCAAGTAATTTCTGCATTGGAGCATTACAGGATATTGTCATAGTCTGAAATAGCCTAGTAAGCTCCAGTCAAGCGGTATTTAGGATTGGTATTAAGTGCTGGCTCAGACAAAACATTCACATCCAGTTAATAAAGAGAAAGTACATGTTACGAGACTAATATACTTCATGACAGTTTTGTTTTCTAGATTTCCCAGCTTACAACAAAGATCTCCACCTCCCAAAAAAAGTTACAATATAGGCAAACAAGAATATCATGAAATTAAAGTATGTTCTCAAAAGAAGTTTACAAGGTGGGTAATGTGAAACAAACCACAAAACAGTTGTGTCCTAATTCTGTCAGCCTGAGTTAGGAGCCCCATAAAATCTCAGGCCATATATTTATTAAGTTAAAAGGACAATTGCCTGCTAAACCAAAGAGGAAAGTTCTGAACTCACGTTCATACTATTCATAATCGTTATTTGCCTCTAGTGTTGTAATGATATGAAAGTTATTTCTGCAGAGCATTATTACAATAGTATTGGACTTAGAATGAAATTTCAATTACAATCCATGAAGGTACTGTTTTTCACTGTAAATTCAGTTTATGCAATGAATCCATTCAAAGGGCACTTTGTTTCTGTTTCTTTTAAAAAAGAATCTTGAATTACAGTCAGTTGAGAAAAAAACACAAGAAACTGCTATGACGTTTGTATTATACTCAACTAGAATTATTACTGTAAAATGTGAACAGGCTGACAAATGTACAATATTGAAATTGAGAGATTGAAACCAAAAATACTCTAATGCAGGACAATGAATAGGACTGCCTTTGAAAGCATGAGTTTTAAACTATGTTCTTTGCATCCAAGTGAACCTGGTAAGACTACATTTATTGCTCCTCCTGGCTGACCCGAGAAGTTAGAGGCAAACCTCCACCACATGGTTTCTCCAGGACATTGATTTTACAAGCACTAACTTGCAATAATCAGGGAATAAATGTTTCCTATACTAAACGCACTCATCTATACATCAATCACTGTGTCCCCCCATGACAAACATCTAATGTTGTCATCATTCACCTCCTCTCTGAGTCAGCATCAGCTCAGTGGTAGTACAATTACCTCCGAATAAGAGGAGTGCAGATTCAATCTCTACTCCAGAGATTTATGCACATAATCAGGACAGTTCTATGGGAATATTGTAGTCTTCCAAATGAGGCACTGCCTGCTTGCTGTGAGTGGGCATAAAAGATCCTGCGGTACCACAAAGTTGATCACAGGATTTCACCTGGTATCTTAGCCAACATTTATCCCTCAACCCAACGTTATCAAATTAGTTTATCTGGTTATTTATCACTTTGTTGTGTGAAAATTGACTGCAATTGCGAAAACAATTACTTGGGCTGTGAACCACTGTGGGATATGACAGACATTATGCAATCTCAACTTCTTACTGGAATTTTAAAAAAAATTTAAGATTTTAAGTATGCAGCAGAATTCCAGTAGAGTGATGGCTATGTTATTGGACTAGTTATCGAAAGTCTGGACTAATGAGATGAAAGATTAAATTCACTGTAGCAAATTGCAAATTTAATTCCATTTGTTAAATGAAGCTAGGATAAAAAAAAAGCCTAATATCAGTTTTAGTGACCAGGAAACTGTTAGATCATTGTAAAAGCACCTGATTCACTAATAGCTTTAGAAAAACATAACTGCTGCCTTGTCCAGCTCCAGCTTATAACATAACTCCAGACAAGCTGTTGGGCGTTACCATTGACAAGAAAATGAACTGGACTAGCCGTATAAATACTGTGGCTACAAGAGCTCACCAGAGGCTGAGATTTCAGAAGTGAATAACTCACTTTTCAACTTCCCAAAACTTGCCCACCAACACAAGCACAAATCACAAGTGCGATAGAAAAATCTCCACATTCCTGGGTGAATGAACACTCTTGAAGCTTGACACAATTCAAGACAAAGCTGCCCATCAATTGGCACCCTACCCACTACTTTAAACATTCACTCCCTCTGCCAATGACACATGATGGCAACAGTTTGCATCTAGAATATGGACACAAGCAATTTACCAAAGCTCCCTGCAACACCATCTTTCGAACTGGTAATATCCATCACCTAGAATGGCAAGAGCAGCATACATATGGGAATGCCAACACCTGTAAATTCATTTACAGGTCACACATTGTGCTGACTTAAAAGTATACAGTTGTTCCTTCAGTTCACTGGATCAAAATCCTGGAACTGCCTTGCTAATAGTAATCTAAGTATATCTACATCATGTTGACTGTGGCGGTCCTGGAACATAAAAAGTAGGAGCAGGAGTAGACAATATGTGGCCTATTGTTCTTGTCCACCATTAGATAAGATCATGGCTTTTCTGATTGTGGCTTCAAATCTATTTTTCCATTTGCTCTTCATAGCCTTGGAACTCAGTTTAACAAAAACATTGAACAACCTGCCTCGATTGCTCTCTGGGGAAGAGGAGTATAGATGATCAACCCTCAGGAGAGAAAAAAAAACTTCTTATTTTGACCTTAAGTAGAGGGACCCTTGGTTATACTCACTTATAAAGGTTTATAGTTTCATTTTGTCAGAAAAAACTGAAAATCACTGGAACCAGTTATGTAGACAGAGGCCTCACTTGGAATCAGTTTTGTTGATCTGTGAACATAATCTTCTTGCTTCATATTAAGATTCCAAAAGTATAAGCATGTCTCCCTCTTGGACTGGCCCTTTACATTTTGCATCATGGGTTGGTTACTGTTATCCATAAATTCCACATGGATCTGCGTACATTATCTCATTCGCTCTGCCGAGTGCTTCCCAGGACTTTGGTAACCTCGGCTGGTTTGACAGTCTGAGTCCACAAACGCTCCATGGTTGTGGCAGCTGTTGAAAACTGACTCGAGTTCTGGTCTATCCCATAAGGAAAAACGTCCTTTTAACCTGTGAAGTCCCCGTAGAATCTTATATGTTTCAATAAAATCATTTCTCAATCTTCAAAACTCCAATGGATATAAACCCAGTCGATTCAACCTTTCGTCATAAGGCAACCCATTCATTACAGAAATTAGGTGCATGAACCTTCTCGGAACCACTTGTCATGCAATGCAATCCTGACGTAAGTAAGGAGACCAAAAGTGTGCACAATGCGTTAGATGTGGTCTAACTAAGGTACCGTACAGCTGCAGCAATACTTCTCTACTTACTTTTTCTGTCCCCAAGCTTGTGAGACCTTCCCAGCATTTTGGGAATTTGGAAAATTAAAACAAAACAGCTATCCTGCAGCCACTTCTTGAAGTCAGTCATGTTCTTGGGGATTGTCAGCTATTAGTTTGCATAATTTCTCAATGTCCTTCCCCTAGCAATTGTATTTGGTTTAAATTCCCCCCTCTGTTTCAAGTCTTGGTTTACAAGTATTTCTGGGATGTTATTCAAGAAGGCAGGGAAGCAGAAAACAGGCAAGTACAGGTTCAGTTAGCTCGATATCTGTCCTGGTGCAATTGTTAGTATCAATCATTAAGGAGGTTATAACTTGACACTTGAAAAACTCAAGGTAATCAAGAAAAGTTAGCATAGATTGGAATTATTTGAAGGAGTAACATGGTAGACTGGAGTCTATCGATGTACTTGGATTTCCAGAAGGCATTTGACAAAGTTCCACATAAATGGATATTGTGCAAATTAGGATCTCAAGGTAATTGGAATGCATATTAGCAAGGATAGAAGATTCACTGGCTAACAGAAACCAGAAGTATGCGTAAATGAGTCTGTTACAAATTGGCAGCATGTGAAAGTAGGGTCCCTTAAGTGTCTATGCTCGCACCTCACAGTTTAATAATTTATATTCATGACTTAAATGAGAGGACCAAAGGCATGGTGGTTATATTTGCAGATTACAAAGGTAGGAAAGTATGTTGTGAAGATGACATACTAGTTGATGTAGATAAGTTGAGTGAATGGGAAAAAAAAATGTGCAGATAGGAATATAACTTGAGAAAAAGTCGAGTTGTTCAGTTTGGCAGGAAAATTTAAAAAGCAGAGTGCTACTTAAGTGAAGATTGACTACAAAATACTGAGGTGAAAAGGGATCTAGGTATTCTATTGATTGAGTTACAAAAGGACAGTATACAGTTAAGCATGCAAACAAGATGGTTAATGAGATGCTAGCATTTATTACAACAGGAATTGACAAAAAACAATGTTGTGCTTCCAAATTCAGGGCATTAGTCGGGCCATATTTCACTTGTGCGTATAGTTTCAGTTTCTTTATTAAAGGAAGGGTATAAATGCACTGGACGTGGTTCAGAGAAGGATTACTGCCAGCCCAGCATGGACTGATCCCCAAGTACTTGTGGAGGTGGGCTGAGTTCCTTATTCACCGATTAATTTAAGAGCTTTAATAGGGACAAAGGCAACAAGCTGCCTGATGCCATTTCTATGTTCCCAAAAAAACTCCAGGCAGGTAAATGGCCGGAAGGTCACCTGTGGGATTTTACATGATTCCCCTCTACCAATCTTCAAACTCCCTGGGAGGGACTGTAAAATCCAGCTCAATGCTTCTGGTCATTGGCCACTCACCAGAATGCTTTCTATTTTTATTTCATTCATGAGTTAGTCAGGAAGTATGTCTAGATTTCAAGGGCAGTGGAAATCCAGAGCTTAGCCCGTGCAAACCAACAACCCCATAGGACTAAAAGATGTTTATGATAATGTGGTAAGATTATCAAGGTGTTTGGATCAAATGTAGCTTAATGAAGAATTCATTATTTGTGAGCTGAGGGAAACATGCATGCTGGCTGGAGATCTGGTGGGAGCTGCACCTTACCACTATTTGAGAAGGTCTGCCAGAATTAAGTGCCCTTAAATGACATGTGTGGACCTTGCCCAGGATTGAGAGGCATGGGAACAGAACTCTTGCCCCCCTTGAGGTCTGACGGTCAATCGGAAACCAGCAGCTCTCCATTGTTGCTCATGCCACTGGGAGTGGCATCAGAGGCTGTGCGAGAAGGAGTGAGTGCTTGCAAAAAGACCAAGTGTGTAGCTTTCAATAAGACAGCCCTTCCCAACGCCCATGATCAGGCACTGAGTCACTCTGCATGAGGGACTGACATCCCAAATTGGAACGGTTTTACTTTTTGGAGTACCATCGAGCAATTTACCCCATGTATTGCTGATTAAATAACCAAGGAGGTCCTTAAGTGAACATTAATTGTCATTTAAGTATTTTTATTAGGTCAAAATGCTTCTTGTGCTAGTCTTAATTGGACTGAGATGATAAGGTGCAAAGTCTACACCCTGCACTCTCTCACCTAATTAAACTTGGGCCCTCCAAATCCGTGCTCAGGGAGGGGGAATAAGTTTTGCCTAAAACAAAAACAAAGTTGCTGGAAAAACTCAGCAGGTCTGGCAGCATCTGTGAAGGAGAAAACAGAGTTAACGTTTTGGGTCCGGTGACCGTTCCTCAGAAGTTTTGCCTAATGTTTGTGATTATTAGTTGCTCCAGCTGGTTCTGCCCCAGTGTAATTTTTCTGTTTTTTGCATGTGGTACCCATAAAGCATTAATTAACAATATTTGATTTGAGTGTATTTGTGGTGGGCATCTGGAACTCACTCACTGGGTGGTAGATGCACAAGCAATCAATGTATTTAAGAAGTATTTAGATAAACACTTGAAACACCATAGCATACAAGTCTACAGACCAAGTGTTGGAAATGGGATTGGAATAGGTAGAATGCTTGATGACTGGTATGGTCACGATGGGCCATAGAGGCTTTATCTGTGCCATAAAAAATCTGATTCTATAACAAAGTTCAAAAGGTAAGCTTTGGAAATTTTCCCTTTAAGACACACTTTTGAGCCATTGTTGTTATGTGGAGTCTACTGAAATGCAATACAACTTACCCCATCAGAAGGCAGAAAATAGAAATCTTTACTGCATTACTGAACACTGACTGCGTAATTCTTTCTGCAAGGCTATTCAAAATCACGCTTGAAACGCTGATGCTCCCCATCATTGACATAAATCAGAATATCAACAACTCCAATCGATCTGCACATTGCACCACAAAATTATGGAAACTGCTTAAAGAAAATGCACCATATCCTATTTCCAATACAAACAAAAACACTATTGACTACACTTAAGACAATGATCTAACCTCAAGATCAGTAATGAAGCTTGGATAGTTCACAACGCCATCTGAAGGCTTTATACAAATTCAGGCTTTGTATTTCAATGTATTTACAGAATACATATACTGTGCATCAAGATTATCCCACTTGGGTTAAGATGTCAAATGGAAAGTTTTGTTGAATTAGTGCCACACAGTCCAGTGACAACATCTATTACCACATGTCATATTGATTAAAAAAAAATCTGTATTCATTGTAATCAACACATAACACAAGATCCTCTCCTCAATTCTATTCATTATAATCAATACATGACTACAAAGCTGTGAAACTTATTTTTGGATACAAGCACTCCTTACCAATTCTACACAGAAAGAGTATTCCTGGCTCAAATCCACCAATAAGCGGAGAGGTCTCTGATGCAACTTACATTGCTGATGCATGTCAGAAGTCTGAGGAAGTCCTGTTGTGCACACACAAACGGCACTTACTCAGGAAATTTGAAGTTCTGATCGCAAATTTGTACGCTGCTGGATTGCTCCATGATTTTAATCACATGGGATCACATGGCCATAATTACAGAGAATTGGACTGTCCAGTGTGTGTTTACCCTGGCCAATGGACAGATTTACTTAGGTACGAAGCTAGAGTCACTCAAAGTAAACCAGCTGGAGTGTCGAAGCATCGCAGCACCTCAGCAAATACATCCCCTTGCAGCAGTGCTAGCGCCACCGCTGATAATACTTTACCTTCTCCTCACCAGACTATGTTCAGTCCCCACCCAGCAATGCTACCCCTTCTCCTCCCCACCTGACAATCTTCATCCCCTTAACCTGGCAATGTTCGAATCCACTCAGCAACAATGATTAACCCTCAACCCAACTCACTCTCAACCCCAGACAATGCTCATGGCCTCCCACACCTCTCGCTGGCCAATCTGTGTTGAAATAGGCAGCATTATTGAGGATCTTGTAGGAAGGGTAGGTGGGTGGAGTGGGTAAATGGCTAACCCTTGCCAAGGGGTAGGTGGGGAAGTGGGTGAGGCTGAGCATCATGGGAATGTCTCTTGATTACACATGACCAACCTCATTTAACTAAGCACATTTTCAGCTAAGTATTGATCACAATAATGAAAATTCTGATGTCGCTCATTTTTGCACCAAGAAGCCTGGAGTCATAGAGTCCCAGATTTGCCTCAACAGACACAGGCGCAAGCGCAATTTGATCCAAATCCTCATACATTCCTTAATTATGGGGCTTCAAACTAACTCAAAGCTGTTGTTTTAACTTAAAACTTGTGGTCAAGCAAATGCCATACAAGAATATAAGTTTCATTTTTGCTTTGAGTCTAATGGTGTAGACATTAACTCTGAGCTGAACCTGGAAGAGGGTTGCTTGTGGTTGGGGGATTTGTTCTGTTGGTTGGATGGAGAAAGATAAGAGATCCATTTCAGCTGATGGTGGATTAAAGTTATTTTTGATAGCTGTGTGGAGAAGGAAACTATGTTTATTCAGTTTAAAGATAGTTGTGGGAGATGACATTTATCTAAGAGATAAGAGTAGGAGATGATGTTTGTATTAGAAATTATTGTGGGTGGGGTACTGGTTTTATTTTTAGCTCATGGTGGGTTTGTCAGAAACTATTTTTAAATACTGTGCACACATTCATTTATTCTCTACCCCAAAATGAGAGGTGTATTTTTAAACTCAGGGACCCATAAAGTGTGTGGCAGGATGATTCAACTTATTTTTCCTGCCTTTTTATAGACTTACTGTACCATGATTCCTCCCACTCAAGGCACATTTGGAAAGGAGAATATCACTTGACATGGGGTTTTATCAAGGGGCTGACGGGTAGGTCACAAAGTGCAACAGTAACCAACACTTCAAGTAATCTCAATGACCAATTGCACAAAAATGCACCAGTCATTCACTTCTGAAATGAGCCAGATGGAACAGGCTGACCAGAGCCCTATATCTGACTTGTAATGGGATAACCGACCCATATCTTAATCACTACATACAAAACCAACAGACAATGGTGAAAATAGTCTTCATTACTTGCCTTCCTACTCTGGTAAAGAACCTGGCATAGCCAAAGAGAAAAACTGCAACTGCACGTCTAGTCCAATGGATTTGGATTTTCTCCAGTAAGATAGTTGTCATAGTTTACTTTATGTACCATAAACTACAAAGTTATGACAAGTCTGATTGCTTAGTTGAGTAATGCAAAACTCTAGGTTTGAAAAATAAGGCTGACAAATTGTATCCCACAGATTTAAAACTAAAAACATGCTTCATACTTGCTAAGAATGAAATATTACAGATCTCTATATTGCTAATCTGTAAAGCTTTCCTGGAAAAGTGACCTTTATTATTAAATGAACATGGTGCGTTGTAACCTCCTCCTGGGAAATAATTCTTCTGCCTATAAAAGAGTTAAACTTTGAATATACAAGCCACATCAAAAGCCAAGTGCAAATTGTTTGCTTTACAGAAACTCATTGCACGGTTTCATAATCTTGGCCATCAATGCAATGAAACAATTTAACAAGTATTATTGTCACCAGCACTCAAGTTAGATGGTCCGGTGATCTGCCACTTCCAGCAAGGAGCTACTTTCTACAGCTCTTTAATGATGGAAATTTATATCCTGCATGTTCACAACTTCCCAAGATGGTATCTCTATGGATGTCCATAACATTCCGATTGGCTCCAGAGAACTTGGCTGGTCTATCTACCGTTCATTGTCTGGCTCAAGAGAAGCACACAATTTAAATTTCAATTTATTTCTGTGGCGGTCAAAAGAGTATGCTAGTATCTAAGACCTGAGCGTCAAAAACTAATGGTACAAACTACTCCGTCCATGGCCTTCTATTTCAAGTCTTACAAAGTACACTAGGAGGCTGATGGAGACAATGAAGATGCTTAATATGCCCGTGAGGCATAAAACACAATAACATTGCAAGAAGCAATCTTCTCCTTTGCTAGTTTTCTCTCCAAATAATATACTTCACTTTTTTGAGTAGAAGTGTAAGTCCCTAGGCTGGGAGTCAAGCTTTAGTCTTTTGAGCAGAGAGCCTGACAGTTTAGCAGGTTAGCTCATGGGCTGATACCTTCCTAACTTAGGTACTTTTCCATCTTTGTGGTCAGAGTAGGCAAATAGTTTCATGTAGAATCCTTCCACTTTAAGGATCTGGATTTGAATGTAGCTGAGACTAGTGATTTGAAAATCTGTATACCTGCCAAATGAGACAGATTTGGGTAGTCTCACTCAATTATCAGCTTGATCAAACAACGCAAATTTTCCCTTTCTGGTATCATCACTCATTCTGATGAGCACCAAAAGTTTCTGTGAAACCCCCTTTGACTTTCTCTTTTACATATTATGAAACAAAATTCAGCATAATTGCATTATGAGTTTTAATTTTAAACAATTATCTCACTCTGATTAACCCTTGGAAATCTGCAATCCATCTGACATGATGATCTGTTTTCAAGTTGCCATTAATAATAGGAGCAGAATCAAAGTCCAGAAATGAGGAGCTGAATTTTCCCAGCCCTTGAATGAGATGGCTAATGGACTATCAGTCTGGAAAATATGGTGAGATTGAAAAAGTGAGAATCACAATGTCAAGGAAGTCCAATTTTCCACCCAAGTTTTAGTGAATGATGAGAAGTGTGTTTTGTATGAATTTGGCCAAGTGCTGGAAAATTGGATTTAAATGGTTAGGTGCTTGTTTCTGACCATCACAGACTCAATGGGCCAAAGTGCCTTTTTCTGTGTTGTCAACCTCTATGATTCTATTGGTTTAAATCTTAATAATACCCAATTTCACCTCATTTATGTGTAATTTTTCTACATGGCAGAGAGGAACAAGTTGGTGACAATTTACAATATGGAAGTAAGAACAGGTACTTGGTGTCTCTAGCTCACTGCTTGCTCTTCTGGGTTTCTAGCTTGGATAGCAATCCCCAACATCTCAGGGCATCCACGGGCAGTTATTGCCTACATCCTCCTATCCACAGAGATTGGCATGAGACATGTACCAGCCTCACCACATCATATTTCTGACTAACTTGGAATACATTACTACACTTCAATGCTGCACTTCGGAGTACATCTACACCTTACATTGCAATGCTGCTGCCGGGACACTTGCACACATGGACCTGTCTCATCTTCACTGGAGCAGGATGCATCTTAGGGCTCGTCATTTGCTTTCATAGAGCTCACCCACCTTCCTCCTACATCATGTCTACCTCACCCTGTTATTTTCCAACTCATTCAGAACTTATAGGATCATAATGGTTTTGCAATGTCTTGCTATTCAGCACAGACGCAAAGCTCGTCATAGTTATCAGCAGTGAATGGTAAAGGGAGTGCGCATGTTGCTGTATGGTACTGTGCTACATCAATATTACACATATAGCACAAGCCACGAAATTACATGGCAACCAAAGTCTAAGGGGAGGAGTTCGCAGTAATATTGAATGAAGCTATTCTAAATCAGGGATGTTGTCACAGTGTTGCAAGTCAAGGAGGGTTATCAGGGTCACTGCTGTGGGAAAGTGTTGTGGTGGGAATTTGGAAAAGTCAACTGTGGGGAATGGAAACAGCATACTGGTTATGCAGAGGGGAAATAATTGCGAAGGGAGCCAACTCGATGTACAAGGATGGGAGCTGATAGTGTATTAGAAGACATCTATCATGGTAGGGGGTAGGTCATTGACAGTGACCATCACACTGGCTTCATTGGTGAGTCAGTGCAACACGCTGTTTGGCTTAGCTAAGCTGTAGGATCATGATTCAGAGGGTAATGTTGTGAAATGGAGACTTACATAATAGTTTTGTTGGAACTTACAGACGCTCAGAACTGATGAGTTGACAGGGAATGCCGGAAAGAGAGGAAATGAAGGTTTAGCAGTCTCTAGTTTACCAAGTTCTTCCTACAGCTCTCTCTGCATTCTGTGCTGCCTTCCATCCTCATCTGAATTTCAAATGTGCAATGGAAATGGACATCGTGCCCACAGTGGGTGGAGTAAGTGTTTCTTCTGGTCTGAGTGCGTGGGCTCTACTTTTGAGTGATGTGAGGCCCTTCAAGGGACAATTGCATTCATCAAACACTTAAGCAGTATGGTTTTAGGACATCTGTAATCATAATACCCTGCATATGAAATGGATGCAGTTTCCAACTGTGTGGGATACCAATCCTGCCTGCAAGCAATCTTGACCATGTTTTTCAACATTGTCACCATTATGAAGCGGAAGTAATCACAGGTAACCTTAAAAATGTCTCCTGCTCCTGCAGGCTATAATTCACAAAGACAACTTAATGTCTTAGCTTGTAAATGGGTGTGGGGCTGATTTCCTCTCACCTTAAATTGTAAATACTTGCCAACATGCTCTTTCATACAATGCTGCATGTCTTGGGGGAGGGCAGTGTTGAGTTTCGGTTGTCCTAACGCACTTGCACTACACAGCCTGTGCTGCTTTTATGAGAATATGGTCCAGTACATCAAAGGTCCATGTCCAGGCCAATTACTACCCTCCTCGTCACAGTCCTCCATGCTGATTGCTGACATCACTGAGGACCTTCATGCTTTTGATAGTCCTAAAAGATGCCAATTGGAACTGTAACCAATGGATCCAGCATTAGCAGGGATTATCGCCACTTTGACTACTGTTCAACAAATTCTCAGAGAAATAGAAGAGGAAGAAATTCAGTAGCACACCCAGGACAAGCAGCAACTTCCAGGTGTTATCAAACAGCTTTCACATAAAGGGGCTGCAACTGAAAGTCCCCTCAGGAAGTGGAGGAGGTACAAGAGGACCAGCATCTCTCATCCTTATTGTCATTGCCTCCAGATGAGCAAGGCACAGTGTCGCTGCAGACTGAGGATGTGCCACGGCAATATCACAGGACTATACCATCTGCTGGAACAGGTCTTGTAAGCTGAAGGAATGGTCATTCTCTCTCAGTGGCCATCATTGTAACAACTATGCTAATTTTTATTCAACTGGTTGCTTCCAAGGATCCCCTAGGGATCTGTTGAGATAAATCCACACCTCGCAATCTTTTGTGATAGATCACACTGCCCCATCTTCTTTCCCCATGACAAAGACAGTGCTGCGACCCAGGCTTTGCCAACATAGCAGAATTTCCCCAGGTGCAAGACACCATGGACTATACACAGTCTGCACTGAGAGTGCAATATCATTACGTGTCGCAGATAATGTTTAGTGTAGCATAATGCCACTGTTCGACTTGGGAGCACATGTTGGAAAGTCCTTCAAACAGCTGAAAACATTAACTTCTTTTGAACAACACCAAATAGCTGCATTTGATCTTCCTTTCAAGCAGTAATGAGTTTACAGTCAATGAAGGATCACTTCACCCAGCTCAAACCTATTGGAACCGGGTGTCAATTACATCCTGCCTGGTTTGGTATGCCCAATGTGGCACTACTCTATCATGCCGAAGGTGATGTGCTTCCTGCACAATGTCCTCATCTTCCTTCTCAGAAGGTTGCTGCTATTCTCCCAGTCCTTCATCATCTATCACATTCCCTGGTCTAGTACAATTGTGCAGGGCACAGCATGCATGAACGTGCAGCACACGATGGATTCTTTGCAGTGCAGGCCAGACAATGACCAAATGAAGCACTGGGACTTCACCTTCAGGAGGTCTATCATCTTTTTTACAATGGCCTTGGTGGAAGAATCCGCAGCATTATATTTATGCTTGGCCTCAGTCAAAGGGTTGTATAGTGGAAACATAGCTGTAGTTGCAGATCACAGCCTTTGTCTTCCAGAAACCATCCTTGTAAGGCATCCAGCCCCTGAAATGAAGCAGGAACCTGACAGTTCTCAAGAATAAAGATACCACAGCAACTCCAGGATACCTAACCAAGTATGTGTAAAATGTGGTACTGATGATCACAGATGACTTATGCAATGATAGAAAGAAAGTGTTTTCTGTTGTTTAAGTCAGCCACATTATGGTATTGCACTAAAACTCACAGAGAGACTCTTTCCACAAAACATGCTAAAATTGACATTGGATTGTTCTTTTTGGTTAATTGGGCTCAAATAAAAAATCTTCACTGAGATGCAACTGCTTTCAGCCTAATTTTCACAAATTAGTATGAAATTACTTCTTCTATTCCCATTAGTATTGATTATTTTAATAGTTCATCAGACTGCTAAATTTGACACATTGCCACCTGCGTGACTTAAACTATGCACAGTTCTGGCCAGTTATAATGAGAGATTTGAAACCAAAGATGAAATGTTTAAAATTGAAACCAATATACATTGATGTCCCTAGTATTGAAAGGTTTGCTAGAAACCAAACAAACTAGGTAATTTTAATCCAAGATCCAAAAAATAAATGTCAAACCATACATTGTCACAATGGATCGAATCACTTTTCAGGATTAGTAACTATTTTGTCCTACAATATGTTTGCAACTGAAAGGTTTGTGAATTTTTATGTCTGTTAATGTCACTTCAACTTTTTTCACTTTGTAAATAATCTTCATGCCCAAGGCTGGCACATTATATTTACTTTGTCTGCTTGCAGATACGTTTTTAAAACCAAAAATTGCACAGCTATAAAATGTATTGGCCTCAGTAAAAACAGGGATAGGCCTCCTGAGGAGGAAGGGATTATGACTGGGCCAGTGAAGAAGCAGACAACTGACATGCTCAAACTGCCTGAACTGTTGCACAACAGGCATCCAGATATGCAGGCAAATGGTAAATATTGCACAATTTACCAGGATGAGCATCCAGTCTTCACCATTTCATGGGCAACAATACAGCAGGAAGAACAGTAATAGCAATGAACACAAGTACAGTACGGTGGCTGTCAGTCGGGGTAGAGTGTAGAGCAGCCTTAGGAATTGCCTGGTTCAAAGACAAATCCAAAACTAAATCTCTCAGTTGAGCCAGCTCTCCAAGGTCAACATGTGAGTCACCAAACTCATTTTAGAGAATATGTAAGAAATTGCATAATACCATCTGTATTTCCTCAAGAGAGAGTGTGCAGACAAATCAGAATTCAGTGAAGGAAAGTGCCTATCATACAGATCTCTACTAAGTGCCATACTTGTTCATCACTGTTATGCGAGTTAGGTAAAATAGTAAGAGGGAAAATGGGAGCAAAAAGCAATAACATTACTTTTTCCCATTGGTCTCAAGGGTCTGATTTTCATTTCTATAATTTGGGTAAATATTACAGTAGGCAGGGTAATAAAAATTACAGGACAAAAGGAGATAACCTACTCAGTGCATCCACCATAGCATTAGCTATTACAAATTGTTTCTTTCTTTAACCAGTGCCATCTGAATTCTATTCTTCCATGTTTCCATCAATTAGAAAGATAATTTTTTAGAAAGTGGTCAGGAAGAATGAAATAGAGAAAATTTTGAGTGACCAGACAAAATAATGTATCCCTGCGGTGATATCAAACATATATCAAATTCCTGAGACACCAGTGAGGCATAAAATGTTGCTTTCTTAAGGCCTTTTGTCTATTGCCCTCAAGCCAATTAATCAGTTGGGTATATAAAATGAAAAGTGGGTATGAATACGTTTCAACCTTTGAGTTCCAATAATCTTAGACAATGCTCTTACAGTAAGAACAACAGTCCTCAATATAATACAAAAATGAGGGCTGCAACTAAAATAAATCTGAATATATAATTAATGTGCATCAGCTGCCATGCAAAACGTATTGCACTAATTGCTAAACATGCCAGGAGATATCCTAAAGGCATTTCTCTTCATGTATAGTACTTGAAAAATGATAGTAAGAGAGACTGAAAGTAAGATTCTATCCTCTTTTATGATAGCACTATTTAAGGTGTTTCTATATAAACATTACTGTGGAAATGTACAGTACATCTATTCCTAACAGATGCAATGAGTGTGTATTTTTCAGTGTGTGTTTGTGTTTGGGTGGTGGAGGCCAGAGAGGCACAGACCTCAAATAATTTTCAGTTAATCTTGGGATGCACTAATGAACAGAAATGTACTCAGAATTATTTTGTAATCCTGGTGTTCTTAGAGAGGGGCATTATTCATGAGAAAGCGGATCACTGTTACAAACTGTAACCTGACTACTGTTCCATGTTCCCTGTAATCAATTCTTTTTCATTCACAAGCTACCACAAACCATTACACACTCCTGGTTAAATATATCTACCAATGAAACTGTGCAGCAACAAATACACAGTCAGACCAATGGGTATAATAACTATATGATCACTATATTCATAGCTGAAAACAAGTTACTCACCACAAATCTCTTTCTGGAAAGGTCTATGCCCCATAACAGCAATCAGGTAATTTAGCATTCCACGTTCTTTGGGGAGCGTACAATAGTCAGACACCTGATCATCTCTAGTAATTGTGGAAATCCTTTGTTTGTGTGTTTCAGGTTTTTGCCCTCCTTGTTCTTGACAATACGGTCGGTTCTGCTAATACATGTGTTCCAGCAATGTGAATTGGCTATAATGTGACTGACAAATGAGGGAATGCTATTTCTAAAACGCAAACTTCTGTTGGCTATAGCGCGATTTCAATTTGACGGAATTTCCTAGATTTTTTTCAAGGCTTTGACCTGTTAGAGGACGTCCCAAGGATCAAAAAGTACATTGTGTTGATCTTGCAAAGCAAGTTGCATTTGAAGAAGTGGACAGTGAGGATGAAGAGCTGCTTGAGTCCCATTGTGAGGACCCCTCTACAGCTGATCTACAATAACTTGTTGCTGAGGGGGAAGTGGAAACTGGAGATGAAGAAGATGAAGTCCAGGATGCAGCACCACGAGAGCTTTCCATTTCTGTTTTGCCTTCTATCCTGAGAGAAACTGAGAAGCAGTTGCAGCTCTTAGAGGGCAATGACTACAATGCAGAACGCAGCAGAGTAGCAGTTCGTGGAATAAGATCTTATTTGGCATCCTATGAGCAGCTTCTTCACGAAAGAAGAAAAAGGGAAAAGCAGCAAAAACTGGATGTCATTGTTAAGCCAACCCCAAAGAAACAGTATAAGACAATGAACCACATCCATCTACATCTGGATTAACTATGTTTTGCCCTAACCCTGCAACCACAACTGCACCTGAAGATGATGATGAAGATGACGACGGCCATCAGCCCTGACCTAACAACAGAGCAACCTCAAAATCTCCTCCCCCATAAGTCATCTAGACATTTTTTCAAGATAAGGTGTTAACTTTATTTTTATTTCATTGTTAGATGTGATTTAAACATTTATCCAAACTGTGCTATCCTTTGTGTTAGGCTTTAGAGTGATTTTTGAGCAACGTTAAGTGATTTTTTTTTGGTGGTCTGCCCTAAACCTGCTTTTCCCATAGGCCCTGTTGTTTCATTACTGCGATCTTCTATAACGCGATGTTGCACAGGAATGCAAATATCACATAGCAGAACCAAATGTGAGCAGTAGGTAGCCTTTGTACACATCTTTGATTACCTGGCATTTCTTTACTCAGTTTGAGACCAAGATGGTAAAGTTTGCATTGTCACTACAGCCTTTATAGATTCATTCTTCAAGCAGGCTTATTTATTCCAGTTTAAGCTCTTTCTTACTCCAATACCCTCTTCATGGCACTATCGGTCTTTTTCATCACATCAGCAGTTTCTGTTCCCTTCATCCCAGAAATTTCAAGAACTTCCACACCTACAATTCCGCAAATCTCGAAAAGCACCTCCACTGCAAGCATCTCACACTTATAGTCTGTTAACAATTCATTCTTCCAGTAATGGTTTGTCATCTTCTGTGAACTTTATTGCTCTCTGCTTTGCATGGCGAAATTTCTGTCTGATATTGATTTTCAGTTCCTGTTCACTATCGAGTAACCTCTGAAGAATATCTTTAGTCAAGGAAATCAATCAAAGCACTGCCAGCCAGCACATCAAGCAGTGACAGTAACAATTATTCATTTACTATTTTTCTTCATGCTTTTCCAATTGTCGGCAATAAACAAATGGAATATGGTATAAACAATTGAAATTGTTGGTTAACTTTGATACCAAACTCTCTTCTCAATTGTTTAAAAATTTTGAAAATTTTAAAAAATTAATTCTGATATTATCTACTTCATTGAAACTGCTATTCTAATGCAGATTTATGTTTCGTCATTTATATGAATGCAAGAATTCAACATTTGAATTTTTTTAAAAATCCTGTACTTTCTTTTGCATGTTGTAACAAAAGTCTCTTCACTTACGATTGGCGCTATTATGAATGAAAGCTTTAATTCTTTTACTCTTCCAAAGAATCAAGTATTGGAAGAATGCCTTGCAGCTAATATTGTAAAGGTATTATGAAATGCTTTAAAAGAGATGCTTTCGATAACCTCAACTTCTGATTCATAATCAGAAAAGTGGTTCTTTCTTCAGGGGCAAAAGTAAATCCATTATTCCCTGGTGAATATCCACTTATCATTCACAAATCACATTTTCCTTTGTTCACTAAAGTTCACCAGAAAATTCTTATAGTATATGAGCATACTCGTATCTAAAACCCTTGTTAACTTAATCAAATTTATTTCAGCCCTGATCTGTGTTTTATTCATTTTCACTGACTATAAGAGCATGAGAAATAGGAACAGGGGCAGTCTGTTTGGCCCTCAAACCTGCACCACCTGCAAATAAAATCATTGTTAATCTGATGTGACGTTAATTCCATTTTCCCGTTTGTGCCCCATAACCACCAACTCCCTTGTCAATCAAAAATCTCTCTCTCTAAACCCTGAATATATTCAATGACTTTGACTCCACTGCTCTCTGGGGAAAGAATTTCAAATACCAGTGATCTTCAGGGAAGAAATTGCTTTTTATCTCCACCTTAAATGGGAGATCCTCTATTCTTAAACTACACCACCTAGTTCTAGATTCACCGTGAGAAGAAACAAGGAGCAGAATGTGTGCTTCCCTGGAGTGACATGGGCAATGGTGAGAAAGATGGGAATATTCAGAGGGATAGTTTGAAAAGTTGGATCTTAACATCTAGGCAAAACTTCCCGATGTTTCCCTTGAGCTTTAAACAATGACTTCACAATCTTTATACTAGGTGGCAACTAGTTTATTTCCATGCAATTGCATTTCACTAAAACTCCAACTGACCTCATTTATACATCACATCCAATGAAAAGAAGTCTGAGACCAATCTGGCATCTCTACAGCCAGGTCTTCTTCAGTTGTGAAGAACAGTTATACTGGACTTGAAATGTCAACTCTGTAACTCCACCCACCGGACCTGCTGAGTTTCTCCAACATTTGCTGCCCTCCTCTCTACCATCCTGTCCACCAGCAGCTCCTGATCACTGTCCACAAAGCAGGTAGCTACCTTACCATTTCAAACCACTTCCTCTGCAATAATGGTGGAGCACCATAGTGTGACGGGCAGTTCCTGAATTGCGGCACCTAAAGTGGCGTGCAGCCGGATTTTAAATTTGGAACTAGTGGTGTAAATGCCAGAAGATCCCAGCAGAGCTGTGAACTTCCACTTTCATGGCTGCACAACTTCATGAGATGGACAACAAATAGCCACATTGCACAACAAATGAGCTAAAAAGCAGAAGATTGCATGAGAAAAGTCACTGTGGGCCATGACAGATTGGGTATCGTGAATCTCGCTCAAAGAAACACTAACTTAAAATGAAAATATTCAGCCCACCATTTCAGAGGGTATCCTGTCAAGGTTCCATAGAACCTTATTTGTTTCCATCAAATCATTTCTCTTTCTTTTAAACTCCAATGAACATATGCTCAACCGACTCAACTGAGATAACAAGGTGTACAGCTGGATGAACACAGCAGGCCAAGCGGCATCAGATGAGCAGGAAGACTGACGTTTCGGGCCTAGACCCTTCTTCAGAAAAATTTTTCTGAAGAAGGGTCTAGGCCCAAAACGTCAGCCTTCCTGCTCCTCTGACACTGCTTGGCCTGCTGTGTTCAGCCAGCTCTACACCTTGTTATTTCAGATTCTCCAGCAGCTGCAGTTCCTACTATCTCCGAGTCAACTGAATAGGCTGGAGCATCTTTCCCTGAAGCATCCAATGCTGAGGCGTGACATTATGAGAGGGATGGATACGGTGAATAGCCAAGGTCTTTCTTCCAGAGTAGGGGAGTCCCAAACTAGACAGCATAGGTTTAAAGTGAGCGGGGAAATATTTAAAAGGGACCCGAGGAGTAATTTTTTCACACAGGTGGTGGTGCGTGTATAAAACAAACTGCCAGAGGAGGTGGTAGAGCAGGTACAATTATAACATTTAAAAGGCATCTGGACGGGTACGTGGATAGGAAGGATTTAGAGGGCTGTAGGCCAAATGCTGGCAAATGAGACTAGATCAGTTTAGGATATCTGGTCAGCATGGATGACTTGGACCGAAGAGTCTGTTTCTGTGCTGTGTAACTCTATGAAACTTTTCCCACAAGAAAACTCCCTTCATCAGAGGAACCAGCCAAATAAAACATCTCTGAACTTCCTCCTATGCAAATATACCCTTGCTTAAGTCAAGTAAGCAAAACTGCACATCATACTCTACAGTACAGTTGTAGTAAAACATCTGTATAGTTTATCCGCTTTGCATATTCCGTTTTCCTTCCTAATTACTTGCTGTACCCATATCCTGACACTTAGTGATTCTTCCTGCTTAAATTTTCAGTTTGAATGATATACTTTACAAAGAAAACTTAATTCTGCTAATGAATCAATAATATAAAAATAAGAAATATTGCAGAACTGAGATGTATCAACTAGAAATGCTCCAGATTCAATCTTCAGTCTATGTTGTGTCAACTCAGTTCAGCATGAATGGTTGTAGAGGTTGGTCTTAGACTTCCCTTGCTATGGAGTGGAACCTCAGCCTGGGTTCTGATTATTATTTATTTAGCTGTTGAACATAAGTATTTCAGATTAAAGTCAGGGTCAATTACCATGTCTTTCAAACATGCATCACTTGCTATCAGGGCTGTAGTGATTACCTAATTAATATAAAATTGCATTGGCACATTTTTTTAGTACAGTTCATATCACTTTTAAATAGTTAATAGTTTTGAAAAATGACCAAGCTTCAATATGAATGCACTTTTAAATTAATTCCTGCCAAAAACAGCTAATACTTAAAGACAATAGCAAAAACCCACTGTGCTATCTATCTAGATAGTCCTGAAAATACCAGGCTGGTTATGCTGCCAATGTTTCTCCAAATTGGACAAACATTAGGTGCTGAGATTTGAATAAAATGATAAATCAATTATCTCTACATAACTCATCAATTTTTTTGACAGGCTGAATTAACAGCACAGAATCAATACTTGAATCATGTACTGATAAAAAAGAACGTCAATCTTATGTCAGGCCTTGTATGTATTTATTTCTCTGCCAAATTTACATCATCTTCTCCCAAGGTATTGACCATGCTGGGTACAATTTCATGGACTCCAGTATCTCTAGAATCTATCCACCTTTATGTGTTTTAAGACATTCAGTACCTCCTCCTCTGTAAAATGGACACTTTTCAAGATATCGCTTTTTCTCCAGGGTAAGTGAGTTCAAAATTAGAAGGCATAGATTTAAGGTGAGAGGTGAAAGATTTAAAACGGGCCTACGGGGCAACTTTTCACACAGAGGATGGTGTACATTTGAAATGAGATGTCAGAGGAAGTGGTAGAGTCTGGTACAATTACAATATTTAAAAGGCACCTGGATGGGTATATGACTAGGAGGGGTTTAGAGGGATATGGGCCAAATGCTGGCAAATGGGACTAGATTAATTTAGGATATCTGGTCGGCATGGACAAATTGGGCCAAAGGGTCTGTTTCCACGGTGTACATGTCTATGACTCTATCTCCCTGAGTGAAAATGTGGGCAGATTGGGTTGCAATTCAGATTTTTGACAATTTAATCTCCTACTCCACCCAAAGCTGTCCATTTTGGGGTTCAACTTCTTCACTGCCTCCAACCCAAGGTAAAGCTGTGCAATTGTAAAAGAATTGTATCTCTCTAGGATACAAAAGATGTTAAATTTACATCTCTGACAGAAATCCCCACGTTGTTTCTGTTGCTGCTCCATTTAAACAAGTCCCTATTTAATAAAAGAGGATAAATTGTGAGGAGATGCATCACCAAACTGAAGCGTTTATTCAACTGTTGTCTCTATTAAAATTTTGTGGAATGATAATCTTTAATCAGTAGATGCTCCGTGAAAGCTATCTATATCACTATTTAGGCAACCTGAAGAAAATTATCATAGGTCGACTCTGTCTGGAATTACAGTAAACTCCCCAGTATCCAGAAGGTATGGGGAATGGGGTCTGCTCGTTCCAGGATCTGCCAACTGCATGAGAAATATTCTTATAGAAACCCAATACAGTACATTCTAGTAATCTCCTCATAAAATTTCTTCACCATTGGTCCAGACTTAGGTGCACCTTCTGACCCCTAACAGAAATCACTCAGACAGTGCATGATCCAAGTCTTCAAGCTTAGGAGTATGACATATACAACATTGCTCTATACTTGTATCACTCTTGGATTTCACAAAGAACACTGTAAGCTTTCCACTTTGTGCTTTAATGTCATGGTTCCTTAACAGAACCAATATTGAATTCCTTCACCCTTGTCCAGTCTTTAACACATTTCCATTTTCTGTTTCAAAGTCAAAGCAACACATTTTCACTTTAGCCCCCTTGAGTAGGAGTCTTTTTAGGCAACACAGTAGATCGTTGGGTGAAGGGTTTTAGACATAATGCGATCATAAATTCGACTAGCCTCTACTGTAATAGAGCATACGTGAGGAAGGGTGATGGGCAAAGCAGCTAGGGGCAGCTGGGAGAACTACCAATGTGGCAATGAACACAGGTGCATTGGAAACTGGCTTCTCAAGTTCAAATAGATGTTTTTGAAGAATCTTTATAAAAACCTAAATTTTCTTTGAAATTTTTGTCAGTTGCATGAGAATACCAGGTGCTTAGGTACCAGATAATAAGGAGTTTTCTTGGTTCCTTAAATGGTATGTGATCACCAGCCACCTACATTTTTAATTCTTGCATCATGTGGGTGTCACTGGCAAAGCCAGTATTTATTGTTTATCCCTAATTGCCCTTCAACTGAGTAGATGCCAGGCCATTTCAGAAGACAGTCAAGCGTAGACCGCACTGTGAGTCTGAAGTCACACGTTGACCAGACCAGGCAAGAATAGCAGAGTTCCTTCCCTAAAGGCCACTGGTGAACCAGACAGGTTTTTCGATATTCTACAATGGTTGATTGTACACCATCAATCTTTTCCAAATACGACGCAGCACATACTCTTGATTACAACTCATCCTCAAATGATTGTGTTGATGAACATCCTGAAAAGCTTCAACAATGCTGACTTATTCACTTTTAGCCATACATGTAACACTGCTGTCAAAAGTCCTCGAGTGTAAACTGGATTATTGTACAGAAAAGTATTTCTTCTGCTGAAATACTAGGGAAATACAAAGCTCCTACAAGTATAATAGCTGTTCAGCTTCTGAAAAAGACGTGCAATCAAAAATATCAGCATCACAGCCTTCCTCCATTCTTAAATACATGGTTTATACGAGTAAGCATCTGGACAATGGGTATTAAATATTAATGTACAATATATAAAGAATGACTTACGCATATGTGTGTTAGTTCATACTCACTGGCCGAAAGATCAATAAACTGCTCCATAATACAAACAGTCTGGTGAAATTTCATTATTTCTCTGTCCAAGGTGTGTTTTCAAGAAGGCAGAAAACTCCTGTATGCTGCTTGGCTCTTATGTTATTGACACTGGCATAAACTCCAGGGAAATGACACAAAAGGCATTTTCAGCAACTACTCCAGAAGTCCTGGCATAATTTTGGAAAGTTATTGGGAACAACCACGTAGAAATCCTGGGCCTATATGTTTCTACTGATCAGGACTAATCTACTGAGTGCCATATAACTGCATGGGTGAATTTGGCTAAGGACATGAGAAATCAGCTCTGAATGCTGGTTGGTTCATCTGTTGGCTTTTTGCATGTTAAATAGGGTTACCACAATGCTGGTCATCACCTCCTTAGCAACCATCATTTTTGCATTTGGCAGGCAGTTTTTAAAAGACTTCCTGCTGCCAACCATCCCTATTTCTACAAGGCAGAGGAACGGATGCATGCTGGTTTGTCTGCAGCGAGGCTGGCTTCTTTCATAATCCACAAGTCCTGGTGAGAGACTTGGAACCAGGACATTCCGGCTTAAAAGTGGGACAGCTATCCACCGTATCACACCAGCTCCCACGAAATCAGCTCTCAACAAATTTATTTACGCACGGTATAAACTTTTGTATCAGTTCCTCAACATTTCCAGTCTAAATTAGCAATTCTTCCTCAACTGCAAACTGCTTTTACATGTAATGATAAATTATACTCTTCAGTAAATTTATAAATCATTTACTTTCATTACTTTTCATACAGTCATAGATTCATACTGCATGGAAACAGACTCTTTGGTCCAACTAGTCCATGCCGGCCATGTTCCCAAACTAAACTCGTCCCACTTGCCTGTGTATGGTCTATATCCCTCCAAACCTTTCCAACTCATACACTTATCCAAATGTCCTATAAATATTGTAACTGTACCTTCGTCTGCCACTTCCTCCGGCAGTTTATTTCACACACGAACCACTCTCTGTGCAAAAAAGACTCTCCCATGTCCTTTTTAAAACTTGCTCCTCTCACCTTTGAACTCTTCACCCTGGAAAAAAGACCCTTGCTAATCACCTTATCTATGTCCTTCATGATTTTATATACCTCTATAAGGTCACCTCCCAGGCTCCAGTGAAAAAAAGCCCCAGCCTATTTTTAGTTCAAACACTCCATTCCCAGCAACATCCTGGTAAAGCCTTTCTGAACTCTCTCCAATTTACTAATCGCAGGGTGAACAGAACTGCACACAGTACTCCAGAACAGGCCTCAACAACGTCCTGTACAACCTCAACTTTTGAATAAGTACCTGAATAGAAAAGGTTTGGAGGGAAAATGGGCCAAACACAGGCAAGTGGGACTAGTCCATTTTTTCTGAAGAAGGGTCTCGACCCGAAACGTCAACTTTCCTGCTCCTCTGATGCTACTTGGCCTGCTGTGTTCATCCAGCTCCACAACGTTTTATCTCAGATTCTCCAGCATCGGCAGTTCCTACTATCTCTGGGACTAGTCCAGTTTGGGAACATGGTCAGCATGGACTACCTTGTATAGCTCTATCACCAATCACCAATTTCTGCACTAGACAAGTCTGAAATAATTATTTATTCTGGTTCAGCTAGAATATTCTGGATTCTAGGATTGATAAATATAATTTTTCCTCTGGAATTTGGCAGATAAGAGATCCTATTTTTTCTTCAGGATACTAACCGTTAATTTCATTTTACAGAAGTCAAATGATCACTGTGCAAATTCAGATTTTCATTTCAACTTGAACTCAATAGGTCAAAAGACACAGTTCCTTCACTATACAATTTCTAGTCATGTCTTTTATTTCTCCAGTTTTTCACTTGAGCTCATTGAAACATCAGAACATGACTGTGCTTCACTAAATATGAACTGTTTTATGACATCCCAAGGTCCTGAAAAGGTACTATATAAATGCAAGACTATTTTTCCATAAATTCTTTGTTATGTATGACTATGAGCTCGTTTTGGAAAGTGACTCAACTTTTCTTATTGTGGTGTTAGTCGAAAGCCAACGCACAATCTTCTGAGTGAAAACATTGTGGGTTAAATTCCATTCTAGGCATTGAGTGAACAATTTGTTTGTCATCTCAGTGCAGTACTGAGGGACTGCTTCACTGTCAAAAGTTTCTTTCAAATCATACATTACATCAAGACCCAGTTCACCCTTTCAGCAGACATAAAAATATTCCACAGGCAAAATTTCATGGTTGCCCCTAGTGAGTCAATGGGTTTGGGGGTGTGGAGTTATAAGGGGTTGTTGGAAGGGAGGGGGGCTATATATCCTAAGATAGCCTCCCACCCATCCCAAACTATCCACAATGTTATGATGAGACAAGTGCAACCTACACTGCCTTGCCCTGCCCATCCTTGTGGTTTCATTGCCTCACTGTGTGGTGCTAGTCAGACAGAATTTGCCACATTATATTCAGCAGATCGTTTTTTTGATCCAACATGTACTGACCCACGTATGTCTAGTACGAGTTCACAACCACCTGACGGCTGTTTTTACATTAAATCAACAAGTTGCTTACAGCGTTATATGCATCTGGCCCGTTGTCTACAATAACTGAACAAGATTTGAATATCTTCATTGTAGCCCCTGTTTCAAGCTGATTACCTGTGTTATGAAACATTGTGGAGAAGCAGGACTGAAGCAAAACTGCCTATTTTGTGCAGAAATGAGTCAAAATTGAGTATAAAGAAGGTCCTATTTCTTACAATCACATTGCAAATTACAGATTGTAATTCTTTTTATTTGTTGGATTTGTTGGATTGAGCTGATCTTGTAAAAATAATTATAATAACCTAACGTAGAAATGACAACAGAACTTTCTCCAGCACTGGTTAGCATTCTTCAAAATGGTCAAATCACATTAATGAGCTGTTTAACTGCTCATAATTTCCCCATACAGTCAACTTACATTGAGAACTTTGAAAATAAAACCACTAGGTAAGTAACCAAACGCATGAATCTCTATTCCTTCCCTGGTTTTATGGTCTGTTGTTGACTGACATTACTCACTTTTTCTCTATTTCCTTAATTTTCCTTCTACTGCTTTGCCTTCTGGCTAGACACAGTGATGCAATTTACAGAGAGAAATTCCCCTGGCACCACCAGCAGGACTTGGTGACAGCACCATTTGTACTGCAAACTGTCATGCCGTGACACTTGCACATTCACATAGTTCTTAATCCTTTGCTTGTTGCTAGGAGTCTGCAACTTCACCTTCTGCCATCCCCCTTCTGTTGTAAGGCTTGTATAAATGTACCCCTGTATGTTCCTGATTATAAATACAGGACACAACACTGCTCTGTCACGGTAAAAATCTATAAAAATCCTGTCTTTGTTAGCCAAGTGCATGAACAGAATACAATCTTCCAACTAAGAAAATTCTGTTATCCTAAAGTTGCAAAGATGCTTTATGTATTTATTTCCAAGAATTTCATTCTATAGTTATCCATAATTCTAAACATATCCAATATATGATTTAGAAACCCGCAAAAAATTTATAAAAATTTTGCATTGCTGCTTTCACAACCATACTATTTCCAAACATGTTTTTCAACCAATGAAGTAATTCCGATGTGTAGTCGCTACTACAATGTAGGAAATGTATCAGACAATTTGCGCATAGATAATACACACAGACAATGATGCGATAATGATCAGATAATTTTTTTTGTATGTGGGATCTTAATTAAGGGATAAACATTAGTCAGGAACTTCCATGTTCTTTTTCGATATAGCGCTGCAGGATCTTTAACCTGCACTTGAGAGCTGATGGTTCCTCATTTTAATTTCCAAAAGATGGCACAGAGGTACCTCTTTCAAGTGTGAGTCTTGATTTTTGTGTCCCCTGGATTGGGATTTGAACCTAAAATGTTCTCACACAGAAGAAAAGTGTTACCAAATGAGCCCAAAATTTAATGAATTATATTAATTAGGCTGAATTTTGCAGGGCACCATAGTCCCTTCTACCATATTAAAACGTCAAAGAAGAATGGAGAGACAACTGACAAACCAAAAGGCTGCAATGCAGCAATTTAAAGCTGGTGGAAGTGCTAACTGTTTCAAGGTGAGACTTCCATCCTATTCAGAGGAGGGATCTCTGCCGTAGACAGCTGTTAGCCAAATCAGTGGGAAATAAATAAAAATAATATTACCTATTTGATGGATTTTATTAATAATATTTAACACTTAGGAAAAAAATGTTAGATTCTATTCACCATCTGGCCTCAGGAAATTTTGGGCTATCTTGTCCTAATTCAATAAAATAGATCATACCCACCAAATTATATGAATAGAGCTGTGGAGGTATCATGAAGAATTATAATATACAGAATACCAGCTTATCAAATTTATTCTTTTAGAGGCAGTGTCAATTTATAAACTGACACAGAAATTTAAAAGATTTGATGCACAGATATCAAATTTCAATCCAGAACGCATATCACAGAAGCATTTACTTATTTAGAGTACATTACATTTCACTGTTTAAAATGCACCAAAACATCCCGAGAATTAGTTTAAGACTTCAAAAATTTTTGTCTCTGAGCAATTATTATTCTCATAGAAACATTCTGTGGGATCTTCAAAACAAACAGAAGTCCTCCTATTGTTTCCAAATTATAATCCTATAATTATCTTACTGGTGGTTTCACCTCATTTTGGTCTGTTTCCAGAACAGTTTCACTCTAATATTTTTGAATTTGACAGTTGGTTTCTCAGTTTCTTCAAATTTAAAGGTTTGGCATTTGATCAATCAACTAGAGAGAAAATAATCTGATAGACAGGGATGCTAACATGCTAACATGTTAGAGCGGAATACACCTCATCTTTCTTCTCTGTGGCTCCACCTCAACTGGGGCTCTGCCCTGGGCACTTTGCGTCCAAGGCCACTTTCATGTTTTCACTCTGCATAAAAATACATGGCTCCGAGGGAGGTTTCTAGTTTGGGTTTTTAGTTCTAATTAGTTCAGCCTGAATAATATACACATAGTGTATTTTCAATTCTATACAGAATGCAATAAGGGTAACCAATTAACAGTTGACCACATTTCACAGATATTTGCAAAAAAGAATCACATATTGAAGGTCAGGTTTAGAAGTGAATTCTTCAACCAATCATGACAGTTTGGAGCCAAAGGATAGGAAGCCACTGAAAAACTCAACATAATTTAACACCTTTGCTGAAATTGTCATGGAACATAAACATATTGTGGTTACATACTGATCTAAAAATATCTGTCATTAGTGGTCTGGCCTATTTTCTTTTATCAACATGAGTTTAATTACTTCAATTCACTTTCCCCAATGTTTTTGCAGAATTATATCCGTTATAATCAAAAGATGCTATAACATTCTGTGCATCTGGCCTGCCATTAATAGCATTCATCCCTCAATCCTGCTCACCAGTATGAAAAGTAATTGATTTAGTTTCTTGAGTGTTTATCAGGATCTTGGGGAATAGATGCTGGGCTGGTGCTGGGGCTTATTATTCTGATGTGATGACTACATGAGGAACAAGGAGTAGATCTGTCAAGAACTTGGGATTAGCAAAGTCATAATTGGGCTTATGATATCCTTTGTGACATCCACAAGTTCTTCATTGAATATAAACTATAAGCACATAAAGTGTTATAGTAATTTAATGAGATAATGTCTAACACATATTACAAGCCATCTATGGGTGTCTTCAAGCAATTGAAATCAACATATCCCAGAGCTATGTTCACTTTTAAGTTTTGACAACTGGCTTGTTTCATTGTAGCCATGACTTGGCAACCCCAGTGACTGTGAAGTGGTCATGTGGATTTGAAAGTAGTGGGTAAACCTTGTGACCAAACAGCAGTGACTGAGAAACACAGTTAGGACACTGGACTAATGAAGTAAAAAAGTATGAAAGCTTCCATGGTATCAAAAATCCACACATACTGTGAATATCCAATGTAACTGGCTTGTACAGCTAAAGGAAGGGATGCTTTTGTAGTTGGAATATGGCGGTTAACATTTGGAAGTTACAAATTAAATGCATAATTCCAGAAACCTGGCATTGTCTATAACATTATTGCCCATTGAGGAGCCTTGACTTGGCCAACTGTCAAGACATACAAAATGAAGTGGAATTGAAAATACCTATTGGTGGTATTACAGAAATGTACAGCAAATAGGCTATGGTAATATTGTGGTTATATTATTGACTAGTATTTGTAACAATTGGCTCAAGAGAAGGGGATTCAAATCCAACCATACTAGCTAAACAAAATTAAGAAGATGATGTTTTATAATTCTCAATAAAGGTATATTCCATTGAAAAAGAAAGATAGTCATTAATTGAGTTATTGATATGGTGATTTTGTGATGGCTTTATGAAAAAGAGCTGTGTTCTATATGGGTATTGCATGCCTGGGTGTCCGTAGAGAGACAGCATGCAATATCCATTGGTAAGAATACAATATCAATGGTTAACCAAGGATGTTAGGTTAAACATTGTCATCAAATTAAGACAAAGTTGTGCAAAGATTAGTGGGAATGTGGAAAATGAGGGTAATTTTTAAAGATAGCAAAAGATGACAAAGAAATTGGAACATAACAGCAAGGTAAGAAGGAATATAAAAAAAAAGTTAAAGTTTTGACGTGTATATAGAAAGAAGAAGTGGCTGTCTTCGCAATTGAAGAAACAGAAAATGTCTCAAAAAATAATAGAAAGTAAAGACCCAGTAGGGAGGATCTTCAAAAAAATTACAATCACTTGAGAACAAGTAATAGGAAAAAGAAGGAACGGCATCTTAAAGCTGTTAAATCCCTTGGACCTGTTAGCTTGCACCCGGGGTAGTACTGGAAATGGATGCAGAGATAGTGGATGTTAATGGATGTAATCTTTCAAAATTTCCTAAATCTGGTGCAGTCTCAGCGACTTGGAAAACCTTAACCGTAACCACTATTCAAAAAAGGAGAAAGATACAAAGTAGGAACCAAGAAGGCCAATTTTTTAAAAATCTGTCATTGTGAAAATCGAAGAATCTATTATTAAGGAAGAATATTAGCAGAAACAACTATAAAATCAAAATACAATTTGGCAACTGAATATGGTTCTTTAAAAAAATTATTCATTTTGATAAAATTATAAGTTGTAAATCATTGTTAACTTGTTGAGGGTGAGTAAAGCTTTTATTATTTCATTGGCCCTGGGAATCAGTGAGAAGTGCAGCACCCCTAATTGCAGTTGAACTGAATGTCTTGCTAGGCCATTTTAGAGGGTAGTTAGTTGCTAACTACATTGTTGTGGGACGGGAGTCATATGTCGGTCAGGTTAGACGAAAATGGCAGATTTCCTTTCTGGAAGACATCTGTAAAGTAAGGTTCTTACAATAATCAATGGTGGTTGTCATGGTCACTATTACTGAGGCTAGCTTTATATTCCAGATTTATTTATTGAATTTAAATTCAATTACCTGCTGTGGTGGAATTTGAACCCATGTCACCAGAACATTAGCCTGGGCCTTTGGGCTATTGATATTATCACTATTCCACTTTCCCTTTAGGTATTGTTGCACAGTCCTTGTCGTGCAGTGCTTGTACTCGTTAATTTAGTTATTAATATGGTGATTTGATGATGGTTTTATGAAAAAGAGCTGTGTTTTTTATGGCTACATGCATGCCTGGGCATCCTTAGAGAGGGAGCATACAATGTCCAATGGTAACCCTCAAGCTTTCCAGGATAGGTGGACATCAGAGGGGCTGGGGTATCTTACCTCCCCCAACAAATCTTATTTTGATTTTGTTTCCCTTAGTTATGCCTTTCTGATCTTTGGCTTTTGGTAAATGTTGCGATGACCCTGGTGGGCAGTTTGATTTTTGGTTTTCCTTCATTGGTTTTTTGGTTTATTTTAGAAAAAGAGTTGGGTTCTTCTCCAGTGATGGTTTGGCTTCTGAACAGGAAAAGGTTTTAAAAAAGAAAGGTACAAACTGGTGCTTGTAACTGAACTATAGAATTACAATAAGGCCTTTGGAAATATGATTTTTTTTTTCTGAAAATCATTTCTGAAGAAGGATCCAGACCCAAAACTGCAGCTTTCCTGCTCCTCTGATGCTGCCTGGCCCGCTGTGGTCATCCAGCTGTACACCTGATGAAATTTTTTTGCTGCCTAATGCAACAAATGGATACTGGTCTGTTAAACAGAATTAGCCAGGATCTTAAGTGAATGGTATGGCAGGCTCAAAAGATTTTATGGCATGCCCCACTCCCATTTGTTAAATCTTATCCATAATATTGTGATCTTATGAAATTGGCCGATCTGGCCAAGTGTCCTGATGAGTCTGCTGTGTCAGAATTGAGATCTATAGTCACTATCTTTGTCAGAGTCACAGCTGTTATGAAGTTGATTGCTCTTTCAGTCACAGAAACAAATGGATCACTTCCAAATCAACATCAACCCCTTCAGCACACAAAATGCAGTGAAACTCTGTCCCATAAACATCTGTTGGTACTCAAGCTATTGAAAAATTCACATTGAAATAGATTTTTTTTAAACTTAAATGTATTAAGAGGAACAGAGCAAATTGGGTAATAAGGAATTAAGGTATGTATCAGCTATGTCCTCACTGAATAGCAGAATAGAGTCAAGAACCTGAGTGACCCATTCCAGTTCCAATATTCCAAGAAGAAAATAATACTAGTTTCAATAGGTTTCAATTAAATACGGACAGCCACCTTAATGACCATGTTCCTGTATCTGTGCTTGTTACACAATGAAAGGTTGGAAGAAATCATTACTTCTAACAATTCTTAGTTTCAGAGTTTACAAAAGATTGCCCCGAGAAGGTTCACCCTGAAAACTGGTCACAGTACCCACAAAGGTACACATGTGCTCCTCTGACTGCAGAATTCCAGGTTCCAGTACCATTCTACATCTAAACTTTATCACTTTTTGACATTCCCTTTTTCCAACAACATCAAATTCCATACTCGACCCAACAACAATTCCAGCTGTCTTCCACCTGACACCCATCTCCTCCCGAATCTCTCCTCCACCTCTACAGGCCCCCGTGATTATCCCCTCACTGTCTGAAGATCTCTATTCTAGTCTGACCTTGAACAGCTGAATTCCTACTCCTGTGCTGTAACCTTTCATGATTCTATGAATCCACAATGTATTTGCTACCTGATCCTGTGGCCGACTTCTGTGTGGGGAACCTGAGAACATAAACACAGACTGTTAAAAGTTCATGGCACTTGAGGATCCTGAATATAACTTCTCCCCAATACAATCTCAACTTTCCTCAATAAACATTGGTGCCTAAGCTCTAAGCTGTTCTGAGTGATGGATGTTTTAATGCAGAGACCTTGAATCCTAAAGGATGGTCCATGACATGAAGAAACTGAACTCAGCCTCAAGAACACTGACTGCTTTCTAGATCTTATCTATGTTGGACGAAGCTCCAATATATCATTAGTTGACGTGAGTATCACTTGTCAAAGCATCCAACCTTACCATAACAAGTTTTAGCTCTGTATCTGCCATTTGTAGGTCATAAAAAGAGTAGCGAACAGATATTGCAATTGTACTGTATTATACCACAGCCGTTTTCAGTCACCAGGATGGAAGTTCAGTTAATATGCAAGTATTTCTTGGAAAAGTTGAACAAAAACATAAAAGTGCCAAAAATACATAAAGAATCAAAACGAGATTGGTACATAAAGGAAAGATAATGGGCAGAGTTTAATCCAGGTGATGTAGCTCACTTGCTGGTTGGATAGCCAGCAAGAGCGTTGCATTGCCTGCTTTGGAGCAGGCCTGCAATATTAAGTGACAAACACACATTTAGCAGCCAGTGGTGGGCCTTCACCAGCATCAAGGACTTTCCCAGGGGTGGAAATTCCTTCTCAAAATCAGAGGCTAGCAGTGCCATTGAAAGTTGTACTAAATGGGAGCAGAGGTGGCTGCCCGCAAAGCACTCACCCAAGGTCGGGGTTCAGTGAGGGACCGAGGCTGCAGGAAAGTAAGAGTGAGCCAGGGTTCAGGGAGAGTGGTATTTTCTCAAAAAGGGTAATGGGGCAGCTTTTAGCAGCCCTTCCCTTGATCAGGCATGACTACCTGACAATGACGGTCACCCGTCCCCATAAGCCTACAAGCAAACGTTAACGAATTTTGCTTTTCAGATTCACTGTGTGAGGAGTCCCCTGCCTGTCACTAGTGGATGAGGCCCTTAAGTAGGTACTAATTAACACACTAACCCAATTAAATGGCCCATTCCCCTGCCTCAGGGAAGGGCATTAGATTCTGCCCAATAGTTTGAGTTCCAGTGCAGAGATCCTTTGACAGGATAATCAATAAAGAGTATGCACTAAAACTGCTACTACCTTTTCTCCATTCCAGATGCTGACTAGGATATCATTTTCTAAATTTATTTCTAGAATCCTGTATCTGCTGATTACCTTCTTAAATTAAGAAACAACGCTTGAAACAGCTCTATTAATCGGGAGAAAAAGGGTTCATTGTTTAGTCAGGCCCTGTGTCCCAGTCTCCAGTGAGATTCCAGGGCTTACAGCGACATATCCTTGGTTAATTTCCTGATCATAGTGCCTCCGAGTCAGTTCTTCACAAACTACACAGGCAAACTCTGTCAGTGCTCCAGTATGTGAAATTGGTGACATTCCATTGAAACATCTGAAATATATCTGTTTACTGCAGATGGATACTGATTAGAATCAATTCACATTTCTGGCATTCATAGTGTGCAGAAGTGATAAACAAATAATCTGCAAACCCATGACATAATGACCCAAACATCACAGAAGTATGATTTTGTGCTGATTTTAAACCACATCTTATTTCTGAATGGCACTGAAAACAATGCGTACAAACCAGTCATTCGTATTCTATTGCATTGCTAACCACACTCGGAAATACAGTACTTCCATGTCATTTCCAGAGAAGGTTATACATTAAATCAATCTTTTTTATGTTCAGCTTATTAAATAAAGACAACACATTCTGCATCAATTACAGGTGCAGCTGCTACAGTGTATTTCATTGCAAACACAGGCGACCTGACCTTATGTCAGTATATGCATATACAGTTAGATAATGGATTAATTTTCAATGCCAACTGGAAGTCGAATTCTTTTTTGTTTTCGACTTTCTTAACACAATAAGATAATCGCATTTCATTTGTGATCAAACTATCAAATTACGAGATCTCACTAGGTGTAATTCACAACAAATGTCAAAAAAAAAAGGCCGGCATTTATTGCCTTCCTAATGGCTCGTGAGAAAATAGTGTGAGCTACCTTCTTGAACCATTGCACTCTTAATGCTATAAGTAAATGCACAATGCGGTTCGGGAGCAAATTCCAAGATTTAGATTGAGCAATACTGAAGGAACAGCGGTAAATTTCCAAGTCAAGCTGGTGAGTGGATTGGAGGGGAACTTGCAAGTGGTCATTCTGAAGTAGGGTCACTGGACCGAAACATTAACACTACTTTCTCTCCACAAATTCTGTTAGACCTACTGAGTTTCTCCAGAAACTTATGTTTTTTATTTCAGATTTCCAGGATCCACAGTTCTTTGTTTCATTTTATTTCAAGGAGTGGTATTCCCATGTAAATGCTGCATCTTGTCCTTCGAGATGAAAAGTGCCATGGATTTTGAACGTGCTGACTAAGGAGTCTTGGTGAAGATCTGCAGCGCGTCTTACAGATATTACACAACTGCTGATACTGAGCATCGGTGGTGGAGATGGTGGATGTGAGGCCAATCAAGTGGGCGACATTTTCCTGCATAGTGTCAAGTTTGTTGAGTGTTATTAGAGCCACACTCACTCAGACAAGAGGGACTTGTGCCTTCTAGATGGTGGACAGGCTTTGGGGAGTCAAGAGGTGAGTTACTCACTGCAGTGTTCCTCGCATCTAGCTGCCTCTTGTAGTCACAGTATTTATATGGCGAGTCCAGATGAGTTTCTGTTCAATTCTACCTTGGGGATGTTGATAGTGCAGGATTCACTGATCGTTACACTATTGAATGTCAAGAAGTAGCGGTTAGATTGTCTCTAATTAGAGATGGTCATTGCCTTTCAATGTGTGGCACAAGTGTTACACGCTACCTTTTTTCCTAATCCTAGAGTCATACAGCACGAAAGAGGCCCTTTTGCTCTTTGGGTCTGTGCCTACACTAATCCCATTTCCAGCACTTGGCCCACAGCCTTGAATGTTATGACATATCAACTATCCATTCATGCACTTTTTAAAGGTTATGATGTATGTAAAAGGTTAAAGAGAAGTAAGAGTGGACATTGGACTGCTCAAAAATGAGACTGGAGAAGTCATAATGTGGAACAAAGAAATAGCAGAGGAATTGAATAGGTACTTTGCATCAGTTTCCACAGTGGAAGACACCAGAATTTCAAGAGAGTCGGGGGCAGAGGGGAGTGTTGTGGCCATACTCAAAGGTGCTGGGAAGTTGAAAGATCTGAAGGTGGATAAATCACACAAACCAGATGGACTACACCCAAAGCTTTGAAGGAGATAGCTGAGGAGATTGTAAAGGCATTGGTGGTGATCTTTCAGGAATCACTTTGTCGGGGTGGGTCCCAGACACTGGAAAATAGCTAATATAACACCCTATTTGAGAACAGATGGAAGCAAAAGACAGGAAACTATAGACCAGTTAGCCTGACCTTAGTTGTTGATAAGATTTTAGAGTTCATTATTAAGGATGAGATTGTGTAGAATTTGAAAATGCATGGTAAAATAGGGCGGAGTCAGCATGGCTTCATCAAGGGAAGGTCATGCCTGACGAATCTGTTCAAATTCTTTGAGGAGGTAATGAGCAAGTGAGGCAAAGGACAGCCAGTGGATGTAATCTATTGGATTTCTAGAAGGCAAGGTGCCTCACTGGAGGCTGTTAAATAAGGCAAGACCCTATCATGCTAAGGGCATGGATAGAGGATTAGTTGACTGCCAGAAGGCAGAGAATGGGGATAAAGGAGTCTTTTCAAGATGGTAGCCAGTGACGAGTGGAGTTCCACAGAGGATTATACCCACATCCACCAATTCCTCAGGAAGTTCATTCCGCATGTGATTTGATCATGACTGATATGTTTATCAACATCATTCATTTTCCTGTCTTCTCCCCATAACCCTTGATCCCATTACTAATTAAGAACCTATAGTCATAAATACACTCAATTCCTTAGACATAGGGCCCAAAACTGCTCAATATTCCAAATGCGATCTGACCAGAGTCTTATACAGCCTCAACAGTACATCCCTGCTCTTGTGTTCTAGTCCCTTTGAGATGAATGCTAAACATTGCATTTGCCTTCCTAATTGTCAACTGAACCTGCATTTTTAGCTTAAGAGAATCCTGAGCGAGGACTCCTAAGTTCCTTCGCACTTCAGATTTCGGAAGCCTTCCTCCATACAAAAAATAGTCCACACCTCTATTCTTACTATCAAAGTACATAAACTCACACTTTCCCAAATTGTATTCCATCTGCCACTTCTTTGCCCACTCTCCTAGTCTGTCTACACCTATTCATGTTATACATTAACAACCTGAACAAAGGAATTGAGAACATTACTGCTAAGCTTGCAGATGACACAAAGATAGATGGAGGGACAGGTAGTGTTATGGAAGTGGGGAGGTTGCAGAAAGATTTGGACAGACTAGCAGAGCCGCAGAAGGCTCCAGTTAGATTGCATTTGGAATATTGAGCAGTTTTCATAGAATAATAGAATCTCTACAGTGTCAAAACAGGCTCATTGGCCCAACAAGTCCACAGTGACCTTCAGACATCCCACCCAGACTCATTCCTCTACAACCCACCTAATCTACTCATCCCTGAATACTACGGGCAATTTAGCATGGTCAATCCACCTGCACAACTTTGGACTGTGGGAGGAAACCGGAGCACCCGGAGGAAATCCCTGCAGACACGGGGAGAATGTGCAAACTCCACACAGACAGTTGCCATAGGGTGGGATCGAACCTGTGTTCCTGGCGTGAGGCAGCAGCGTTAACCACTGAGTCACCGTGCCGCCCTTTTGGGCCCTATATCTAAGGAATTGAGTGTATTTATAACATAGGAATTCTTAATTAGTAATGGGATCGAGGGTTATGGAGAGAAGACAGGAAAATGGTGCTGAGAAACATATCAGCCATGATCAAATCACATGCAGAATGAACTTCCTGAGGAAGTGGTAGATGTGGGTATAATTACAACGTTCAAGAGACATTTGGATAAGTACATGAATAGGAAACATTTGGGCCAGAAGCAGGCAGGTGAGACTAGTTTAGTTTGTGATTACGTTCAGCATGGACTGGTTGGACTGAAGGGTCTGTTTCCGTGCTGCATGACTATATGGCTATGACTATGACTATGGTGGAGCTGACCCGTGGCGCAATTCTACTCCTATATCTTTATGGTCTTAAAACGGCAGCGAAAGTCAGTTTAGGCCAATCCTCCCAGGCTCCCCATCTTGTAAAGACTTTGCCTGAATTGCTGGGAAGGAATTGGTGCCCACCTCCCTAGCTAGCAAAAGTGTTTGCTATTTTTAAATTAAGAAGTGAAGGTCAGAAACATGGAAGAAAAGACCATTTCCCTGACATATATATTGTAATGTTAATTAATTCAACTTTTGCGGGCAAATGTTCACAATTTGAATGTTATAAAGCTCCAGTCGATATTTTAATGAAGTACAAGACAATACTTGATTAATCATAAAATGACCTGCTTTGTTAGTTTATTTTACATTCTTGAACTTTTTTTTCCTCAGTTGATGTGACAAAATACAGCATCACGTGAAAACTCTTCTCCTATACCTGTAATGTCCACCTACACTCAAACCTAAACATCAATGTCCGGTGACAGTTTTGCAATTTGTCTACATTCCGTCCGCAAAAATGACCCTGAGCTTTCTGTTGTCTGCCAATTCAACACACCACCATGTTCCCTGGCCAAATATCCCCATCTCGGGTTTGCTGCAGCACTTCAGCGAAGCTCAATATAAGCTGAAAGAACAACATCTCATTTTCCACTTGGGGAGCCTGCAGCCTTCAGAATTCAATATACATTCAATAATTTTGGGGCCCGAGCACCTTCTCCCATGTCTCACTTCAATCGCACACACCAGGCCTTGTCATCACATGGGCTGCCACCACAAACAATCCATTGTCAGATCCATTCTCAGAACACGTTCTGAGGAAGGATCACCGGACCCGAAACGTTAACTCTGTTTTCTCCTTCACAGATGCTGCCAGACCTGCTGGACCTTTCCAGCAACTTTGTTTTTGTTCCGGATTTACAACATCCGCAGCTCCTTTGTTTGTAATCATTCTTCCAGGCTGACCTTTACCCATTTCTTTGTCTGCTTGATTGCTGTCTCTGAGCTCCACTTCCATCTATTGTTTACTCCTCCCCACTCCCACCACCCCATCTTCAGCATATATACCAACCTTTGCCTAGCTAAAATCACATCTGAAGAAGGACCCGAAATATTAACTTTGCTTTCTCTCCACAGATGCTGCCAGACCTGCTGAGTTTGCCCAGCGAGCTCTGTTTATGTTTCCGATCAATGTCCTAAGGTTGTATTTAAATGCTTAAATAGTAGTCCTTCTATATTAAAAGAATGAAAGATTTTTAAAATCCAGAAAAATTAAACTTTCTGTTTAGATATGATTGCTGAAGAATTTGCCATATTTAACACATCATTGTCACCATATTTCTTAAAATGTTCTGCAGGTGCCCTGAAATGTTTTTAAGGTGAATGTAAAGAGAATGAAAGAAACTGAACTCACATGCTCCAATGTGATTTGGGTTAACTAGCTCTCACTGGCATCTAAACTGACATTTCATTACAATACTAGTGCAAATAATGAGCAAATTAATTAATTAGTACATGTCTGGGATTTCACTCATGTCAAAGTCAAAAGGACAATTTAAAAGCACAGCAGGTGGGAACATATAAGGCACTGCACTCTTCTTCTGTCCAAATGGTTCAAGCAATAGAGAATTAGGCTCCCACCTGGGGACTACAGATGAAAATTTCAAGGGCATTTGGCATTCAAATGAGCCCAGCTTCGATAGGATGCAGCACTTTTCAAGTTCTCAGAGTCAGAAGGATGGTAGACAATGTTCCATTTCAGCAGAAGAAATACACTGCAAAACACAGTCAACCACCTATCAACCCGACACTGTGACCCAGACAGTCCTGGTCCCCAGGCCAGCAGAATAAGCCTACTTCAGCAACAGGAAAATTTGCAGAAAGCAGAATTCTGACTTCGTTTAAAAAAAACGTCCATCAGAAATTTGTTTTGTCTGTAACTCTGTGAATCCACTGATATGCAAGATGAAAACCAAAAGAAACTGCAGTTGTTGTAAATCCGGAACAAAAACATTAGTTGCTGGGAAAGGTGAGCAGGTCCGGCAGCACCAGTTCTGAGGAAGGGTAAGACCATAAAGGCATAGGAGCAGATATTAGGCCATTCCGCCCATCGAGTCTACTCCGCCATTCAATCTCAGCTAATAAGTTCCTCAACCCCATTCTCCCACTTTCTCCCCGTAACCCTTGATCCCCTTGATAATCGAAAACCTATCTATCACAGTCTTATATGTACTCAATGACCTGGCCTCCACAGCCTTCTGTGACAGTGAGTTCCATAGATTCACCACTCTCTGGCTGAAGAAACTTCTCCTTATCTCTGTTCTAAAAGGTCTTCCCTTTACTCTAAGTTTAAGAACCGTGAAGTTATGCTGCAGCTCTATAAATCTCTGGTTAGACCACACTGGGAATAATGTGTTCAGTTCTGGTCACCTCATTACAGGAAAGATGTGGAAGCTTTAGAGATAGTGCAGAGGAGATTTACTAAGATGCTGCCTGGACTGGAGGACAGGTCTTATGAGGAAAGGTTGAGAGAGCTAGGGCTTTTCTCATTGGAGCGAAGGAGGATGAGAGGTGACTTGATAGAGGTTTACAAGATGATGAGGCATAGATAGAGTGGATAGTCAGAGACTTTTTCCCGGGGCGGAAATTACTATTATGAGGGGGCATAATTTTGAGGTGATTGGAGGAAGGTATAGGGAGATATCAGAGATAGGTTCTTCACACAGAGAGTGGTGGGCGTGTGGAATGCACTGCCGGCAGTGGTAGTGGACTCAGATACTTTAGAGACTTTTAAACAACTCTTGGATAGGCACATAGAGGATAGTAAAATGTAGCATATGCAGGGTAGATTGACCTTAGTAGGATAATAGGTCAGCACAACATCATAGGCCGAAGGGCCTGTACTGTGCTGCACTGTTCTATATTCTATATTCTATATTCTATGTTCTAAGGCTGTGATCTCAGGTCCTAGTCTCTCCAACCAATGGAAACATCTTTCCAGCACCCACTCTGTCCAGGCCATTCAGCATACTGTGAGTTTCGATTAGATCCCCCCTTATCCTTCTAAACTCCAATCAGTATAGTCCCAGAGTCCTCAAATGTTCCTCATATCTTAAGCTTTTCATTCTTGGGACCATTCTCGTGAACCTCCTCTGAACCTGCTCCGAAGGGTCACCGGTCCCGAAACATTAATTCTGAATTTTTCGTCACAGGTGCTACGATTCCTGCTGAGTTTTTCCAGTAACTTCTGTTTTTGGTCATAATATACAAGATGAGATTACTGCAGTGGTATTCAAAGTTCTGAAAGAAATAGAACACTTTACTGATGACATTAACCTAGGGATTGGAGCTGAGTATTTTCTAAACTCAAATCCAATTCTTAATTATTTTAAAATGCAAAGCACTAACAGTTTTTAAACAAAATACAAAATCTGACTCATGTAGCAGGGAAAGCATGGATATACTGTAATTGATAGATAAAACAGAGTTGAGAGGCTGATGAGTAATTGTATCAGGTGCATTTCCAATTTTGAAAGTTACACATTTTTTCTTTATTTTACTTCAACTTTTCCCTCTTTTATTTACAGTTAACAGTAACAGATAGTAATTTGGAGCCAGAGCTGGTTGGGTCATGGAAGTTTCCCATTCCCCATTGGAAGAAGATATGGGAGGCACAAAATTAAGGTGCTGTACATCACCACTGACCGGAAGGGAATAATTACTCCATAGCAAATTTGTGTACACAGTCTCCATTGTTGAAGGAGATTTAAAAATTCCCAACAGAAAACAAAAGACTGCAAGCACAAGGTTTAAACAAATGCATATTAGGTGTGGGGAAATGGTGGCATGTCACTGAACTAGAAATCTAGAGGTCTAGGCTAGTGTTGTGGGTGCATGGTTCAAAACTCCAATGTGGTGGCTGAAAGAAGTTAAACTTAATTCAAAATCTGGAATTGACAGCTCATCTCAATAATGGTGACCATAGATCCACCATAGATTGTCATGAAAATCCATCTGGATCACAACTACCTTTAAGGGAAAGGAAATGTGCCATCCTTATCTGTTTGGCTTATTTGTGACTCCAGACACAGCAATTTGTGTTTGGTGTTTAACTAACTTTCCACTCAGTTCAAGGGACAATTAGAAATGCCCAACAAATGCTGGCCTTTCGAGTGAGACCCACATCCTATGGAAGAATAGGAATAATAAAATGTATAAATAAGTGACAATAATGATAATGTTTTGATCATCATCAATGATGACAGTCTATGATACTTTTCCAAATAATCAGACAGCATGTTGACAAACAACTGCCAAGTTCAGTTTTCACAAGGAATGTTTTCTCAAACGTTCATTGGATGTCACACTGGCCTGGCTGCTCACCTTTCCTTGTCTTCCTTTGTGCTCGTTTTCTCTTCAGCTAGTTTAATGTGACTCATGGCAAGACTTAGTGTTGCATGTCAAACTTTTTCCTGTCATGAGCATCATTCTCCATGTGCCAGTTATGATGACAAATTTTTATATTCAAAGATAAAACATTTTTTTAGAGATATCACCAGTTATGACAAACAGCAATATGAATTGGAAAGTGAAATTTATGATCGTTGCAACTGATAGGGATTATGCAAATGACAGCAATCAAAAGGCAGACAGCACAATATAATAATCATAACCAATCATTTCTACTTCTGGACAATGAGACTGTGAAAATGATCACCTTCTCAGGTTTTAATTATAAGGCAAAAATAGGTCACTCAATCTTTTGATTAAACCACAATACCCCAAAACAGGTGGTGAATTACTGTGTACACCGTGATGAAAAAAGGATCATGACAGCAGTGAAAGTTAGGCTTTTATGTGGTAAACAAAACAGCTTTTTAGTTTTCAGTTCTTCATGTTACGGAAAGTTAGAACTCATGACAGCTTTAAAACCACCATTACATTTGTACAACAGAATAATAATTCAGATCACTCCTTTATTGGCTACCTAGTTAATCAACGCATTTTGCCTCAATCAGCAGATTTAAAATGAAGGAAAATACCATATTTTACATGACATAGTTCTGCACATTCACAAACTTGTTAAGTTCCTTCCAGGTTTAATCATCTCATCATTTGATAAGAACAAACAATTGGATCTCTGCTGCTCTTTGCTGATAGGCAATTACCCCAATTTTAAAATGAGAATCCTGACTTCTGTCAAGAATTTCCCACACCTCAACACAAACTCATCCAGTCCAACAAACCATCAGTTGAATGTTCGTTTTCTGTGTCTCTGGTTCCTTGCGCTCCTGTTTCTTCCAGTACTGGTTGCAAACTGTCTTCACTTGTCTCCAAAAACCTCCTTAAATCTTCTCTGACTGAGTCACCCCTGCTAATTTCTCTTTTGCTTGACCTGAGTGTATGTATTTTCTCAATTATTTGAAAAGATACTTAGATATTTTCCACATTAAAAGTACTATATACGTCATTAATAGTGAATATAAATTATAGGAAAACTCAAAAAGAAGAAAACTAAATACAAAACCACAAAGACGCAAATTGGGGACTGATGTATCAAGAAGAAACTTCCTGTAAAGATTGTTTAATAATGGAATAGAGCGTTCATGTAAGATGGCAAAGGTTAAAACTTCAGAATAATTAAAGACAAAGTTGTATGCTAGATCGCACAGAGCATCAACTTTTATGAGAGTAATTTTTTTGGACTAATTGCCCTTTCCCATTTGTGTGACCTTTATAGTTTTGACTTCTAAATAAAGAAAGAACCGATGACAGGTGTTGTCAGTGTCCATGGAAGTACAAGCCCATAATGTTTGCATACATCTCTATTGGTTTTATTAAGTGTTTCATGCACAGGAATGTATTTTATTTCTTGGTTATGAAAATGGATTTCTTATCCACAAGGTGAAACATCCTCTCAGCATCCTGTTCCCCTCGTGATATTATGGATTTCAACAAAGATCACCTCTTTTACTTTTGGACATTCAGCACTCGAAGTGCAAAATTATATTATGATAATCTGCAAATTCAGAATCAAGTACATACAGCATAAGAGTGTGCTCCGCAATGCTAGTATATGAATAGCTTATTGGACTGATACACATTTTCTTTGTGACTTTAAGAAAGCTGATTTATTTTGTGTGGATTAACACCTTGTTTAAGAGCAGAGAATAGAACATCATGAAAGCATGTTAACACTTTTACATGCTAATATCACCTGTGCAAATTTCAATCCAATTAAATTGACATTGATATAATTACCATTTGCACAATTCTGATAGCACTGCCGTAAGTGTTGTGCTTAATCAATATATATTTTCACACATTGCCACAGAGAAAGAAACTAGTTCCATGGTAACCAATGATGACAATGTTCAATGACATTCAGATCTCTGTTGTTTTGAAAATTCTACAAGATCTTTGAAGAGAAACCTCAAAAACTGACTTGTATTTATACATACCCATTACATCTATCAGAAACATTCCAAAGTACTTGATAGCCAATCCATCTGAAGTGCATTCACTATTGCTATGCATTGAAATTGAAAGCAATGTAAGTTTCTGGACGGAAGCAAAAGCATGTTATGCACCAGCCTTCACTTATGCATAACAAATTTTCAACCTGATCATAATTTGTGAAAATTGCAATGCATAATTGATTTATGCTTGACACATAAAGCTTCACATGCCAATGTCTTCATCTAATTGCAATCTCATCTCTAACTTCCATGACCTTCAAACTAAATATCATCTCACACTCCTGAAACAAGCTCCCTTTATGGCACTAGACAAAGAGCGTCTTTTCAATCTCCATAGTGCTTATACCTTTATTGTCATCTCCATAGTGAGAAAAACGTCTGCTACTTCTATGGTCTCACTTTGCAAGTGAAAGTGTCCCATTGTGATCTCCATGGCACTAACAAAAAAAATGCCCTAATGTACTCTCCTTGGTACTAGTGAAAATGCCTCCGTGTGGTCTCCAATGTGATAGTGAAAACAATCCCTCTGCTAAAGTCAATGCCAGTGCAAGGGACTCTGCAATCTCCCTGGAAGAAACAACGGTCAATATAAGTGGTAGCTATGGAAGAGGTAAAAGTATGAAGTTACCTTCACAGAAAAAAAATGTGAACTCTAATTTTTCACAGTGCAGCAATCCCCATCAGTAAATTTGGAAGCTCAAGAAGCAGACTCATGAATTCAACAGGAACCCAAACAAAACAGGCTATGGGGAGAGGGGCAACAGATTTAAACAGCATGAGACCCAGCAGCAGAAGCTACCGGGAACTGTGCGGTACATTAGTTACAGATTGTTGCGTTTATTGTTTACGGTTTTTATTAGTGAGCATTTCGGGTTTTTTTTATTCCATCAGAAAATGTAGGTGTTGCTGCTGAGGCAGCATTTATTATCTATTCCTAACTGCCCTTGAGCTAAATAGCATGCCAGGCAATTTCAGAGGGCAGTTAAGAGACAACCACATTTTTGTTGGTCTGGAGTCACATGCAGGTAAGACCAGGAAGGATGGCAAATTTGATTCTTTAAAGGACATTAGTGAACCAGATGGGTATTTATGACAATTGACATATAGTTATCATTGCATGAGCTTTTAATTCCAAATTGTTATTGAATTCAAGTTCAACTATCTGGAGGTATTCTCGATTACTAACCCAATGAATTTACCAACACTCCACTGCCTTCCCTGATATTAACTAAGCAGTTAAATATTCTAAAAAGTGAGAAAGAATCTACAAATAAATATATAGATCAAGAGGTAAAGGAGCAAGGCTTAAAGAAAACAAAGTGGCAACAGGACAAGGCTGGTGTGTGTGTTTTTTTTACCATTCTTTTACATTTTTTAACCAATCAGGTCAGGGGCAAGCCATAAGTTTACTTCTGTAAATTTAGGCAACAGTTTAATAAACCAGAGCTACGTAGTGAGTTGTTCTCGGTCGTAAGATGGGGTGAAAATTGGACGTGAGGAAAGACATTGCAGAGGGATATGTAATTAATTAATTCTGGTAAAAAGTGGCAAGAGAACCTGCTAGCTCTTGTGCCTCCAAAAAACTGGTCGCAACTTGGATGTAGCCAAAAGAAAAACACAAGGTTCAGCCCTATGATTCAATGTGACAATTGGGGTGAATGGGGAGTCAGGAGCATGAGGTAATTAAAACGAAAACTCATGCAGAAAATCTTGGTACACTACAGCTTCAAATTGAAAAGGAGCTTTCAGTTAGATACAGCACCTTTACGACCTTGGGATTAACCAAAACACCTTACAGCCAAATGATGTAATTTTTGAACTGTAATCAGTGTCGTAATGTAGAAAACATATGACAGCCCAAATGCTCACAGCAGACTCCCATAAACAGCAATGTGATAAGGACTAGGTGGTTTGATTTACTGTCTTGGTTGTGAGATAAATGCTTTCATTAAGGGATAAAAATCAAAATGAAAAATACAATCTGAATATTTTGAAGGAGAACCTGAGACCAAGAAGATCTCTGTTTAAATACTTCAAACTATAACACTATAATTACTACAGTTCGATGAACACAATTCTCCAACATTCTACTCTTCAGAAGACACCTCTTTCTAACAGTTTTTTTTTCTCATAAATCTGCTTAACTTGGAATTGTTTTACATGATAATTACAATTTTTAGGAACGGCTGATGTTCAAAGTTTGAGTTGATTGCTTACAATAAGCATGATAGAAAATATTTCAGCCTCCTGTTCTGTGTGACTTTTAATCTGCAGTCCCTCTCCTGCAATTATTCTGAGTATATTTTGTGTATATCATCTGGTTCTTAAAACGAAAGCCTAATACCCGAGCTACCAGCCAATAGTTGTAATGTTTCTCTTGTAGCATGCTTCATTGCAGTCTGCTATAAAAGCTGTTGTTGATATAACTCAAAATATGCATCTCATTAACACCCTTAAGCCGTCAAGGCCAGAGTCACACATCACATCTCTGTAATCTGACAGAACACTTGCAGTGGAAGATAAAATCCAGCTTGGTTCATGTACAGTAATAACAAGGAATTGCTGTGCAAAATACTTGATCAACAGTCAAAGAACGAGCATTATTTTCAAGAAAGGTGCCAAATCTATTAATGACTGGAGATGTAGATGCATTCTGCATCTGTAATTACCCCACCGATGTTAACAGTGGCTGGAATCAACAGGGTCCTGCATCTGCTTTTGCATGCTGTTTTGCCAATGGCTCAGATATTTTATGAGGGCCGAGATGAACAGGAAAGAATAATGGACAACCAACTTCTTTTATTTGCTCATGCCACATGGGTGTCATTCCCTAACTGTCCTTGGGAAGGCGATGATGATATACTTTCTTGAGCCACTACAGTCCATATGATACAGGCAGTCCCTGAATGCTATTACAAAGGGAATTCCAGGCTTTCCATTCAGAAGACAGTGGGGGAACAGCAATATACTTCAAAATCAGAATGGTGTGTGATTTAACAGCGAGTGGTACCAATGGGGCTTCAGCTTCCCTGTGCAGTAGAGCAGATAAAAAAACCCAGTACTCATTTAGATACTTTGTTGGAAGAGCATTGGAGTGGACATGTCTGGGTTTGGCTGTTTACTCCAGGTCAAATATCTTAGTGACACTCAGCACCTGATTCTCATGTCAAAGATGGGAATTGGAAGACACGACCAAGCCTGCCACTGCAATCCAGCCTCCAACCCCAGACTGTTAGCACGACGATCAACCGAGGATCCAGACCTTAATCATCCTGGTGACAGGTCCAATGCCAAAGTGAGTGGGCAGGTTAGAAAGCTGTGTATTTGGTTAAACTTTCTGATCGCTTTAACTCCTATTTTACCCTACCCCCATTTACCCTGTCCTCTCACCTCTTCATCATTTGACCTCCTCATTAATTATTCTCATTATGAGCAGAACTCACAAGCCCTAAACCAGTTGCATGCCATTGAATAGCCCATAAAACTCCCTGAACAAACAAACAAATAAACTCTTCAAAGCAGCTGCATCAGCAATGTTCAGCACTGGCAAAATAAACAGGCCTTTGTAGTACAGCCAACAATTCACAACATCTCCCTGAGAGAGCAAACAAACTTCAGAACTGCCATCTCAGTGTCATAAAGTAAATGCGTAAGCGCAATGAGAAAAGAATAAACATTTACATTTGGTTATCATACTAAGCTCCCTAACGATGGTGTGAAATGTACTCTACCCTTTCATCCATACGATGAACTTTTGTAAGTCATCTATAGACTTTTGCACATTTGCAATGTCTATCTTTCACTTGGCAGCTTGCCATGTGGCGGAAGTAATAATCTGGCAGACATAGTGGAACATGAAACTATCCATTAAACAATCAGCCTACTGTCACTGCTTACCTGACGAACACAGTTAGTCACGCTTCGGTGTTTAATGATCAACTGTAAAAAGCGGCAAAATCATTTTACTTCAGAGATAAAAGGTACTGCAGATGCTGGAGAATCCGAGATAACAAGCATGGGGCTGGATGAACACAGCAGGTCAAGCAGCATCATAGGAGCAGGAAAACTCGACGTTTCGGGCCTAAACCCTTCATCAGAAAATTTTTT